>JBAJMU010000002.1:16688382-17135937 GCA_037952995.1 Hyposoter didymator
GGGGGGGGGGAGAAGGAGCATCCGACAGAGAACCCGGAAGAGAATGATATAACTAGACGGGAAGGGAAAATCAGAAAGAAAGAGCAAAGGGAGGGGGTGGAATAGACACTTCGCGTAGAGAGGAAGAGAGAGAGAGAGGGACATGCAGAGAAAAGAGAGTAGAGGGAGAGAATGGGGAAGAGAGAGAACGAGGTAACGAGAGAAAAGACGGAATGAGAGGAGGGACTAGGAAAGAGAAAGAGGGAAAATACCAGAGAGAGAGAGAGAGAGAGATGATTGCGGCGCCCGCGCGTGTCGTCGTGGACGCGCCTTCCCTAATACGGCGTCGGTGCCTCGCGGTTAAACCGGCCTACGCCTCTCTTACTTTGCCGCCTGCCTTGCCTGGCCTGCACGAATATAGAACTCTCCGCTGGGCCACACTCTTTCTCCCACCCCCGCCTTCCAGGGTGTTCGTTCAATTCTCAAATCGAGAAAGAACATGAGATGATGCTAAAGTTTTGGTCAGGGACTTTTCGTTCCAGCGGTATGCCAGCTGCAAGATCGACTCTAATCTTCGAGGAATAACCTCGACGAGATTTCACGCTGATTACGAAAATAGACAGCCGTTGCTGACGGCCGAATCTCTACCCCTCTTATTGTTTACTTTTCATCCGCCATCTTCAACCCTCTCATTAAGTCGAGACATATTTCATGCATACTTTACTCATTCGAACTTTCCACGACAATAAATTTCACTCAATATTGCAGACTCTCGAATTTATAGACATTCACCCATCATCTTAGAGGCTCCAATTCCCTTAATTATTGCGCTTTTTTTTTGTAGAACCCTGAGTCGAGTTTTTTTTATTGGAAACATATAAAAAATGATTGTTTGCAGAGTCATTGAAAAATTGAAAAAGTTTTCATGTTTTTATTCCTCTCTCGTTTGAATTTTGTTTCTTTTTTTTCATCGAATTCAATCGCAATTAAGAATATTTGCAATCCAGGAAAAAATTGATTTGCATGAATGTTTCAATTGCTTTTATAGTTAATGAGTCAAAATTAAGTCAAAATCGGGTTTTAAAAATTGTTTATTTATGAAAATTAAATTTAACCCTCACGACATTGAACTTGCGACTCTGTGTGCGTGTGTGTGTGTGGATTTTTGCTAATGAAATAGAGGCGATTGGGAATTTATAGTTTTCAAAGAATCTGGTAGACAGCAGGGACGTCTGCTTCGACCGATTTATCCTCATTCCAGTTATTCATTCCTCGTTCGTTTCTATTACGCAAGTTGTGTAATCCAAATTCAACACATACGAGAGTAATCCACTCTCGAGCAGGGAAAAAAGCATCGGAGATTCCGTTCGCCCGAGACTCTCGTCGACCCACACTGACGAGGTCTTCCGCGATCTCGTTACCAGGAATAGAACGCGACTCGGCCAGACGATATTTTTGTTTTCGAACGAGCGACAGCCGAGAAGAAAGCGTTTTTTTTTCTTTTTTCATGAGCGCAATCGTGACAATAATAATATTTCTGAATTTTGAGTCTTTTTCTGATTTTCTATTTTCAAAAGTTCGAGGCTTTCCTTTAAGTTAATAGGCTGACATTTTTCTTTCGTCAACCTTCTGTTTGCTCATTTGAAAGTTTCTGCTCGTACCGACGCCCACTCGCGGTTAATTAGGTCGCCACTACCACCGGCCACCGTTTACTCCATACCTCGATATTTAAAGCTTGCAAGAAACTTTACCTCAATCCACGCAAAGGTTTTTTTATCATTGCAAAGATTTGAACGATAAAAAAAACTTCGATATTAAAAATCATTGGCTTATTTACAATTTTGTTAACGTTCTTTCCGGATTTTTATACAATTTCTACTAACCTCAGAGAGTTGTGCAGGAATGGATAAGAATTCATAGTAGTTATTAAATTTCTATGTTTTACTTTGTCGTCAATCTTGGAGTAACGACGATTTTTACCGGATAATTTTCAGTTATTTCGGGTTTCGAGTTTCGAGTTTTTTCTTCAAAAATGTCCAGCGATTCCGTGGGAAGGATTTTGGATTGTGAATTTTGATAAAATGGGAAGAAATATTGCTGTTTTATTGAACAGGGAAAACGTTTTTTTTCTAGTGCACTTTTTGGCAAATATTTAAATTTTTTCTGTGGATCTGTTACGTGTAAGTGCAAGTTTTTTCGGGTCTATAGTTAGAGACGGGCGCGCGCAGAACCCCATTGGAAGCTCGGAGAGGTATAGCAAGCGTATCCCGATTACGGAAATAGATTATTGCGATCGCGTTCGCGTGCAACGCACCGACGAGGCTACGTGGCCGCAGCAAAAGCGTATTTGCTTCTTACCGAATCGCCACGAGCTTCGTAATTCGGTGTCGTTAGTCCGATGCGACAAGCTCGCGAAAAATAAAATTACTCACTTACACGAGAAGCTTTTTTTTAAATTTTTCCTTCTGATTTCTTTTTTCTTTTTCATCCATTTCTCGAAAATCTTCTTGCAGAATAAACAAAATGCCTTTCAAGCCCGTTGAACACCCCAAGTGCCCGAAATGCGGCAAATCCGTGTACGCCGCGGAGGAACGCGTTGCCGGCGGACTCAAGTGGCACAAAATGTGCTTCAAGTGCGGTGAGTTTACAAAAAAACATTTTTCCATGCTCATTATGAATTATATTCCCCGCAGTTTCCCCATTTTTCATCGACCTGGTTCCGCCATAATTTTTTTCTTTACCGTAAAACTGTCTCTGTAAAATTCACTCTTTCCTGGCATTTGAACGAAAATTGACATGGAATCTTTATTTTCTATGATAATCATGAGAGCTGGACATTTCGTCCGCATCTTCATAGTGAATTTTAGCAGGAAACAAATTTTGATGAGTAATTAATGAAAAGCTTGATAAATTACGATGCCCCAATCAATCCGATTACTCCATCACAATTTTGCCACGATCCGAATCAACCCGAAATTCTGTATTTTTCGAAAAAACTAGAAATCCAAATTTTTTAAAAACTTTCTTCCGAAACGGTCCATCAAATTGAACGCTTAAGGGACTAACATCTCGGTGATCCCATGATCCTTATGAACACAAACTCGTGAGCTGCTGACGGAATTCGAATAGAAATGATTTTGTTCAAGACTTTGTTAAATTTTTTAATTTGTTCAAAGTTTTTCGTTTTTTTTCCATACATTTCGTTGTTTAGGGCAACCAAACAATATTGGATTTGAATTGGTTCCATAAGATTTCCATTTGCTTCAAAAAGAAATTTAGAAAACGAGATTTTATTCGGTAAATTTTTTTAAAAATATGTACCATCAAAAAATTCCATTTTCCGGGACGTCAATAGTTTTTTTTCACATTTGAGCATATCTGTGGGAAATATATTGTGAGGAAATACTCTACGAGTTTGAGTATTGCGAGAAGTACGAAAAAAAAACCGTTGGATCGGTTTTTTTCAGGATTGTGCAGCAAACTTCTCGACTCGACGAACTGTTCCGAGCACGAGGGTCAGCTGTTCTGCAAAGTCTGCCACGCCCGTAAATTCGGACCGAAGGGTTACGGATTCGGTGGTGGTGCAGGTTGCTTGTCAATGGACCAGGGTGAACACCTCCAGAGAACCGAGTGAGTGCCGCGGGTGGTTCGTCCCCTTTGCGCCCCCACCCTCCCCTGAAAGTTCCCCAGTCACCTAAGATCAACCCTCACGCGTAAATTCGAAATTTCAGAGAAAAATAATTCAAAGCCTGCTCAGTTTTCTTACCCGTTGGAAAAAATGGATAAAAACCCGAAGAAAAACCATGAAAGTTTATCAACAAAGTTATATCCTCTCGTTTCGGACTTTGTGTTACGTTTTGTACGCCCCACCAATCCAAGAATCTTTTTTTTCTAATCAACTGGTCGAAATGATAAAATTGGACCTTTTCACAACCCCGATCGACCGTAGAGATTCGAGAGAACACACGATCAGCATAAAGATATAAAAATGTTGTCCGAGACTTTTCTGGTTTTCTCTGAGAGTTTGGACTCCATATATTTATCTAAAAATTTATTCAGCGCGCATGTCCCATGGTATTTATTTATTTATGAATATGTAAGAACGTGCCCGCAGGGTTAAACGAAAAAAACCATGAAAATCCACCCTTCCCCGTCGTCGTTTTTACTGCAAACCCCAAAAGTCTTGTATACGAGTCGTTGGAAAAGAAAATCACGATAAAAAAGCATCGTAGCTATGAATTTATTTGTTCTCCCTCGTTATCGGTTAATCATGTGTTATTTATTATCTTTTGTCATTTATACATAGTTTGTATAAGTTGTCACCACACGAAACAATCAGAAAAAACATACACGAAATGCATACACAAGTTTCTTCTTTCCTCGACTGTGTTGAACATGCGTGAGTCGCCAATACCTACCCTTACCCACCTTTTCAACCCCCTCAAGCCCTATGATTAATAATCATTAATAATAATCGTTAATTTGTTATGAATTTAGTCCAATGCAAGTTTACATCGTTCTTTCGTTTCCCCGGGTTTAACCTCATTTTTCCACCCTTATTTCCCTCCACTGTTTCCGCTCCACGTTGGGTTTTTCTCCCCGTTTTTTAAATAGAATTTTTAACGCTCGATTGACTTGAAAAATTTCGTTTTGCCTTTTCTTTTTCAATATTTTATGGTGTATATATTATCGCGAGTTACGTAAAACGAACGAGGCTTGACTCTCATGCACTTGAGTCAGTCCGAGTCGTCGAAAACTCACGCTTACATACACTCATATATATATATTTATATATATACATATAGATCTCTCATGGCACCGAATTAACGAACAAATTACGCCGGAACTTTGACACAAATATCCATTTCAATATGTTGCAAACCAAAACACTTTTTTGCGAACACGAAAAACCGAAACATTTATTAGTTTTTAGGATCATTTGTACCAGCTGTATTAAGGGCTACATCGTTATTATTTTATTTTTTTTGAGATTAATATACGTACGTATATATAAAAATACATATATATATGTGAAGCTACGAACAAAACGAGCCTCGTGTGAAAAGAAGGAAGGAGAAAGTGTGAGGAGGAAAGAACGTCGGAGAATATAAATTTTATAAATCGTATATATTCTCGGATTAATAAATAACACTGTTGAATGTGAATGAGATATTTGGCTGCATATTTTTTGTCTTTTCTCACGCAATTTCATCCATACACAAAAAAAAAACAACAACAAGTCCAAAGTTACTATGAAAAGTTTAATAACCGTCGCCTGCCGAAATGGTATGTGTGAGAAAAAAAAAGAAAACCACGAACAAATTCCCAACCAGTCCCCGCCAGCCCCGCCGAGTTCGAGCCACACGGACGCCCACATTGATCGATTCATTTAATGAATTATCGAATCACAGAAAATATAAGACCTGACACACATTCCGTGTACTACGATGGTGAGCACCGAGAAAAACATAAATGAATTCCGAATTCCGCGTGATTAAGTGCTTCCCGCGTATCCTGCACGGCCTTACTCTGTCTTTTCTCATTATCTGTCTTTCTCTTCTTTTGCCTTTCTCTTCCACTTTCTCTCTCTCTCTCTCTCTCTATCTCTCTGTCTGTCTCTCTTAATGTATCTTATTAATTTTTTATCATTTTTTCATTTTTTTTAATCAACTCTTTCCTTCATTTTTCCGTCTTGTTGTCTTTCTCTCTGTTTATACTTCACGTGCAAATATATACGGTCTCTACAGTATATCGTCGTCTTGGGAACAATATTGTTTAATCCGACTAATCAATTAAAAACCTACTAACGTCAAAGTGCCAAATTCGTGACGTTCATTTCGACAAACCCTTCAGTTATTTCTAACCCCGATCGGTCCTCAGCCACAGCATCCGCACCGAGAACATTTACTTTTTCTTTCCAAGTTTTTCTCCAATCGTATTTCAAGTTTACAGTGTCCTATCAATTACACTGAGATTTACTGAACGATTTCGATGATTACGTTGATGTTTTTAAAACAAAGACGTACTGGGTCGAAATTGCTTGGTCAATCAGTTTAACGATAATTGTTACGGAATATGAAAATTAAATTTTCCTCAGTGTGCTCTCTTTCGTTCTCGTTATTTCCCTTCCACTTTCTCTCTGTTCTTCTTCTCAACTCCGAGCAATTTCTCTACTTTGTCAATGATTCCTCTTTTGTCTTTATTTCAAACTATCTTTTCAGTGGCAATTCGTTTTTTTTTCATTTTTTTTCTTTTTCATTCATTTCCACCTCGTGGAATTGAAAAATATCACCTCGTGGTGTTTTTTAAGTCTCGACATCGTTCTCATATTTTTTCTTCTTTTTCTGTGGATATCTCGAGTACATATTGTTTATCTTGTAGTACTTTATTCTCATTGTTCTCGTTATTATTCTTATTGTTATTGTAAACCTCAACATACAAATATGATTGTGTGCTTCTCGGCTCTCCCCCCATGGAAAAATGTTGAAACCCAAATCGATCTTCGCCGTGTTGATTGAATTTAATGAACTTGTCACATGAAAAAAGTAAAAATTTCTGTTCCAAGAATCTTTGGAAGGATTTTGGAAAACTTTCAAATGGATCCTGAATAATTTAACAACGTGGAAAATGTTTTTCATTCGTTCGGATTTTGGGAGGTCCTTTTTTTCCATGGGGGTTTCTCTCGGGGCTCGGCGGAAGCGACTCGCGTGCGATCGGGGAATTATCACTAACAAATTTCTAACACACTTGGCTTAACACCACACATTGTTGATATTGGGTTTTCGTAACCAAGTGTAAAGAACCACAAGATTTAATTTTTCAATGTTTTGCCACGACGACGACTTTCTCATGCACCGCTGTTAGCAAAGTTGCATTTATATTCTTTGACGACAATATTTTCTATTTAAAATTTAGGTACACGAGAAACCAGCTGACTCACTCTTAAGTTACTCCATTCTCGTTGGTCAACACTTGAATGAGTCAATTTGGCGAACGATGCACCAGTCGCGATTATATTGAAACCTGCAAAAATTATTCAACCCAATATCTTCAATTCACTCAGAAACTCTCCTCTTTCTGTATCGACCATCATTCGTTTGTCTCGTTTTATTTGTTCGCGTCAAATCTCACAATTCACTCATTAGGATAATTAACCAACGCTCGATCTCCTGATAATTTTTTGTTCATTTTGACATTACCATTGCGCCATCCCGCTCTACGCAGCTGACCTTAACACACTGATATTTTTTTAAGTTGTGAAATTACGTAAAATATTTTGCTGATTTATTTTTTCATAAGCCTCAATTTTTTTTCCAATATTGCTATTTTCGAAGTTTATGAAAAAGCTTGTGAATCTTTATTTTACTTTTTTGCATTGGTTTCGTTAACGATTTTGATTTTTTAGTGAAAATCGAGGATCGGGCGCTGTTCTCGAAAGCCGGGCCATCGCCAAGGCTCCGGATGGTCAGGGCTGTCCTCGTTGCGGCGGATTTGTTTACGCCGCGGAGCAGATGCTGGCCAGAGGAAGGGTGAGTTCTCCATTTTATTTATCCGTAGGAAATAATCAAAAGCATTTCCGATGGTTGTCACATTGAGATCGATTGATTGATCGCGAGAAAAACTTGCAGGGAAAAATTCTTTTCCATAGTCATATTTTTCATTGACAGAAAGCACTTTTTCTATTTTCGACAATGGCCACGAATGGAGGTCATGAAATTGGCCAATTATAGAAGCGACAGCGATCTTCTCTCAAGCATAAAGCGTGCCTCGTTTATGGGACAACGAGCTTTAACGTGCGCTTTTTTTTCGTTTTTTTCATAACGAAGAAAACGGTGCATGGTAAAGTTTCATTCGCGGTGAGAATGAAATGATGAAAACTCTGTAAAACAGAAAAATTTCGAAAAATCAGGTTTCTACTTGAGAATGTTCGGTCTCTTTTTCGATCCCCCTGCTGTAAGAATCTCGGCTCGAAATAGTGACAGTAAAAAAACATCATCAGTTACATGTGAACGAATTCGCGTAAGCTGAAACCACCGAATATTTTGAGATTCTCGATTTCCGTTCCAAGTTAATTTTCTGGATGACGAAATAGAAGTTTCGGTAGCAAGAGCGTGTGTTTAAAGAGGACAAGGATGAGGGTGACATTTTCGAGGTGATTAAGAAGTCGTAAAGCAGGGGGAAGTTTTTGTTGGCTTTGGTGGTTACCCAAAATTTTGAATTCTACGTCGCTGCACTTTGATGTTCAAAATCTGTTTTTTTAATTTTTTTTATATTTTTTTGCTATGTGTGGGGCCGTTGCCAAGAGCGTGAGAGGATCGCGACCCGGGAGAGAAAGAGCAAGAGCAAACACTTAGCAGAGTATTTAAACTAAAGATAGAGAGAGAGACGTTGACGAAATGCAAGCGCGGAGACGCCGATGAGAATCAGGGGAAGCAGAACCGAGCCAAAAACGTCAATTTAATCGAGTGACTTTAATTGTACTTCTCCACATCAACTGTCAATCGAATCAGACCGGTGAGCTCGAGGAGAATAGGACTGATCGAAAAATTTGTATGCATATGTTTCGATTCCGATAATTTCATCACGTACCGTCATTTCTCGATCAACAACCCTTAAAAGTCCATCCAAAATTAGAAAAATATGGATTTTCTTCGAATCGAAAGGCGAATGTTCCTCGTCGACGCGATAACGATTTCCAAAAAAAAAAACAAACTAATTAGCACACAAAAATAATGCACGTACGTCTGAGACGACTGATGATTATCAAATCGATCTTTGCTAATTAAATGATTCGTGACAGAAACGGTAAATGGATTTTCGAAAATTACGTACTGAATAACCAATTTTCCTATAAACGCAATTTTTTAAATCAAAAATAGAATGTAAGGAAATTCAGTTCAAATTTAATCATGATGAGACAATCGAATGGCTATCAACGACGATCAAAATGGATGTTTAATTATGCTGTTATAATAGTGAGTGGAATAGTTGCGAACTCGCTGGTATAATTTGTTAAGGAATTTCTTTCTTGAATGCAGTTTTGCTTGTGACAATCATCGTGACAAGGATATGCTTTTGGTATGTCCTATGATTTCGTAGTGATAATTTTCCTTAAAGAGAGGAATCGATCGTTTCGTAACCTCGGACAGATGAAAATTGAATTGATTGCGATTCTGGCGACATCCCGATAGTCGATCGATCGGAGATTCATTAATTGAAAAATAACAAACTTTACGAGTAGAATATCGAGCGCGTTCGAGAATAAAATACAATTTATGAGTTTTCGTTATCGGAGGCCCTTGACGTCACCGCTCGTTCTTGTGATTAGGGCTACCATAAGGCATGCTTCAAGTGCAAACTTTGTCATCGGACACTGGACTCCACGCTTCATTGCGATGGTCCGGATCGCGATATTTACTGTCGAGGTATCTTTCGCCATCAAAAAAATGCCCGTTGAGTTTTTTTTTCTTACAATTATACTTTTTACTCAGTGTACACGTCATTCCGTATTTATTTTTCCGACCCTAATTGTCTAGAGTCTGTGAGAATTCCTTCCGGAAAATCTTCTTTTTTTCACTTTGTTTTTGAACGGCAATTTATTTCGAGCTCCTACTCACATGTCCATAGAATTATTGTGGTTTACAACTTTGCGTTTTTATCGTTACACGTCGCCCTTAAAAATCGTCAAATTTTTTGGAAATGAGTGAAATTACATTCGTTTTTTGTCTCGATCTTAGTGGCAGTGAATTTGCTCGCGACCGTTAAGAATTGCATCGACAATAATTTTGCTCATTCCTTGACATTCGTTACACGTTATATCATTTTTAAGCAACTTTATTATTTCACGTATTTTTCCAAATGTCACTAACACTTACCTCTTTGCTCTTTGTGTCTCTTTTTTCCATCCCATCGTCGTCATCGTGTCTCGATCCTCGTCGTCTATGTGTCCGAATGCATACAGACATTCCACAAGGAATGCTTTAAATGTGGCAAGTGCTCGAAACGATTAGACTCTGTCAACTGCTGCGAAGGTCCGGACAAGGATATTTATTGCAAAGGTAAGCCAAAGTTTCGCGTTTTCTCTGATTCGTTGATCCAGCAAAAAATTAGAGTTGCGATACGATTTTTTGACATTTTTTTCGCCGATCGATCGTTGCCGAGAGTTAAAAATGAAATTAAATGATAAACTGAATGAAAATAATCAGAAAAAAAATCGTATCGTACCTCGTAGCCAATTGACGTTATCGAGCAAATCGTGTTTCGTGACGACACGCTAATCGGTATTCTCTTCAGTATGCTACGCAAAGGCGTTCGGTCCAAAAGGCTATGGCTACGGCCAGGGTGGTGGTGCCTTGCAGAGCGACTGCTACGCCAACGGGTGGGTGTTTCCTCCAGTAATCCTGAACTAAACAAACAATCGTTTTTGATATCCAAAAGAAAAAAGAATTATTGAAAGAATAGTAACTGAAAATCAATTGATTAAAACGGCCGAAAACGGCGCTTAATGAATGAACGAAGTCGAGGGTAACATAAAAAAGAAATAAATCTTTTTTCCGGATCTAAAATTCTCATCGCTTTTTGTTTGCAAATAATGACGACACCATTTCAACTGAAGTCTCTCGCTCCTTTCATAACTTTTATTCCCAATCTTGCCCAATCTCGTCTCACACTCCAACTTCTTGGTCTATCCGCTTAAAATAGTCAAAAATAAAAGACAAAAAAAACTCAAGGGCTTTTACGAGATTAAGATTCCTAGCCTGGCTCCTCCGGCTTCTTCACGCTCAATCACAATATTATAAACGCTATGCCAATTGCTTATCTGCCTTAACAGCTTGCTATCCGAAGAAATTTGGTCCGCGAGGCATTGGCCACGCCGGCTTAATGTTCATCGGTCTCCAGTGCGATATTGAGGACGAGGGGTACGCTCCCCCCAAAAAGAAAATCCCTTCCTCTATTTACTCGTGTCGTAATAATCTCTTCTTGAATTTAAACAATTCTCAATGCGTTGCTTGTCACTTACACGATGTCTGTGCACCCTTAATAATTGGAGCAAAAGATAAAAAACATCGTAATCCAGCATGTCACCATTTAGTGAAAAAAATAATTTTTTCATCTGATTCCGCGTTACGATTGCTCGCAACATTGACAGGGATTCGGAAAATGTTTGGTTCGTTTTATTCCGGTGCATATCACGTCCGGAATTCTGGTGGCTAATCAGAATTTCTTGTCCGTCTAAAGTTTCCCTAAATCACAAAAAACTGTGAGATAATATTTGTTGGTTTTTTTCATTTGTAAATGTTTTTTTCAACAAACAATAAATGGAAAAGTTTGAAAATTATCCTCCTGGGAAATTCAGCTCTGAAAACGTTATTCTGAAAAACATCGTGCAGCTGTAAGCCGAGAGTATAGCAATTTTTTTTTGTCTGTACCAACCGTTGTCGTTGTTTTTTATGCAGACAACTCGTTGTCGTACATAAATAACTCATGTGTGACCCGAAATGGACATCGCAAAAGTAATGCACGTATTTTAATTTTTTATTTGGCAAGTTTCCCGTTGTTGTTGACGACGTTTAACTTTGTGAGAAACATTTAGTGAGTCTACAAAAGAAACGAGAGAGACCCGATAGAAAAACTGATGCTGCGATTAATTGGCATGATTCGAGTTTGTAAAACCCACGTTTTACAAAATTGTGGAAATATCTCGAGGCAGAAAATAATAAAATAGCAGTGAGGATTCTGTTCTGGTGTCTCTCGATCTTGAACCTGTTTTTCTGAAATTTTGCGTTTTAACAAAACATTGCTTTTTCTGTTCTCGTCCATTTTTTCCTTCATCGTTTTGAATAAAAATTGCGCAAAGAGGGAGATGCAAGTCATTTATAGATTTTGTTTGTTTAAATATGAAAAGTGAGGCTGCCCCTCGAACGACGGTTGTCGACACTGCCAAAATCCAAGCACCACCCGGCAAGGGTTGCCCTCGTTGCGGTGGTGTAGTTTTTGCTGCCGAACAAGTTCTTGCCAAGGGTCGTGAATGGCACAGGAAATGCTTCAAGTGCAAGGACTGCACCAAAACTCTAGACTCGATAATCGCCTGTGACGGGCCCGACAAGGACGTCTACTGCAAAACTTGTTACGGCAAAAAATGGGGTCCTCATGGTTATGGATTTGCCTGTGGATCTGGATTCCTCCAGACCGATGGTTTGACGTAAGTTCCTTGATGAAAATTCTTAATCAACGTATCGCGGAACGAATTTTCACACTTTTCCTACACTCTTGTATATTCATGGCTTTCATTACGTTTTATTTTCATTGCCAAATTATTTTTTCTTTCCATGCACCAGCGATCTTTTTTATTGACCGATTATTTCGAGAGTGATTTTTTGAATTTCCTCATCCCTTAGATAAACGTTGGAAGATCGTTCCGTTGGTTTTTAATTTCCCTACCGCAGTTTGTCATGTTCTTGGTGATCGATTTTTCCCCTTAAACGAATCGTTGAATTTTGAATTCCATTTTTTAAAATTATTTGTTCGATTTTTCCGCTGGTGATGTTGTTCCTTTCGCTTAATCTCCGACCCAGTTTCGCGGACGGTAAATTAAAGAATACGTTCAAAGATACACGGCCCCTTCGTTCACACTCCGGGTCAATTTGACCCAGTGTGTATTTGCGCGAGTCGAATTAAAATGTTTCAACAAAAAGTCGAAGATCAAAAACTAATTAGTATAAATTTTTTTATTTGTCCTCCGATCCCGATTTTTGCACTCGATTTTGTTAGAGTTTTGATTTTTGTGTTTATTTGTACGATGGGATCAGTGAGGAAGAGATCGCGGCATCAAGGCCGTTCTACAATCCCGACACTACGTCGATCAAGGCCCCACAGGGCCAGGGTTGCCCACGTTGCGGTGGCATGGTATTCGCTGCGGAGCAACAGCTCGCTAAGGGCACCATGTGGCACAAGAAATGCTTCAACTGTGCCGAGTGTCATAGACCATTGGACTCGATGCTGGCCTGCGACGGCCCCGACAAGGAAATACACTGTCGCGCCTGTTACGGAAAGCTTTTCGGGCCAAAAGGCTTTGGTTTTGGTCATACCCCGACCTTGGTCTCAACGAACGGAGACCAAGCACCCTCGTAGTGAGTTTTTTTTTGTTTTTATCCTGTCACGATGCCCTGATAACAAAAAAACAAAAATAATGCTCCGTAGAAAATACTGAATTCTGAGACTGCATCATGTCGAATATTTAAACGTTTTTTTAAGCTTAATGAGCATTCGTGAGAAAATAAAAATTGCAGGGGCTTGCGATCGTTTTGGTTTTTTGGAACCAACATTTTTCACTTCTCTGTCTCCCTGGTCTTGTCAGCTTACGTATTGTTCCAATTGTTTGCACTTTTGTTGAGCTTCTTTCCATTGGACACTTTCTCCATGTTAAACGATTTTTAAAAACTCAACGAACATCTTTTTTTATTCAAATTCTATACGATTTTCAGACTTCCCATAGTGATTCGAATAGTGAATCAATTTTCGAATAATGTTTATAAATTGTGGGTTTGTTCAGATAGTAAAATTTGAACGGACATGAATAGTCAAAACTGCAAGTTTTGTTGGTTGTTCAAAGACTTGAATAATCGCAGTGATTTATTACGAAAAATACAAAAATTATTAGTCATGATTCGATGTTTTTGTTGACCGCCCAAATAAATAAATTTGATTGGACGTAATTATTCGAATCCGGAAATTCGATTCCCAAAGATTTCCATGATCTGCATAATTATTGCGAAAGGGAATAAAAATGGAGTAATAATGTTTTTCAGCATCGACGTTTCGCCGGAGCTTGGAACGAAAAAAAACGACGGAAACGGTTGCTCCCGTTGTGGATATCCGGTGTACGCTGCGGAGCAGATGATCTCGAAGAACCGAGTGTGGCACAAGCGTTGTTTCAGTTGCGGATCTTGTCACCGTTCGTTGGACTCGACGAATTTGAACGACGCGCCAGACGGTGAGATTTACTGTCGTGGTTGTTACGGAAGAAACTTTGGACCACGAGGAGTTGGATTCGGAATGGGTGCGGGAACGTTGACGATGGCCTAGACAAATGGAAAGCTCCTTTGAATCCCGCCACAGAATCCCCCCATCCCTCGATCCTTTGCATTAAAACAACGCAATTATTTAAAATTAATAATAATAATATTAATAAAAATAATGTTAATAATAAAAGATCAGGAATAAAAAATAAAGTCTCAGGAGTTCGAAGAAACGAGGCATCTTCGCGTTAAGAAAAAAAGCAACGAAACTTCAATAAATCGCGCCACATAAATAACGAATAAATAAAACAGAAGCAAATACCGATAAAGCAATATGACGAACTAAAATCATAACCGAAACACTCGCTGCACCGCAACTATATTTCGAGCGAGACGAACGGCCATTGTTTCGATGCGAGAAGTAAAAAAAAAAAAAAAACAGAATGGAAACTGTGACGATTGAAAAATATGAGTAAAATCGCTTTCAATGATAAAAATCGCCAATTTCGATAACGAAAAACCTCGCAGGATTAATCCGTGTTAATTTGCAGATTATAAATATGATTTTTCCTTTTCTTTTTTTTATTAGAACGCTATCGTAGATTTTGACGAATAAGATTTGCAAAGAACACGCTTTAACTGATAACAAACGGAATGCAAAAAAAATCACGAACGAACCGTCCACGCCGATGGTGACGAAGTTTCTTCTTTTCTTTTTCCTTTTTTTTTCCATTAATATTGCGATGATCGAAGATCATCTTCGGCGTTGAAAAAAAGTCCGAAAAGCCCTGCAATGGCCTCGAGGTCACGGGTTCTTGGTGCTAATGCGCTTTTTGTCCTCGCCATTTTTCGCAGTCTTTTCGATTTTGTTAATAAAAAAAACTTGAATCACGAGAGAAAACGATAAAAATTGTTACGAAAAATCGAGGGTTTCGAAAATCGCGAGGATCTGTTCACCAAGAGTTCGAGACATCCGAGCAGCCAGTGCGAGGCAATAGCTCGTTGAAAGGACGAAAATGGAATACGAATAATCGATAAGCACGAGGAATTCCAGTCTCGGAGAGATTTTCCTACGAATAACGAAAATGTTAATAAAAAGAAAAACCAATAAAAGTAAACAATGGGGACCTCTGAAGCCATAACGATCGAAGATTATCCAGCCTCGAGAGAAGATGAACATTATTTTGAATAATATCGAAATAATTAATTAAGATTTAAGGTTACGATAAGAAAAGAAAAATATAAACCAGTCAAGACCATCCCCCCCATCTGCCGTAACAATAACAAACTCTCACAATTCGCAGATATTGGCTTCTCGTTCTTCTCACAAGAACGAGATACCACCGTCACAATTGTCACACAAATAAATTCATAAATAAACAAACATCAATACATACACGAATGAATAAAACCTTCGACGCATTGTCATGTCGTTTACAACCAATTATTTAGGGACGACCAGAGATTACTGAGATGGAATTATTTTCAATAAATATACGTTTTAAAAAGTCCATCCTCCGTGCTATTTTCATCAATCCTCACTTTTCATCCCCTCAATCCCAAAAACAACCCCCAATCTGAAAAAATCGCTCTAAACTAGTCCAGTTTTAATTTTCTCCGATAATTGTCTGCAAAGTTCAACACAAAAGTTCACCCAGTGTTGTTAATAGTTTTCAATAATTATAAACAAATTCGTCGATGCTGTAAGAAAAATCTTTCGAACGTAAACAAAAAGAAGTTCCCCCACTAAAAATACGACTCCAAAGATCATTATCTCAGTAATGAACTAATTGAGATAATTACAGCATCTTGAACCATTTTCAATTTTGCCCAGGATCCAGTTTTGAGGCCTGCTTAATTTTTCTCGGTTGCGAAGCGATTATAAAAACGTACCAATGCAAAGGGAATGCAATGAAAGGGAATGCAACACGTTTTTGGTGGTGGCGTTGAGAAATAATTACGATATTTGTGTAAAACACTGATTTCATATATTTCATAGCAACAACTGTACAATTTTTTTTTTTCCAGTCACACATAATGATATATTAATTGGTAGAAGAATCGAATTCTTTTTTCGTCATTTAGATCATGGCTTATGTACGAATTAGTGCAAGGGCGTTGTGAGGAGAGGGGGGGAGGGTTGAGGAAGAAAGGGAATTCGCGTCTTCGATGACGCCGCTTCACAGTCTCGAACCACTAAGATACGTTGGCACTATACATTTTATTCTATAATTCGACGGTTGCTCGTCACCCTCAACGCTTTGACACGGACCCGAAAGTCTCAGTGACGAGAAAGGAAGAAAAAAATCTTTAGTTTCTTCTCCAAACACTCCAACTGCTTCGGAACACTGGACGCTTAGGTTGTTTCATTAATATCTCATTTTTAGAGTCTTTGGGCACGTTTTTCACACGCGATTGCACCGGAAATACTTCCGACGGACGGAGGCTGCGGTCGCAATTGAGAACTCAACTGAATGTTCCTCGGTTTTAACGATTTTCCAAATTCGGTAGAAATTAAATGCGAAAATTAGTTCGGAACGTTCATTTCGGCTCCGTATGAAATTAATTCTCATTAAAAAAACCGTTTGCAGAATATTTAATGAACGTCTGGAATGTAAATTTTGAAAAATAACAACGAGGTTGAGCGAGGAAAAGATTTTTTGTGTCAATTTCTTTCATAATTGAGTTCTCAATGTTACTGAAGTCGTTTTTCAACTCGTCAATCCCGTTCAAGCAGTTCTGCTGACAGGATTGTTGTTTTCTTTATGTACAAAATCAATAAATTATTCTGCTCTCACAGTTGCGATCGATCGATCGTGGAATCAAGCGGTTGCTCGGTGCCCCGAAGTTCCTAAAACTGATCTATCGACTGATGAAAAAAAGAGAGCATTTCGTATGCAATTTTGAAATGAATCTGAAGAACACAAATTTTTCCTCTCACTTTCGTAGATTAGTACAAATTTGCGGTTTTCAAGGGCAGAGGGTCGAGCAGATAAGGTGGCAAAGTCGTCGTGAATGGTCTGGGACTGCAGGAACCCCAACCCCCGATGTTTCCCCGTCCGTTGGGCGAGTTTCCATCATGGTGACCGTCCCCACTCAACTTGGCGTTCAATAGATTAGGATTCGTCATTGGTTTGACCTCCGAATTGGAGGGATGATTGCTCGACGCGCCGTTCGGTGTCGCAGGACTTCTCGGTGATCGACCCTCGGCCTTCACGTTCGCCGACACTGGACTCGAAGCTCCACTTTCCACCCCCACTCCGCCGTTTCCACCGCCTTGTTGACCGTTCGATTTCTGCTGGGCAAGACGCTCTTGCTTCCGAAATTTCGCCCTTCTGTTCTGGAACCACACCTGAAATGCGAGCAAACGAAAAACACGATTTCAGGCCAACATTCCATTTAATTTCCACTTTTTAGTTGCAAGTAGAAAATGTACGAGCAATCGTTCGAGCATTTCCGGTTCTTGGAGACCCAAGAGGACAACATACTTTTCATTTGATTTTGCGAATTTTTTATTTGCAATGGATTTTTTAGTGACAGGCAAAAAATATAGATCGTTCGAGTTTTTCTGGGTCATTTTGACCCAGAGATTCGTTATTCTCCGTGTAATGGAATAAAACACGATTTCATGGCTCTCGAAAATCCAATTCTTCAATCTCTGGTCTAGCTACATTTGTACACATAAACTGATCCAGAGCACGTGCACGCGTGCGTTAGCAGGTTCATCGTCGATTCGAATCAAGTTTATTTCGTACGTGAAGCAATTTTTGTTTTATCATCCCTCGTCCCTTGTCAATCAGTCAATTTATATCAGTCCATCGTTCATTCTAGGAGCAATCTCGGCAATAGACAGGAGGAAGCTTCACATACGCTTGTTTAAGCCAAACTAAAACCTTTTCCTCTCATCGTTGCAAAAGCGTACAGGGAAAATGTGGAATGCCTCTCTCTCTCTCTCTCTCGATGTGTCCCTCGCTCTATCTTCGTCCGCCTCACGAGTGTGTGTACGAGGGATATGGGAGGAATGAGGAACGAACGAACCGTACCGAACACCCAAGCATTGCAACGTAATTGGCTCTAGTTTGGGGCAAATGAAATATTTAACGAATAAAACAAACGAGAGCGACGGTGACCTGCATGTTAAAGTAGCGGATTTATTTGCTCGGGCGCGTTTGTCCGCACGATGCATGGTAAGAGGAACAGAGATAAATGGAAAGAAAAAAGGAAAAAAACGATGTTTGTATAGTGCAGAGTTTTCAACGTCAGAGGGCGTTGTGTGCTTTGGGCGAGGAAGAGCGTTGCATTCACGTGGGGGTGGGAAGGTGAGTTTCCAACAGTTTTCAATGTCCACGAATCTATGACTGTATGGAACTGCGAGAAACAGAGAGCCAGAAACCAAATTGTTTGCGAGTGAAATTCCACGAGATGTTTCTTTATGAATCGAAGCATTTTATTTTGATGGCCATGCAACGTCTGATTCTCTTTATCGGGCCTTTCACTTTTCCGCACTGTCATATACAGCATTTTCCACTGTAGAAAGTTACTCGGTGAACGAAAACTCGAATCGAAGAAGTTGAAACCTTCCCTTGATCCTGTTTCGTAAACTTCTATGGGGTTTACCATGAATACGCTTGCAGATAGAGAAAATAAATGGGGAGCGATCTTCAAGAGCATGAAATTGTCTTGAATCGAAGTCTCATACTTTGATGTCCCATTTTCAGTAATTTGGCCTTGAGAGCCAATTGGAAAAAAACCATACAGTAAAACTGCTTAGGTCCTGATACGCAGATCGTGGAAATCACTTCGTTTTCCAATCCACTTTGACGGTAGAAATACCGAAAATAGATGATTGTCACCAAGAACTTTTTTCTAGGAAATTTTATGCTCTTCAATAATGGTGCTTGGCATTTTTTTGCTAGCTCTAACGGTTTTCGCAGCGTAAGCGTTAACAGGATTCATCTTCATGAATTTTAACGATGAATCAATTTGGTCAACAGAAAATCGGATTGCAGGAACTTCCCGACACTTTGCAACTTGGAGTATGTTTCTAGAAGACCTTAATTTACAAAAACAACCATTTATCGTAGAACACCCTGTACGCTAAATACCTCCCAATCTATAGATTCGACTATTGAATGCAGAAAGTTTACTCTTCGTGACGGCTGATATATGTTTATGTAGATAGAGATATCCGTAGAGAGTTGAGCACAACCAGTACACAAAAGTGTTTGTGTAAACGCAAGTGTAAAACTAGTGGCGTACGAGCACAAAAAACAGGGAACAGGGATGATGCCCCTCTGGAAAGGGTGACGCGGAACACCATGACGAACTTGATTGCCCTTTCCGGACAGCAAACACAGGACTATTGGATTTTTATAAGCTCACTAAATCCACTACGAGGCGATAACTGGGACCAACTCTGGTTACTTTTTTTTACGGCAATTCGACTGGGTTCTCTGTTAGTCATAGATGATTTTTCAAATCGAAGCGTGCTTGGCGAATGAATAATTTGCAAGTCTGACCCTACGGTAGTCAAAATTGATTTCCAACCAGAGTATTTTCTACCTCTAGATTTATTTCATTGAAATCCAGTGGACAGCATGTTCCATTTCCATGCAGAATGTAATCTTGGTTGGGATTTTTTGATGAAAAAATGTCACATCGATGTTCGTGAATGTATAAAAACAAAACATCCCACAGTTTGAACTGCTTTTTTCAATTGCAATAATTTTCTGATGGAATTTTCTTATCACTGATTAAACTGTTGGCAGTAACATAGAGCGGCTGAAGGTTAGAAAAAACTTTTGTCGTGGATTTGAAAAATGTTTTTTGGGGTAATATCGATTATTTTTCGAAAAGTCTCATAGTAATCATGCTATTGAAAAATTTGGGTGCACCAGTCGCTAGCTTCGTCATGAATTACGGTAAATATTCCTCTCCGTTGATTAAACATGCTGACATCAAAATTCATCTTCACTGCAACATCTGTGCCTTGGGGAGAAACAAATTCGTCGATAATGCAATGGAAATTGACTTAGACGTGTGGAAACTTCCTTTTAGTTCCGAACAACACGATTCCAACGATCCTCCAGTAATTATCACATCGATTTTAATTTTTCTTCAAGCACAAGAATTGCGAATGTCATAAAATTTCGTTCCTATTTCGCATGGACTCTGATTCATCATCATTACGTTCTATTCATCATTGAACGTGGCAGTAATTTGACTCTAGCGTATACATCAATTAGCATGAGCTGCTGATACCGAGCATGACGTTAATCTTTTAAAAAAACCAACCTTGCACACGTGAGCCAGGAGCATGTGGCATCTTATTTGCGCATTAAAAGTATGGATCCTACACTATGTCGGTGGGTCCTTTTTAACAATTGGTACACACTTGTTATTGACGTTCATGGACTGGTCCAATAACGAGCCTAATATTCACCATCACACTTGGCTCGCTACCAAACCTCGACGACACTTTTGGGGTGGAACATGTGCTGGTGTTTGCACACGAAGTATGAGAGGACGGCATTGAGGGGGGGCAGGCCACGCGTTCAAGAATAATCCGGACGACCGAGGGAGGAAAGAGCGAGAGAGCAATGAAACAGTAGCGCAGAAGAATGAACGAGAACAACGGAGAAAAAAGACTCGGTTATGGCTTGAAAAATGTTGATCCACTAGAGCCAGGAATTTGATGGGGTGCGCCAATTCCAGGCGTTAATGTTGAACAAATACACTCGGATAAAGTAAAATGTAACAAGGAGGCTAAGGATAAAGAAAGAAGGGGGGATTTTGCGTGTTTTGTGCAGCACCACATTGCCTGTTCGTCTGTCCCCCGTGACAGATGTCCCTTCGCCGCCGGATAAATATTTAATCGACGCTCTATATAAACTTCTTCTCTGTTCTCTTCTCACTTTTTGACCTGACACACGATAAAACTGACTCTGTTCCATGAACGTCCTCGGAATAAATGACAAGGTGTAAAAAATCATGCTAAACGTCAATCCATTTCGGCATGACATGGCCATCCTTACAATCGCGCAATTTAGTACTCACGGAATTACAGAAACAAGATTCCCCGTGGAACGTCTTTCCTGGAGAAAAATCTGCCAGCGACACGTCATGAAAACAACTTTTGCCTTCGACTGTCCAACAGGTCCTTCTATTTTTAAATTTCGCATCCGTTCATTCGTCCGACATGCAGTAGCAACGTTTCTAAAGTCTTACAAGGGTTCGGGTCAAAATATCCCATGCATGACCCATGGAAAAATAACCCTAATCATTGATATTCTGAATTAAACGACAGAATTGATTCTCCTGAAACGATCATTTCTACCTAGGATTCTCGCATGTGGCAGAAACTATGGAACTAACTTTATGGTGCCACAAAAACACCCTTGGAGTTACAACATCAGAAAACACATGCCCACGTAGTGCCAGTTTGTAGTCCTTTAGCATTAAGACTAACGGCATAGAGATCCAAAGTCCACGAACATCGAGGAACTGAACGAATAGACAAACAAAGCAAACACCATAACATCTGTGACTGCCCGTATTGCGGAGAGCAACCATGCACTACTTCTAGTTCGATGCACTTTGCCTCCTCTCGTACTGTTCTTGCCACTATTTGTCTCTTTTTTTCCCTGTCTATATAAAGCGATGTACATATGTACCGAGCCCTTAACACATAGAGTGGAAACGTTTTCGGAAACATTTATTTTTCCGCCCACTTTTTCACATTGGTATGCACGAGGCAGTCCCTAACTTGCTTCACGAGGAAAGGGTTCGCTTTTCTCCACAACGAACGATTTTGTTAGGGCCTTAGGCGATATGCCATGTACACGTTGCAATCCTAACACCGTGATTTCTTGTGCAAACTATCATCTCACGTTTCTGATCCGTGCATTCGATTACTCTCGAGATTCAATCCGTTCAACGAGAAATCCTGATCGAGGCAAAAATCAAAGGAGTTTGCAAAGTATCCCAAGTTCTGGATGGACTTTAGGTTTTTTTTTAAGAAAAATATGAATGCCACGGGTCTCGATGAAAATTGAAATTCCTGAAGATCAGATTTGAAAAAAAGGCTTGAGATCCATGAAAAATTGAATGGTTCGCAGGAAATAAAATTTGAAAGGAACATTATTCGATGGCCTTGGAAATGGGTGGAATTTTAGCGATTGATTGGAAGGACAAAGACAGAAAAGGTGCAGCAACTAACTGGTTGTTTTTCTCGTGAATAAATTAAAGTTGAAAATTCGTAAAGGTCGTTTACGAATTACCGTTAAAATAGTTCTGGGCAAAAGTGTCTGGCAGGAATTTTCGATAACGATAAGTGGATGCCAAGTGTCTCGCACAAAAAAGAGCAATAGGAGTCTCGTTAGGGGTGGCTGCAACGCTGCTGGACCAGCGGAGGGAGGATGATCTGGCTAAGTTGTTCCGAGAGAGCTAATTAAAAGGATGGAGCCGATGAAGGAGAGAGATAGGTTTCTTCAAGGGTGAGTTTGCAGCGACAATCGGACTCGAGCAATTCAATTAAGGAAGATAAATTTTCGGGGTGTCCCGTCGTTACTCTGTCTCGTTGCTCAACAGCGGACACGGAGAAAACTTTGCGACATTTCTTCTGCTACTGACACAGAATCTACGCTCCGATAAGACATTGCGATCATCTCACTTTTTCACCCATTCGAACCATTTCCGGAATCCTGATATCCCACGGAATCGTTATTTGGAATTTAACATCCTCGTAAAACGTAAATTTTTACGAAATCATCGAGGACCTGATTATTGAAGCTGAAAGTGTCGCGATGACTCCCTTCATAGGGAGGTAGAGAATTTCTTTGCAGGTGCAACAATCTTAAGTGCGAAATCGTTGTGAAATGGTGGAAAGAAAATCTGCAGATGGTTGCAATTCGAGGTGAGATGACGAGATGCCTTCAGAAGGGAAAACAAGATTCCGAAGAACTTAGGAGGCGAGATCCAGGAAATGGTGCAGTTGAAGACTAGTCGGGAGGGTTGGGAACGAGCTGATGTTTGGTAGGACAGTTTTTAATCACTGTAAGTGGATCTACATGGAGCTGGCGCAATTACCAGGGAACACTGCTGCTGGCGAGCTCGCATGGGACCCTTGTGTATCGGCCCATCCTCCCTTTCCTTTCTGCTCTCTTTATTCCCCTCACCTCTTGCTCGTTCTCTCTCGCTCTCTTTCTCTTGGCAGGCCCGAGCAAACCGGCACGCCAAAAGCGGAGCAGTCGAAAGAGCAACCGAATGTTTTCCCCATTTCGCAGCCCTCCGACTCATTCGACGAAGCCGCACCCTGCTCCCTGTCTCGCTCTCTCACTTTCTGTTTATTTATCTCTCTCTCTCTTTCTCTATTTTGTACAGAGCACACCGGATATTGTGAGAACGTTCACTACGCGCTGGCGTCGCTTTTTGTCGCGCTCTCTCATTGCTCGCTTCCTCTTTTTTATTCCGTCTTTACAATGGTCGTAGGAAAGGGCTGATTTTATTCTCTTTCCTTTTCCTTTTGCTGCCTTTCCTTCGTTCCACTTTTTTTCATTCTGGTCTCTTTTTGTGATTTTCTTTTTTTTCAACTCTCCCTATCTGTGTCTCTCTCGCTCCCTCTCACTCTTTGAATCTCATTTTTCCTTCCTTCCTTTCGCTTCCGCAGTTCATACATCTCTAGATTTTTCTCCGGTGTATTTTTCTCATTGTCCCTCTCGCAGTTTCTTTTTTTTCATCCCTCGCGGAATTCGCTCTTTTTCACGACGTACGCATCCTTCTGTACCTCGCACTTCATTTTATTTTTTCCCGCTCGTTCGCGTAGACAAAGTCACGCGAAGCATCCCCCGCCACGTATATTCCCTCGGCCCTGCGCCCTTGCCCAAGCTGGCGATTCCTCGAGGGAATAAAAAGAACGTCAAAAAAAAAATTGAGAATTTACCGTTGATTTTCACTCGTGCAGGGTCTGGATAAGTGACGCTGCAGCTTAACGCTATATCTGTTTTTTTCCTACTGGCGCACGTTCACTTGCTAACACGAATGGCAAATTGACCGAGTTTTTTTTCTCGTCCTCCTTAAACTGCTTTCCACTGCAACAGCTTCGAGAAAATAGTACTTCCCGTACACTGCACTGCTCGATCGAGGAAAAACGTTGAAAGCTGTTCCGGTTCGTGTTTTATGTCGCGACACAGAAAGAAGACTTTGTCCTTGTGAAAATGTAAATTCACTTCCCAGAGGGATCGCCATTGATTCCATAAAATCTTTCGCAAAGTTACTCTCATTATTACCGGAATTTCGACTAATTGATTAATCACGTGGATTCAGGAACCGGAAGGCGCCAGCGATCACAAGAGTTAAGCGTTCTTGAGTGAGATCACTGCTTGGTTTGTCAAATTTCGTTTTTCAGTGGAAAAAAAGCGATGGATGGTCGTATGCCAAAAAAAAAAACGTACAGAAACGAGTCACGAATCCGTTACCCAATGTTTACTCCATTTTGCAGTTATTCCTCCTTCGGGCACCACGTCTGGCATCTAACGAGAGTATACCGAAGAGAATCTCTTGTAGTGCAGTATTTTGATTATTTAATTAAGATAATCGTTCGAGCGTTCATTCAACGATTGCATTTTGGATTCAGCTCCAATAGAACAATTTCTGTTTGCAATCATTTTAATTTACCGTATTACAATTCTGTCACGTGTTAATCGTTTGTTCGAATCGAGATTAATATTTCATGGAGATTTTTCGCGTCAAGTGTACACGAGGGTTGTTCACAGCCGAGGCACGCTTTCCCGTAATTGGATCCAATGTATATGTAAGGGCTGTTCACGTGCAGTAGAACGCCACACTCAAGTCTGTAACTTATCCAATACGAGTGTAATAAAGCATCCGATCAGTGGTCACGAACCCTTGACCCCCTGCGTCGTCGTGTTGCCAAGCCCTACCAGACATCTAACATCACCATTAAGTTTGTCTACGTGTGTGCGTGCGTGTATATGGAAAAGATACAGAGGAGCTGGTGGATGTTGCAGTTACCATCGAATTCCCATTGACGCGTGGCAAGAGGCACACGTTCCTTGTGCCACATAGACAACCAATTGAAATTCGTGACTCACTGTATATCTATATACAGAGGGGCTTTCGTATATAGTGAAAGATTAAAAGTGCGTGGATCTATATGGTGTGTTGCCAGGGACGTTATTTTCTGATAAATTTCACCGTAGGACCAAATTCGGTGCCGTGCTTTTATTTACGAAGTTTGGAAAAAAAATCGTGCTCTTACAACGCACGTAGTTGGAGAACGCTTGGAAATAGAGGAAACATTGACTGGACCATTTTTTTAGAGCATCAAATTTCCTACAATAAAGTTCCTGATTATTATTTTCTGTTTTCAGTCAGTTGGTCGTGAGAGCGGATTTAACAATGGAGGAGGCTTCTGAGACGTTGGACGAGCAGTTTCGCGATTTATTTTTAATGGCTTCTCAGGACGAAAGTACTGGAGATAGAAAATTATGGTCGATAACTTTTTTGCAGGAAATTCGATGCTCTACAAAGTTGGTCCTATCGATCTTCGTCTTATCTCCAACCGATTGGATCGTGTGCGCGCTTGAACTACGGTGAAAATAACTTGTGACTAACTCTGAACATTCCTGTGTGGATTTCAAGATCCAAGGTCAACTAGCTGTCCCAGGACACCCTGTATACTCATGTATCTATAATTTCGTCATTTTCCTTCGTGAATTACTATTCCATTAACGCATTTCGATCCTACGACCTACACAGCGACGAGCTCGAACTGCATAATCGAAATAATATCTCACGATTGTGCAGCATCTGGATTTCATTGACAATGCAAATTGTGAATTTTTAAGCACGCGCATTCACTGAGATTTATAGCGTTTTTACGGGCATACGATTTCTCACTATTTTATAATTCGTCTCACGAGAATTAAGTGGATATTTTCATCCGTGAGTACCAACTAATAATTGAAAAACTTGAAATCCATTAAATCTTTGGTCGACCGAGTCTCTCTTCGATTCTCGACCCAAATACAAAAATAATGCACAAAAAAAGGACGTAGCGAGAAAATTTTCTTGCAGCAACAATGTAAGCGGCGATTGGGAAAACGAATGAATGAACGAAACGATCGGGAAATTAGAGTGAAACTCGAAAAACGAAGTATTTCAGACTCGAATCTCGATGTTTCGTAAATATTTCTGCCAATCAACGTCTTTTGTGGTTGGAGTAAAATGCTGTTTAAGAAACTTGGTGGAGGGGACTGAAAAAAATGGCTATTCTCCTTTTCTATATTTTGACGTACAGTTATCTTATGAACGGATATATTTGTATTGATAAAGTTGGCATTTACTCGTGATATATATATAGGGGAGGGTCCTTTGTCGGCTGAGGGATATTCACGCGAGAATGCCCGGGGCTTTCTCCTCGCACTCGCGCCCACACAGCTATTCTTCGCATCTTCATTCGTGATTCGTTCGTTTCCAACTCCCTCCGTGCACTACTGAAATGGCGTCTGCTCGATAAAACTCATCCTCCTGTGCTCTCTCTCTCTCGTTCTCTCTTTCTCTTGCTACGTCCCTCTTTCTTTTTGTCTCTTTCTCCCAGCGTCTCTTCTTTCGACTCTAACTCGCACTCCCTCACTCTTTCTCTCTGTCTCTTGTGCTCAGTGGCCCCTCGCGCCTCTCCCGCCCTTCGGATCCCTCCCTCCTCTCTACCAATCTACGCTCTCCAGCCTCCTCATCCTCTTCGGCTCTTCCTTCAGTATATAATAATGTTCAGCGAACCAAACTCGTGTTCCACATCAGAAATGACGGTCCTCAAACCCTCGCCCCGTTCTGATGATCTTTCTTCTACTTCTTCTTCTTTTTCTGCCACCCTCTTCTCCACATTTCGGCTTCTCTACTCACGAGCAGAATCTTTGATATCATCTCGATGAATTTCATACGATTTTCACCAAGACAAGAATACATCCAGCTTTTCTCGTTTTTATTGATTCACCTGACGCTGGGATTCCGTGCCCAACGTCAGGCTCCGTATTTTTTGTTCTTATCCAGTTGAAAAAAATACAAGTCCCTTTTGTTTATACCGACGAATCGCTTTCCTTGTCGGGATTGTCACGTTTGATGAGAAATTCTGCAAAGCCACTGTTCGAACTTTTTTCTCGCTCAAATTCAAGGTGAAATAATTTGTTCCAAATTTTTCGATTTTATTCGCTAATTTTGATTCGTTTATCACATTTTTTGACAATCGCAAGATCGCGTGTGCGCTATGATGACGTTTGTTCTTGCAGCAAAATCAAAGTGACGCAGGTTCAACCAATGAAACCCTTTCGCGTAATTAAGGGGGTTGTTTCAACTCCTTAGCAGAAAGGATATTATGGTCGGTCCATGCGACCGCATACTAATACAAAATTCATCGTAACGTCTCGTTTAATAATTCCATGCTGTGTTCTCTAAATACAAACATATAAATATTCCACCTGTAAAATCCTGACACAAAACTCAAGTGTCCGAAAAAACTGCACCAAGTCCATTCAATTTTCTCTCGAAAATTAAAAAAAAAACTCATTTTGATTTTTTTATAGAAAAATACAAAGAATTTCAGAACTTTTTTTTATTCGGTCAGAAAATCTCACACGGGGAACTATATTTGCATGGAAATTCTGAAAAATTAACGCAGTTGAATGAAAAGATGAAAAGTTTCTGGAAAGTCGAACTTTTTTTCAGCCGAAATGAAATTATTGAATTTTTCAATGAGGAGAAAAAATTATGATCACGAATTTGCAAAGTTGCAAAATTTCGTCGGAATATAAACTTTAAACGGTCGAAAAACATTGAGCACCCGGAGGCTAGAAGGATAGAAGAATTATCCTTGAATGAAGAAATTGAATTGAGCAGAGACCCGGGAGTTTAATTTGGATCCGTAGTCGAATAAATCCTCGATGTGGTACACGAGCTTCCTAAAGTTTATTCACCTGGGAACATATGTGTGTATGCGGCCGAAAAACTGGGAATCAGTCCTGCGATATCCGGCAATAGATCGTTCGGGAATTGAATAATGAAGATGTCTTTTTTTGGATCTTCTTATCCGTGAGCAATTCATGATTAAAGTTTCTCCTTCGTTCTCAAAATGAATGATGGATATTCTTTATTTTTACAAAAGTAAATGGTCCACTCAATGAAACGGTCCGCGGAATTTTATAACTAAATTTCGAAAATTCATTAATCCAGCAATCATTAAGAATGCGAACAATTAGTATTCACGCGAATAATGAAAAATTCTACTCTGCTCGACTTTAAATAATAAGAAAAAAATCCGAATCTTCTGAACGAGCACACTTTTCCCAAGATTTAATAAAAAGATTCGTTTCTTCAAGGAATTGCATTAAATTTTTTTTTCTTCACAAAATTGAAGTCTTGCCACATTTGGAATTCGAAACTCTACCATTTGGAAAAACGCTCCATATTATTTCAATTTTATTTTTTTTAAATTCAATTGTTTACTTTTGTCGGGAGCAGTTTTTTTTATTCAAACAATTAAAAAGATGTTGGTTCGCATTATTTTAATTAAGAAAGAAAATGATTGACATCGTCCATGATTTCTGGCAGGTCCGGGTGAGGCCTTTACAAAAAAATAAAAAACTTTCCATGCTGCTGTTCGCATGAAAACTACAGGATCGATTCCGACGAATCTTTGGCAAGAACGAAGCTGGAGGGTCAGAATACGACAAGGACTGAATAAAATTCCGATAAATTATTTTTATGGAATCACCACCAAGAAACTCGAAATTTTCATGCCCTGTCCACGGTGAAAGATTAACGAATAAGTAAAAAATGCAAATAGTTAGAAAGCACGAATTACCGATTCGGAGTTAATTCTAAAAGGACAAAAATGTATACTTTCAGTTTCGAGAAGCGAAAAAATTGAGAGCTAATTGCCTGAGTGGATAAAAAAAAATATTAAGTTTCGTAATGTTCGACGTTTCGTTGGAAATGTATTTTCGAACAGTTCGAGAGGAAAATGATGTTTCTTATCGGAGGGATAACAGCGAATTGATATTAAAAATTGTTATTTCATCGCGAAACTGGTTACGGTGACGATTAAATCGCAGAGTGTATTGGGGATACAAAATAACGAGGATATTATTGTGTATATTTTCGGTGTGTGGCTCCCGTTGATCTATCGCATCGGGAGCGTATTATATTAGTTCATTATATGTCTCGCCTATACAGATATACACGTGTGTACAAATAAATATAAGCGTTAAACGAATTATCGTATCGAGTGCATATGGAATGATTTTCCAAGCGCGAACAGAATAGCGAGCACTCGATATCCATATTTCGCCAATTTAATTGTATTTTCCTATGAAAAGCTCTCGATCTCTCTCTTCGTTGGTTCTCTTCGTCTCTTTTCCTCTTTTCCATCTCTCTTACGGTTTTGCTCGACGCACGTCACGACAATCCCGTCCCGAAAATGATGTATCGACGTTACGTGTAAAAATGCAAACACACACGAAGCGAAATACACGGAGAAATGGCGAGCCATAAGGTAGGAAAATTCTATTTCATGTCATTCGTTACATACATACATACACGCGGGGCAACGTCCTGTTGACTCTTCATCACATACATATATCGTTGCGAATTCTCACCACCGTCGAAGTACCTGGTACATCACATTTTCCGTCCGTCGTACGTCACCCACGAGACGGATGAGCCTAACGGAAATGAACGGGACAGTAAAAAGTGTCGTTGATCGCGAAAAAGCAATTTGGAACAAAAAAAACGATGAAAATAAATGAAAAGCGCACGAAAGGAGCAAGAAACGTGGGACCTTAAAAGCGATATTGATTCAGCGGATTTTTTAGTGTCACAGAAGATTTACTCTCGCTCCGAATCGGCCTCGTGAACGATCACAAAATTCTGGGAGAATTTTTGATCCACTGAAATTCACTGTTTTTACGCTCACGTATTTTTTCTTTTATTTTGAAATAGAATAAGTTAATTACGAAGCCCAAACAGAACTTCTGTTGAAGTCGAATAATTTCTTTCTGATACTACGCCAAATTTTGTAAACTGCAACCTGTTTTTACAGATTCGATCTTTTGCACAGAAGTCAGTTGAATATTGAATGGCTGGAGTGACACGCGAGGATCGTTCATACGTATCTTATGTATTTTAGAAGACAGGTTGGTTATCAAGACGGTTTCTATTCGCCTAGAGGATAAGACAGATTGGAAAATCTCAGATAGACGAAGTGCATCGGGATTCGTGACATCGGGTCTCGTCTATGGTATAACGTAATTATGACAGAGAAGTTATCTCTTCGAGTCCAGACAGACATGTGCATAGAATTGAGCTAAAGTTAACTCTCTGTCTTAATCTCGATCTATAGAGACATGACGAGAAAGAAAGATCAGGGAAGGGGAAGGAGTGGATTATGTTAAATGATTAATCGTAAGGAGAGCAGGAAATTCTCCATTCAGATTATTAGAATTAGAATGGTACAAATGGTATAAAAAGCATTGATCGACAATGCGGCGATTTCTCGAGCTGACGAGATATTCACCAACGAATTTCCTTGAATTGCGATATTCTCTGTCGATGCATTTTCACTCGGGAGTAACGATTCCACGCGCGAAGTTTTAATTGACAATTCCGACATCGTGCAGGAGATCAGACACTGACTACTAACGGCAAACAAATCTGCAGAGCCAATCAGACGTTCCTTCGATATTTCCGATCATTTCTAATCCACAAATTGTCAATTGCAATTCTGTATTATTAAAAATTACGAAATATAACTTGACGTCGTTACGTTTTCACACTCTCAATGATTTTTCAATTCGTAGTGCGGGAGAAATCAAATTGAGGGGAAAAATTCATCGAATAGGCAGCAACAAATTTTGAGAAAATTAAATGATTGATAATTATTCGAGACAGAGCTTCGGATTCAAAATTCCACGAGCATTCAAAAGTAAAGATCTTCTCCTTCGCATTGGGGTCGCCCAAGGAGTTCCTGACAAGGCACAAGCATAATTTTATCTCATAAATTAATTGTCTACGCTACAAGACACGTTCATTGATAATAAACCGGAAGTGTGTGGATTGCTGGATAGAATTCAATGGCTAGAGGTCGAGTGTGGACGAAATACACTCGGCTCAAGAGAAACTCGAGCTTTGCAAGTGTCGAGAGTATTTTCGAGGCAAGAAGACTTCGTTGGAAGCGAAGGCAAAGAAGACAATGTATTTTCTACTTCTGAGCTCGCATCCGAGCATCGACGTCCAGTTCTTTTGACGTTCAGCGGACGGACCATGAGCGATACAACGTTTCTTTGGATTGAGCTCGCAAACTCGGTATTTCTAAGGGCGAGAGAGAAAGAGAGCAAAAGACCAAGATGGGGAAGAAGCGAACGATAATCCGTCAAGAGCGTTGGGCAATATAATCCATCAGAGACCAGGAGTGCAGGTGTCCGTGAGAACGAGATGTATAGTCACGACAAGCTCAGACTAATTAAATTATGGCGGACGTCCCACTGCCTAGGAGCAACATTTTGTTGGACGTAACCTCGAGAAGACGATTGAGAATTTTTCACTTTTATATCCTGCTCGTTCTCCTCTTTTTCAGCTTCTTCCGATCTCTCCACCTTTCGCAATCTTTTCTTCCATTCCAATTCTCTAACGACCAACTGCCGGCACCTAGAACGCGCATGTTTTTCCGGAAGTTTATCCAACCTTTGGCAATCATCCTTTCCCTACTTTTCCCTACTTCCTGGACCCTCACAATGGACCGGAGCAAAAGTGAGGGAACGAGGGGAATGATTGATTGATAGTGAATTTATACCGCAGGAAATTCATCGGGAAGATAAAATTACAGCAAAATAATCAAAAATTGAGATTCTTAAAACGTTTTAAACGAAAAAGATCACTAGCGTTTCACAGTTTTGGTTTTTTTTTTTCAGTGAAGAAGTTGTTGTAGCTCGCGGAAAAATATTGAGATTTTCTCGAATTCGTCTATTTCAGCCACAATTTCCGATTTTTTTTTACCGGGAAGACTTTCTATTGGCCGTGACTTTTTATTCCGAAGATCCGATCAAATTTTGAGTTTTTTTTTTAATTATCCCAGGGAATCGTGGTTACTGCGAATCGACGAAGATTTGTTTTTCTTCATATTTAATGATTTTTAGAAACATTTTTTTGGAAAAATTGTTTTCGCTGCCATCAACGCAACATTTATCAATTAATTACGGGGAAAATTAATTTAGTCGACGCTCGATTTCATTGATTTCGGATTGCTCTTGAAAAAATTCGACTGTCCCGTAAATTGTGAAGGAAAAAGTGATTTTTTTGGGTGCAATTTTAGCTCCTGATCATGACGATACGATGAGAATTTTTTATGACAAATTTCGTATGAGTTTCTTATTCAGTGTTCGAGGACTGAACTTCTTGGGAAATAATAAATGGAAATTCTTGTAGTTATTTTATCGACTGACCTGTACTCTCGCTTCCGTCAGGTCAATATTTCTCGCAATCTCTTCTCTCGTGTAAATATCCGGATAATGAGTCTCTTGAAATGCTCGTTCGAGTTCCTTCAGTTGGGCCGATGTGAACGTCGTCCTTATTCGCCGTTGTTTCCGCTTTTCCGCTAGTCCGTCATGACCCGAGTACGCTTTGTATCCGAGGCCACCTTAAATATTAAAAATCCCGAATACACATTTTGTGTGTAGAAAAAAAGACAAAATTTCATTCAATAATTCATCCAACGAAATTGACAATTTTCAATCGATATTCCATGGAATTTGCGTGGCTTGCAAAATTCCAAAGATTCAATTTTGACTATAAAATAAAATAAACAATTGCAGCATTAAATGTTTCAATCGAAAAATTTGTAAATCGATTATTTGAAGTTATAGATTTTTCTGCATTATTGAAATTCTTCATTTTTATCCTCTAAAGTTTTTATTTAATCATTCCTGGGTTTGGAATTATTGGCGCGATTTCGATTCTCGAAAAAATTGAGTGAAAAAATTATCACCGTCTCGTGAAATTGTGATCGACCAAATTCTTTTGTTTTTCGTTTTTTTGCATCGCACCTTCGACTCTTTCCAGTCTCACGGTTTGATTTCTGCCAACTATAATATCGAATTAAGTGCTTAATTCACGTAGAATGATGCGAAATTTTCGAGGTGCTTGGAATCAAGAGGATAGAGTTGGTATTGCAGAAGAGGACGGGAAATTTGACCGCAGTAAACGCGAACGAGGGACGTAACCATAGCGATGAATGAGAGAGGGTGAGAGAGGGCCATCCATTGATTTTCAGTGCCATCTTGTCGTCGGTATCTACCATCGCACCATTTCCTACACCAAATGTACGAAAGCTTTGAATTCTTGTTGTCGATTGAAGAAAATCCCTCCAAAAAATCTCGAAACGATTCAATTTTTCCACGAACATTATTTATTGAAAAATTCGAATAGAAAAAAAAAAGATTTATTGCAACAAAATTATTTCAAGCAAGAAATTATTTTGGACGCTTTTTTTCAATTCCAAACATGAAAATGATGCACTATTTTATAATTTTTGATAATTGTTATAGAGTAATAATAATCGTTGCTGATGTTAATTTGCAAAACGTCTTATAAACGTTCAGTCATTCGATCAAAAATTCTGTGATTGAATTTTTTCACGCATTTCGTTCCAAATCACTCGAAAATTAATAATTATCCATTATCACGACAGATTCTTTACCACGTTTTCGTTCTCGGTTACTCCGGATGATCCCGGATATTAGAATGTTGAGGAAGGAACGTAGAAATCTTTTTTTTTTTTTTTACAAAATGCAGAAAAAACTTTGTAATCACGTAAAATTAATATGTAAATGTTGTCACTGTTTTCGAGATCAAGCCGAACCGTAGATTTTTAGTTACGCTCCCAAAAATTCAAAGGAAAATTTTTTCTTTTTCAGGAACTTCCGGTCGACATCGAAACGAAGAATTAGAAAAAAGTATTAATATTGAATGACTTTTCAGACAGCCCGCGGAGTATCGACATACTTGTCGTTACAAAATTATAAATTTGACCGACCGGAAAATTTTCCGAAGGGTGAAGTTGATCGATTGATCGACTCATCATGGATTTTTAATTAAATCAACATGGAACCGTCTATACCAAAAAATCTTGGTCTCTAAATGAGGAGTCGACGAAATTGTTTTGAGCTTCAATGAAGTGGGAACAAAAAAATAGTTGGGTTCGTGATTTTTCTTCCAACTTAATGGAATTTCGTTCCTTTGGCGACAATGTTTTATTTTCTTCGTCGGATTCAAGAAAAATGAAAGCAGATGCAAATATGATCGAAACGTTGATGTTAATAATATTGCAAACCAACGGAACAATCGGATGGAAAAATCGTTACACAGAAAAACTTTAATTATGTCGAATAAACTTTTGCTCAGTGCGAACAAAATTTGCGATCGCTAAATCATTCCGTTTATTTTAACGGGGATGCGTGAACGTTTCATCCATGGAATTCAGCAGTTGGAATTTGGATTGTTGACTAGAACACGTAATCGTTGATTGAGCAATTTTCATTTCGATTCCTAAAATTTCGTCGAATCTGCAAATTTGGTTTTTTTTTCTTCAAACTTTTCGATTTGAGTTTCGTATCAAATTACATTTCGATCGGATGGAAATAAAGTTGCAAATACATGAAAGAAGGATAATTTATTTAGCGGGCATCGGAAATGGCTGAAATAACGGAAAATAACGATTTTGCGATTCGGCCATTACCTTGAAGATTGATGGCCGACGGGAAGATGGATGCTGCGTGTCGATGAACGTCCTGAGTTCTGGCGGCCATTACGGAACACGGGGTTGCGTGAGCCGCGTGATGCGCGTGGGCATGACTGTGTGCGGGATGATGGGAACCGAGCGACGGGCCATTTGTGCCACCGGTGGTTCCAGCATTGCCAGGATAACCGGCAGCCCTTGCTGCCGTGTAACGATATGCAGCTTGACTCATTTGCGAGCAGGAGCTAAGATCGCCGTAACCACATTGCATCTCGCTCGCAGCCAGAGCACAACTCGAAGCTTCAAAACCGGCGGCTGCTGCGGCAGCAGCTTGATTCAAATACGAATAATCCATTATCCTTTGCCAAAGTCCTTTGAATGTTCAATGAACGAGAGATTCCCTGGACAGTTCGTTCACTTCGTTCCCAATAAATGTCATTTATTAATGACAATTCCAATCACAACTAAATTTCCATCGAATTCAGTTTAACAATGGAAAAATTTCACTATGACTCCGACCTGAATCGCAGCTCCAACTATTTTCCCCTAATTACTCCAATTTAATGAACGCAGAGATTTAACAATAATGATTAATTAAGCAGCTTGACTAATTGGCTTTATAAATTCCACTAAACTTTCAATCTATCGCGGTCGGCGTCTCCTACTTCACTGTACATCCGATTTATGTCTCGAAGTCGAACAAAAAAAGCGATTCAATCACTTCCGGTTTCGTCTGCGCCAAATTCATTTTCCGAAATATTAGTAAAACGAATTTTTCTCGACGTTTTCTCTCGTTTCCGTTGAGGAAAGAATCGTCGTTGAGAAATCAACGATGCAGAGTCACCGATTGTTTCACGGCGATATCGACGGCAAGCGGCAAGTTCGCAACCAGGGAACGGGGCTTAGAATCCGGTGTCGAACGCGTTCTTACGATGTTTCTTTTCGCATAATTTCCAGCTTGCTGTCCCTTTCCAGTAGAAAAATGAAAGAAACGCTTTGCCTTGTCGAAGAGACACTCACAGGACGAAAAAATCGCGTAGCGTGGACACAATTTTTAAAAATTTTCGAATAATTGCACTGTGTTTTGTTTATTTCGCTGTAAACAAAGATCAGAAAGCTCTCGTGTCACTTGCGACGTGCTGTATGAAATTCCCGTACAGACGACCTCTAACGAGGCTCGAATCACACTGGGTCAAACGCAGTAGTTTGAGGTTTCACGATTTTTTTCTTCTACTTCAAAAAACATGAACTTGTTTCCCAACCGATTCTAAAATGAGAGCGGAGCGACGGCTCCAAAACGCGGTTCTAATTGAAGTATCGAAAGAGCGCGGGGCTACGGACACAAATTTATTGAACAAAAGGTCAGAATGCAAGGAGCCAAAGAAAAAGAACGTCGAGCAATCGGTTGCAACTTGAAGAATCACGTTCTCCACTTAAGTTGGGAATAGTCTCGTCCCTCGTCCGCGCGACTCTCTCTCACAAAAGTAATCTCTTCTCTATATCAACGTTGTTCGCGTCTTATCTTCTCTATCCTCTCCTTTTCGTCTTATCTTTCGTTCTCCTCCTTCTGCGAGAGTTTCTCTGTTTTCTCTCCACCCTAAAGGTGTATCTTCACCTTAGCACTTAAGATCGAAACCGCGATCTCTTCGGGTCTCTCGTTCTCTTTCTCGCACACGCTCATACAGAGGCGAGCGATAAGCTCCCTCTCTGTTTCACTCGGTACACGTTGCAGTGAGTTTATATCGGTTGCACAAGACCGCCCAGCAGGCTATGCTTATACACAGGTTTGATTATAATCGTATCAAGCGAGAGAGCAAAGGCCGATATCAAATTATTGCGATTATCCCCCAGATCCGTGTGATACGAAAACTTTTTTGCGCGTATATAGTCCCCCGCTTAAGAGCCCAAAGCACGAGACGACGACCGACTGGTGGCTCTCCTCAAAATCAAATGATAAGCTTAATTCAATAAGGGTTGAAGGGTGAACATACAGCAAGCCGGGGCGGAGAAGAAGGTGGAGGAGGACGAGGAGGAGGAGGAGGACGAGGTGGTGGAGGGAGGGAGAGAATCGTAGGCGTGGCAATCGTCGCTGGGAGAATCGTACGGAGGATGCTTAGGGTGGTGAGTTTCCACGTTGATGATTGGATCCCTGCGACACCACCCACGCTCTACCCGGGGGACCATAGCCGACTATTTCTACCCTCGTTCGTCGCCGCCCATTCACGCTCTTTCTCCGACCAACGACTCACCTTCGGATCCATACACTCGAAGCTTCGCTAACCAACACTTCCAGCATCAGCCTCGATCATCCCCTCTAGTCTACGACTCGCTATCTATGCGTACAGAGCAGCAAACCCATCGCACCCTCGTGGCCCTTTTCACCATTAGGCAAACGAAAACACACACAAACCACCCTCGTTTCTCCACTTTTCTCTCATCTTCCCCTCATTCGTTTACGTTGCGTCCAGCTTGGCGAACTCGGCGCTATCCTAACCATACGATTCCGCTGCTTCTTCCCTCGAGATGTCTTCCTCGTGCCGCTCCAAACGCTACTGCCGTATTTGCTACCCCTACCAACGCCTCCACACACCGCACGAACCCCAACACCTGCGATTGGCTCATCAAACAGCCCCGTCGTATGTTTCTTTTGTTTTTACTCGGGGCATAAACATCGCTGATAGTCACGGTGTGACATTTCGCTGAGTAGTCAATGCCGATGGACACTGCACATGCGGATTCACCGTTTTACTCTAAACCTGTCGCGAAATTTCAGAGATTTTGTGTTTGGATCAATCGTCACGAATTCACGATGGGCCGGACTTTGTGATAAGCCCATCAACAGTTCGCGCTACACTCGTTCATCGATAACTCTGCGATAAACGAAAAAGGAAATTTTTTCATTCTGTAAATTGAATTTTTTTCAAAAATGTTCATTTTTATTCTTTACCAAGTTCTAAGGTTTTTCATTTTCTTTACACAAAGTACCCAAGCCTTTGGTGGATGGAATTGGGTGTTTCGATATGCAGTTGGAGTCGCGTACACGTGCACGTGATCCTCCAAGTCTCAAGGGATGCTAGACCGTGTGACATGACCGTCAAACGATTTGGGTGTGCGACACTCGAGCAACACTTGTTCTCACGGAACGTCGCATGGAGATAAACAGAACAATATTCTCGAACTGATGCGTGCGAGAGAAAATTCGCATACGCGATGGCCTTTGAACCCTCTTTCCGATTAAATCAGCTCCTGCTCTCTTTCCCTTGAGATTTTTCGCCCGCAAGATGCGCATACAGACGCATTAGTATTTCAGGGAATCTCTCGGTCTCCCTCCCTTCGATATTTCTCCGCTAAACATTTCTACTGGCCATAGAACAACGCCACAGGCGGAAAACCTTGTCCTGACAACATTGAGCATAACCACTGGATCGAACAGCAATATCCGATTCGCCAGACCTTTTCAAATGTAGTAGACACTCTCCTGCACAAACGGAACACGAGTCCGGAGCTCGTGGTGGTAGTCGGACGTTAGCAGCCACCCTTGTGGCTTGCCCCGACCCATCCCCTGGAAAACACTTGCCCCACGCGGTCCTCTGCCTACATATGTCCTTGATTTGTCCCAAGAATAATATTCTCCCTGCTAAAGTTGATTAAATATCGGTTCGTGTGTTCCGCCCTTGCCTCGGCCCCTCGCTGTCCTTCTTTTCGACCCCTTCGCTACGAAATACAATATTTCATCTTTTCTGTCCCGTCTCACTCGACCTCACATTTTTCCTTCACATTCGAGCATCAGGAGAACTTGGCAAAAATCTCGCACAAACGCGTTTTATATATTCTGCTCGATCCACCTGCCAGTCAAACGAAACCTGTTCGATACGACTAACGACTCCCTTTCGCGTCATCAGGAATCTTAAGGTTTTCATTTTACCTGGAATGACAAACACAGAGTGCGTCCAGCGGAATTTGGCTGCTAAAAAATTCCAATGGATTGGGAAACAACCTAAAAATTTTCTCCACTGTAATCTCGGATTGTTTGCGCTCTACTTGCACGAATTCAAACTTCTCGTGGAAGTCGTGAACGGTTCTCAGCGTGCGAATGGTTGGCTTTTGACCTTCCACTAGCTGGTTCTTTGCATGGCTGTTGAGGCCTTCCTGAGCGCCTCGGGTGGCGGCCAAGGCCACGGGCAGGTAACCGACTGCACGAACCAAAGTTTTGCTCGCTTTTTCGTAGTTAAGAATCAGCGATTCTTCTCGTGCTTCACATTCTCGATTTTTAAAAAATATTCCAAGAAAAATTGTGTAGGAATCAATTTGGAAATCCGGCCCCAATAAATCAAAATCCTAGCGTGAAATATCGGTCGAGGGCAGAAAAACACACGAAACGTTAGATGATTGGAAGATTGTAATTTCATTAAGGGAGCCTGCTGCCCGAAACCGAAAATCCGGGGGATAAGCGGAGCAGGGGGGGGGAGTATGGTGCATTGGGAATAATCAGTTTAGCAACGGGGGGTGGAGGCAAGAGGGTAGATTTACCCCCTCCACACGTTCCATCGGGGGGACTGGAATACGAGAAAATTTGAATCAGCGTAGGGGCGAACGAGTTATAAATTATTTGAGATTTCGAAATTTATCGATACTGCGAATTGAATTGAATTTTTTTTCAATATGCAAAGAAGTTTGCATAACTTTTCAAGAGCTTACTAGAAATCTCGAATTCCGAAAATTCGAATGTGTGACAGAAAATGAACGAATTATTTTCTTGCCTCTTGGCATTTCAGAAAAATGGAAATTTTGAGATTTTCGAATGAGAAATAAAATATCACAAAAGTTGTCGCGTTTTCGGAATTCGTGCCATTGCCTCGCGACCTTTATAGAAATTCTGTTGAATTTTTCGTCTTTTGAGTTTACCCAAAAGTGCCAGTTCGACGTCCTTGAGAATTTGATGGAAAATAATTTTTTTCATCAAATACAAAATTCGATTTTTATTCATCATGTGGAAATCATGCAAATTAGAATGAGAAATGGAAATAAAGAGTGTTCATATTTTTTCTACGTTTATGAACATCCCAGCAACCGTTTAGGATTAAAATATTCAGGAATTTGTAGATCGCGATAGTTTAGCAACCCAAAAACGGCATAAACTGGATCCCTATTTGTCTCCAAGTGTTCAGGTGCAAATTAAGAAACTAGTTACTGTTTTATGACGTTAAAGGTGTCGAGGACTTAATAACAAGAAATGAAAAACTTCAAGACATAATTATTTATTGTACGAACAATTAATCTTGACTCGCGTCAACGTTCTCAGTCTGGAGACCCTTGAAGGTGGCAACAGGGATGTAGGTTACAAGAGTGTACAGCTTGTTGACAGAATCTTCGTCGTCATTCCTTCTTCTGCTCAGACGAACTCGAACGCGGAACGGTACATTCCTGTATTAAAAAAAAAAAGGTAAAAAAACGAGTCGAATAAAATTTGGTTGCCGATCGAATTTCAAGGATTTCAAAACTTGAGCTGATTTTGTAGGATCAATTTTCGAAAATAATGTTTTAGTAAATTCGACGAAATGAAAATTAAAACGTGTAGAAATTTTAAAGATCGAACAATGGAACTCTTTCCAATTGTTTCTGTCGAAAAGAAATGAAGTTTTTTTTATTTGTTACTACTCAACGGTGTCTTGATCCGTCCGCAAAATTCTAATAAGTAGCTAAGAAATTTACTTTTTACGGAATATATGGAGAGACACACAGAGGGATAAGCGACTGAGAAATGTTTGTGGATGGAGAATTTTTTTATAGAGGTATCGTAAGGATTATTGAAAATTACCTGATTCCCTTGGACCAGAGCTGTTTGTTCAACCTGGTGTCAATTCTGACATCGGGAGTTCCCATTTGTTTTTCAGCAAACTTGCGAATTTCTTTGATGGCGCGAGGTGCCCGTTTCTTGAATCCGACTCCGTGGAGTCGTTTGTGGAGGTTGACAGTGTATTCACGAGTCACAACCTCATTGATGGCACTCTTGCCCTTCTTTTCGCTCGTTTTCGGCATTTTACCTGGAAATTGACAAATCAAGGGTGAACATTTATTTTCTGTTATGGTTTAGGATCAAACTTGAAGGGATAGCGACGACAGTGTCATTGGATTAGTGCGAGAATTTCGTTGTGTCGATTAGGGTCGTCGGAAACGTTTGAAATTGAGGTTATGTTCGAAATCGAGTAATTATTATTTTTTCTGATAGCACTTCGATGACTGATTTGCATGATAGAAGCGAATGTACGACTCCAAGGTAAACGATATGATTATTAAGATTTTATTAAGCAACGTTATCGCGCTATTTATCACGATCATTGTAAACAAACGTCGGTCACATGCGGTGGTCCATATTTCACAAACTTGATCATTTTTCACATAAATATTTCGACGTTCGGACAGACCGAAGCCTCGAGATTATTTCTTTTTACATTATAAACGAAACTGTCATTAACGCGCGAGGATGTTTAGCGATTTTAATGCCAAGAAAAAACCGTCATTACCTCTCCGACAAATGGATCTACTTGAAAGAGCTTGGCACCGGTGGAATTCCGAAAACTATCAAAATTGCGCCTTCGGGCGGATTTTTATGAATGCGTTGCTTCTGCGCATGCGTCGTTGCAAAAATGCAACTCTATGATTGGCTGATGATTCTCGCGTTTCGACGAATCAAGAGTATCTTCATGATTGTAGAGAAGTTTTCAAAGCCAATCACATACTGTATGTGATTGGCTTTGAAAACTTCTCTACAATCATGAAAAAATGACTTCTCGTGTTATGGAACGTTTGAATGTCGAACAATAAACACATTTGAACTTGAAGCCAAGGACGAAACTACGACGTATGTGACATACGATGTGGTTTCGTCCTTGACCGACCGTCTTGAACGATTATTACATTTCCACAAGTTGTGCGACTGATAATATTCGCCGATCAGAAACGAGAGTAGTAAACAAACTGCGTCGCTCTGTTTCGGGATCAAGGAAATAAACGAATCGAGAAGTTGCCCCGAATTCTCAGACTTCTGGCAAGTCAACAAAAAAAATAACTCGAAAGTCGATCGGTCGGAAATCTCCGGCTGGAAAATCGAAAAGTCCTCGTCACAGTGTCGTCGTCAAACCTAATATGCGATCACCATTCAGATTCAAAAGTTCGAGACCCAGAGCCGGACCTATATCGGAAATCGACTGCTCATCCATTAGATCGGTCGCGGAACTCAGGAAAATTTTTTCACCGCAGGCGACAAAGTCAGGTAATTCAGACACACGGCAACGAAATTCTTCATTCCAATTCATTTTCCTTTCAAACGGAAAGAAACCGCAATTTTTTTGCACAAGGATTCCTCGTACGCGATAAAGAGGGTAATCGATCATTATTTCTTCGTTTCAGGTTTCGCGGTAACAAAAATTCCACTTCCGCAAAAATTTGCCCCAGAAAAATTCTTGACGACGTGTGTGATCACCAATCCCGTTCCCCGTACATCTTCGACGAAGAAATTTACTTTCCGCGAGACATCGGGCAAGGAAAAATTTTTCTACATTAAATCTCCGGTCGGAAAATATATACGAGGAACAAAAGCTATTAGAAAGAAAAATGCACCTTCTCCGAATGAGAAATAACTAAAATCATCAAAATGGTCGAGCAGAGCAAATCGACCAAATTTTATCGTTGCATACTGTGTAAAAAAATCAATTTTATTTATTATTATTCTAATTATTGATGACTGTGTATAGCTTGTTGCAACGCAGCAGTGGCAGTCGTTGCGTGTTGAATCAATTGATTGTATGTACAGCAAAGAAAAACATTCAAATGAAAAATATTTATTAATAAACTTCAACATTTCCACGTCCTACGAAATGATACCAAATTGTATATTTTTGTTTTTTTTTCCATTCCAATTACGCGAAGATAGTTTCGGCCGACGTAGAAAAATATTAATTATCGTAAAAGCATGAAAAATCGAATTGCGGATGCCAATTTCTAGCAACAAAATCCAAATTCTTCGTTTCGTCATCGCGGACCAATCGCTTTCGATGTTCGTCGACCAATCAGAATCCATTGGGTTTCATGAAAACGCGTCCAATCTTCGCTGCTTGATTGCACGAACAATAAAATAAGCGAATTTCAAGGCATATGAATAATGAGGAAATAAACGAAAAATATAAATTATTTGAATGCAGTTAAATGGAGATGCAGTTGTGTGATAATTTTGATTATTTTCGTCGTATCAATCCAGCGGGAAACCGTCGGATTGGAAGTGTAGAGTGGGGGAAAAAGGGGGAAGCGTTGTTTTCATAAAAGAAACCGCGTCGTAAAAGTGATTGTTCCTTGTTTTTCAGAACACGCGTAAAAGCAGAGCGGTCTAATGGAGTCTTGTTAACCTGCGATGTTGATACGGTGGTTTTTAACATAAGAAAAAAAATTCTGTATTATAATTTCTTGTAATGGCCGGTAAATCGTGGAATTCAGATATGTGGAAAACGTGGGATAAACACGGGAAAAATGATTTGTAAGTGGTATATGAAAAAAGGCAGAGAATGAGTAAAAAATCAAGCAAAGTAAAATACGAATAAATAAACGAGCGTTTGCATCTACCGAAAGTTCGGAGTTTGAGGGCTCGGTTAAAAAGTTATTTTCGATATTAAAATTCATATCTCTTCGTCGTTCTGTTCTGTGAATTAACGATCGCCGCAACATTTGAATCTCTCTCTCTCTCTACTCCGTTTATTTGCGCTCTACTGAAGAGTTAATTCACGATTAACAACTGTTTGCAGCCTCAAGCTAATCAAGCACAAATATAAGGAAGGTGACGCGCCAGGTAAATTTCCCATTCACGATTTTTACGTTACGTATTTCTGTCCTTTCTTCACTTTCTAGTTTTCATTCTCCTTGCAATTTAGCCTATTACACAAAGACGTTTCGATCACCATGTTGACAATGCTTTCTATCCTAAGACTTGCTTTCCTTTGTCGTTTTATAACCAAGCAATATCCACGTTTTTTTCTCACCATTTTTCTGTCTGTAGATCTACATATCGTCAATGTCAACGCTTTGAAAATGAAATATTCACATTGATTCGAATCACAGAATGTCGCTTCTTTCCAAAAAATAAAAATGATCGAAATTTTTTTCTTCAAATCGTAAATTCGTCAAATTTCATCATTTTTTCACGTAACCACGATTCCCATTATTCACGTTAATTTTTTCTTTCATTTCAGAATGGAAACGAGGTTTATACGAATTAATCTCCAACGGAGTTCGTGGGAACTTAAAGAAAGACAGCGTCGTCCTCACCCTGGGAGAACTTGTCGTAAATATATTTTTTTTCTCTTTTTCTTTGAAAATATGGATAGAAACAGAAAAAATTTGTTGCAATCATTTTCAACGGTCTGAAAAGACGATTTCTAACCTACAAAGCTAGAAACTCAATATAGAATAGCGAATATTTGAAACGGCGTCACGGTTCACAGCATTTTGTTAAAAACGAATGGCAAACATCAAAGTTTTGAGCGGAAAAAATTTTTTGTACTGTCTCCAGAGCATCGATGCTGTCATTCCATCGACGATTGTAGATATTTTCACGCTCATAGACGCCGAAGCCCAGAACGACGAAAGGAACAATTTCTATTACATCGTAAAAGAATGCGAAAAGGTAATCTACCAATATCGACCGCAAATAATTCAACGTGGAAACGCATGTTTTTATCGTTTTCCCCTGAATTACCTATGGAATATGAAACTATAAACAAAATCTCGTCTCTTGTTGCAGTTTTTGACGGATAGGATTTTGACAGAACGTTTGGAAATCGAGACCCTCCAGGATGTCGGGACGCTTAAGAATCGAAACTTCCAAACGAAATTCATTAAAGTGAAAACGAAACTCTAGTACGTACAATTCTTTGCTTTTCAGACGGATTGGAAGCGAAGGAAATAACCCGACAACAATCACTGCAAATTTGTTTTTATTCCTAATTTTGTTTTCTTTATTTTTGCAGTTACAAACAGAGAAAGTTTAATCTCTTTAGGGAGGAGAGCGAAGGATACTCGAAACTCATCGTAGAATTGAACCAAGACAGACCGGCGGAAGGAGTTACGGGAATCTTGGAAATCGTGAAATCACTAATCGGTAACACGATCTTTACTCTTTCAACTCTTTGAGCCAATTGTGTATTTTCAGGGTTTGGCCTATTTTTCTGCAGTTTTTTGTCTTTTCTGTCATACGATTGAAAATTTTCGGAAAATTTTTATTTCTCATAAACGTTTACAGGATTTTTTCGTCAATTCACTTTTTTGCACGTTTTCGAGAAATAATTTATTCAACAATCGATATTAGACGCTTTCATGCTCTGGAGGAAATTGTAATTGCATTTTTTACAAGATATTCGAACGCGAAGTGAAATCTCAGATTTTTGTCTCTTTTTTCTGCATTCCAGGATATTTCAATTTAGATCCCAACAGAGTACTCGACATATTGTTGGAAACGTTTGAAAATCGGCCACAGGACGATGCTCTTTTCATACCACTCATTCGTTCGTACATGAGCGACCAACAAGTGCTTTGCGAAGTGCTTGGCTTCAAGTATCGTTCAACCGCGGATGCAACGCCGTTCTCATTGCAAAAAGTAACAGCGTTGATGCTGCAGCACGAGGTAATTGAGCTGGACGATATTTTGCCTTGGCTTGTCCCCGACGACAAGAGCATTGTCAAAGATCATGCTCTGGCGATGAAACAAGCCAAGGAATACGTGCGAAAGATGAGTGTTATTTCTACGAAAGACAAAGAAGAAGTTGCCGAAGAAAAGGAAAACCCGCAGGTGAGGACGAACGAGAAAGAAAAATAAAATAATAAACTTGTCATTTGTACTTTCCAACGAAAGAAATTCGAGTTTTAATCGAACAATTTCTCACTCAATAATTCGCGAACAGGACAAATATGGGAGCAATCAGAAATTCGGACTTTGCGAGGCGTTGTTGGAGATCGGTGCCTGGCAAGTAGCTCAAAATTTATTCAACCGATTGCCCGATCATTGTTTCACCGATCAACGACCGATCGCATTGGCGTTGTGCAAAATGATTCAGTCGCTCATCGAACCAATTTATCGCAAGTGAGTCCAATCGAACTTTTATTTCATTGAAATTTAAACAGAACTTACAGTTTCGAATCACTGGACGATTCGAAAAAAAAAAACAAAAAATATATAAAAATTCACGAGCTTTGAGCAGTTTCCTTTACTATTGTGGATTTTATTGGATTTTCCAGACACTGTATAATATCGCCGAAATTGCCAGGTCGCAAAGTTGCGCCTCTTCAAAGTGCATTAGCCCCGAAACCAATGGAAAACTTACAAAATATTCACGAACAATTATTGCCGATGTTAATGATTCTCGGTCCGAATCTGCATCACGATCCAATTCTCATGTACAAAATCATGAGATTGTGTCAGGCGGCCGTAAAACAATGTCCGATCGATGCGAGCAAGCAATTGGTCGACAAAACGAACAATCTTTATTACGACGTTCTCACCATCCTCGACGTCGCACTTTTGCCATCGCTCTCATTCATGGACTGCAATTGTTGTGTCGCCGAAGAAATGTGGAACATCCTCAAACATTATCCATATCAGAATCGTTACGCTCTTTATGCTCGATGGAAAAATGACACGCCCCAACAGCACGCCGCATTGCTGAGGAAACGGGCGGACGCCGAGAAAAAAATCAAATCCATTATGAAGCGTGTCAGCAAAGAAACTATCAAACCCGTGGGAAGGTCCATTGGAAAGTTGACTCACTCCTCGCCAGGAGTCTTATTCGATTATGTACTCATCCAGATTCAACTCTACGATAACCTTATCGGTAAGATATTTTTCAACCTTCCAATCAATTTCGATCTCGCCACCGAACGATTATTGAAAAAAAATAGAGTTTTTTTCCATTTTTTGCATTAATGGCTCGGATCAGTCACTGTGACTCCTAAGGAAAATGTTTAAGACTCTGGATTATTGAAATTTTGCTCGAAAAAGTTGCTTAAGAAATCAGAAATGGTTTACGAAAAATTTACGTTTAATTCTTTAAATTTTGCTCCGGCAAAGTTCCTTAAAAATTTAGAAATTGTTTCACGAAAATGCGACGTAGATTGGTTTCAATTTTGTCCTCAAAATTTGCGGAAACTGAATGTCGTAACGAAACGTTATAAGGAAGGAAAATAACAAGCGAAAAAAAATTCAAACACGGTTTCGCCATTGATTACGTCAATATGAATTCCGCGAATAATTAACAATATTTTTTTTTTTTTGTTATTTGTTTCTGTTCCAGGTCCCGTCGTCGATTCTTTAAAATATTTAACGAACATCTCGTACGACGTGCTTGGTTACTGTTTAGTGGAAGCTCTTGCAGGTGCCGATCGAGACAGATTTAAGCACGACGGTACAAGCATATCACTGTGGCTACAGTCATTAGCCTCGTTCTGCGGTGCTATATTCAAAAAATATAATATCGAATTGACTGGCCTCCTTCAGTACGTAGCGAATCAGCTAAAAGCGCAAAAAAGGTAGGTCGCCTTTTTTGGATGTGCGGAAAAAATGTTCCCAAGGTTGTAACGTCAATAGCGGAAGCAAAAACGAAGCGGAAGAGAGAGAGAGAGCGAGAAAGGCTCTCGGAAAGAAATGGCATTTTCCCTGATTCTTACGACTTAGGCGATAAAAAGTTCGAAAGTAATGACAGAAGGGTTTGGAGACAATTCAAGATTCGGCATTCCTTGCGGAAGAGACCAACTAAGGATTTTAATTTCCTACGAGATCCAATCGTGTGCCAATTATATTTGAAAAAGAAAACGAAAAAACAAAAACATGATAATTTACACAAATGCGGTTAATCGACCTGGAAAATTTGGAGATATGTTCGGCTCCCGTGCGGTCAAGGACTTGGAAAATTTGAGACGAAACGGATTGAGAGTGTGGCAGTGTTTAGATTAAATGGTGTTTTATGTCGAGTCTTTGAATTATCCACTCGATGAAATGAGCCAAGACGAAAGATCTCGTAGACAGAGAACGAAAACTTTGACAGCAACTGATCAACGTACCGTACACAAAATGAACCGAAACGTGGGCAAATCGTACCTTAAAAATGTGAAACTTGTTAAGAATTTGAATCGATTTTGAATCTACCGATGGCTTCGTTCAATTATCTCAACGATACAATGAATACTTTCAAGGTTTGTCCATCAATCACAAGTCACGATCAACTTTCTCGATCGACCTTCCACTCAGCTGCATCATTTTTATTTCAGGCTCGATCGTAGTTGGCCTGAGACGTTTTACTTACGGAAGTATTTGAGAACGATGGCTAAAAACTCCGATTTATCACGAGACAAAGAGATTGGTAAATTCAAGACGGTTTAGAACGTGAAAATGGTTTTTCAATAAACATTTTCAATAGTTCGAACAGATCCTCTGTAACGTAAAACAGTGGACGCTGAGTTACGAGGATCACGTCATCCCTGCTTCCGCTTTTACTCTTAGATTCCAAGTTTTCTTGACCCTTCGGTTTTGCCACGAATTCTCTGCCGCTAAATTCACAAGCCCAAACGTAATCTCAGACTCGTGGCGATATTTCCAATCGAGTGTCACCGGGCTCCACTTTTTTTCATTCCAAAACTTATGACTCCATTGTTTCTTCATACTTTGCAGCTTGGATCTCCTTATCCTCAAAGAAATAGTACAAAAAATGGCGGGGATCGAAGCAGCGGAGGAAATGACCGCGGACCAACTGGACGCGATGGGCGGAGGTGATCTTCTGAAAAACGAGGTATCGTCCATCGTTTTTCGGTGTCAATTGGATCTTTCATTCTCTAGAAAACACCATTCTGGGTCAATTTGACCCAGTTTAGTTTCGGCAGATCCTGAAGCAATATGATTCGACGAGCGAATAACGCTGAAACATTTTTACCATCGTTTTTTTTTCAGGCCGGTTACTTTGGTCAAGTACGAAATACGAAAAAATCGTCGCAACGATTGAAGGAAACTTTGGCTGAACATGATCTGGCTGTTGCACTTTGTTTATTGATGGCGCAGCAGAAGCACTGTGTAGTTTATCGGGAGACGGATCAGTCGCATCTCAAACTTGTCGGTTAGTCAATCTTGCAAGATTTATCGAAAAACACAATTTTAGTTGAAAATATTGTCCTCGTAGTCGTTTTACTGGTTTACACAAACTTTGACAACACTTTCGGCACGAAAATGCATAATTAGAGCTTGAGAAATAGCCACCACAGCCGTTCTTTGTCTTAATGAAACTTAATGTAAACTTTTCGTGCAGGAAAATTGTACGACCAGTGTCAAGACACCCTCGTCCAATTTGGAACGTTCTTGGGTTCTACAATGACGGTCGACGAGTATGTAGAAAGACTGCCCTCGATACACTCGATGCTTCAAGACAATCACATACATTCGGACGTGGCCTTTTTTCTCGCGCGTCCAATGTTCGCTCACGCTATTAACGTGAGTAGATTTTTTTATGATTCCAATACAGACGAAGCATCGTCGACGATCTCCTTGTGGGATTTATTTCCGGAAAAAAATGTAGACGTTTGAAGTTCGAGAATTTTCCATACAGCCGGTGGATTAAATGAAATAAATCGAACGAGAGGATTTCCGAGGTGGAAGGTTCTCTGTCTGCTTAACTAATAAAACTTGTTATCGCCAGATCAAATACGACGCTCTCCGGAAAGCCGATCCGAATTACAAGAAAATGTCGACATCGATGAAACAGGCTAAGTACGCGCAAGCTGCTCAATTCGTGATGGCGCCGGTCGCCCAATCGGTTCGTCCCTTGCACCCACTCAAAGTTTGGGAAGACATATCTCCGCAATTCCTCGTGACATTTTGGTCTTTATCGATGTACGATTTGTTCGTTCCTACTGAGAGTTATCAGCGAGAGATTAACAAATTGAAACAACAAGCTGCTCAAGCTGCAGATTCGAAGGAAATGGTACTGTTTATTTTCATTTTCTGCATTTCTCGGTTTTTTCATGTTACGGCGATTTTTTCTTGTTTCTATATTGATCCTGTTTCGACTTGCCCCTCCAGAACGTCAGTAAAGTGAAGAAAGAACAAGAGCGCTGTGGCACGGTGATCGAAAAGCTTCAGGACGAAAAGAGAAAACAGGAAGAACATGTCGAGAAAGTGTTCGCTTATCTTCGCCAAGAAAAAGACTCTTGGTTCTTGTCGAGAAGCGCCAAATCCGCCAAAAACGAAACAATCACACAGTTTCTACAACTCTGCTTGTTTCCACGATGTACTTTCACTACTGTCGACGCAATGTATTGCGCCAAATTTGTACACACCATCCATTCACTGAAGACTGCGAATTTCTCAACGTTACTTTGCTACGACAGAGTAAGTCGATTTTTTTTACATGGCGAAGCGTTAAGCTTGCGTCAGTGTCACTCTTCTCATTTTTTTTACAAAAGAGTCATTCATTTCTTGTTGAATCGGATTTCTCGTTTCCCTTTATTCGAACCGCTGCTCTCCTTCGAATTGAAACTTGGAAAAAATCGAATTAAAAATCTTCATGTTTTTTTCTTTTCCAGCTTTTTTGTGATATAACTTATTCGGTAACTTCTTGCACTGAAAACGAGGCGAATCGTTATGGGCGATTCTTGTGCGCGATGCTCGAAACGGTCATGAGATGGCACTCAGAGAAAGCGATATTCGATAAGGAATGTAGCAACTATCCTGGCTTCGTGACGAAATTTCGCGTCAGCAATCAATTTTCCGAAGCCAACGACATGGTCGGATTCGAGAATTACCGCCACGTTTGCCACAAGTGGCATTACAAAATTACGAAGGTAAGTTACAAATATTTAGAGAATTCTAGGAACCAACGAAGTGGCAGTGATATTATTCCTGGGGGACGGGGCAATTTTGGTTGAAGGGCGGCGTTTTTCTTGGTTGATTTATTGATGCGAATATTATTAAAAATTGAATGTTATTTTTTTTCCCCCTCTTTTTCCCAGGCAATCGTGGTCTGTCTGGACTCCAAGGACTACGTGCAAATTAGAAATTCTCTGATAATACTCATAAAAATATTGCCGCATTTCCCGGTACTTGCCAAACTCTCATCGATCCTTGAGCGCAAGGTCGAAAAAGTGCGGGAGGAAGAACGTGGACAACGACAAGATTTGCACGTGCTCGCGACCTCGTACAGCGGACAATTAAAAGCGAGAGCACCGAATATGATTCGTGAATCCGACTTCCACCACGTCGGTGAGAAAACGGGGAAAACACAGGAAACTACGAACAACGAGAGTAACGACAAAGTCAGCAATGGCGTTGTACCGAAAGAGGTTTCTAACGGCGAAACTAAAGTCGAAAAGGACACCAAGGAACAACGGGAAAAGCGAAACGTCGCTAATCAAGTTCACCAGTAAGTCGCAACTCTGTGATTGAAAAGTTTCCGTTCTCTATTCCCTAACCAAGAAGTTCAAAGTCCGTGTGAATGAAAAATATTCTCTAAATTTCGGAATTTATAGCCTTGAATGTCTCGGTGGACTAATTGTTTACGTTTCTCGGAATAATTGCAGTAAAAATTGATTATTCGTAAGAATAAGTGGAAGGAACTTTGAGTGGCAACGAAATTCTGCCAAATATTTAAATTTTCTCTCGATTCCCAGTTCATGAACGTTAATAATTTTTTTTTTTTAAATTGGTGCAGCGAAACCACTGAAAAAGTACGGAAAAAGGAAGAACCGAAGGAAACACTGGAAGTCAAAGAGAAACACGTGAAAAAAGAAGAAATCAAGGAAGAAGAAAATGTCGAAAAGAAGGATCGTAAATATTACAAGGTACGTTGACATGGAAAATGAGTTCGAGCAGGAGATTCCTCACCGACGAGACAAAAAATCATTGACTTGGGAGAATCTTTTTTTTTCCTTGTACAAAAAAAACTGCAATTTGAAATTCTGATTTCAGGAGGAACATTATTACAGTGGTGGAGTCGATAATTTAGATCGAGATCTATCGAGTGTATCGAACAGTAGTGCGAGTTCCGGTCCGCCGCAGGATGGACCTGAAAGAGGTAAAAAAAATCCACTTATTTTTCCCATTAACAAAACGAAAAAATTTACAATCGAGCCAGAAACAACTTTGTACCATTTGGCTTATTTTTGAGATAAAAAAAATACGCAAGACTCACACTTACAATGATTAATTAATAAAATGATTATTTCGATGTTTGATTTTCAGTTACCGAAACAAAGCGAAGAAAAGTGGAGAGCATTCCAAAGGTTTGGGATTTTTGCTATTAATTGATTCATTGAAAAATAATTGACGTGTCGAGAGATCCGGTGAATACGCTATTTCCGTTTCGTTTCAGCAGGAAGGGCGTCGAGCCGAAGTCGTTGTCGACAAGAAAGAACGTTCGGCCAAGGCCAAGGTTCGAGACGAACAAAAAGAGTTACGAAGAGAAAAAAAGCTCAGCCGTAAGAGGGTGAGTTTAACTTGAAATGTCGAGACACAAACTTTCGCTGTTTTTATCGCATTTTGAGATTCACTATGTCTTTTTTCTTTGGTTTCTTTTCTCTTGAACAGGATCGTACCGAAGAAACGGCAGTGGCAGCCGAACAAAAACGACGAAAGGACGACGACAGGGGTTGGTGACAGACTTTTAATACTCACAAAAAAGCGCGTCCAAACGTCAATAATTTTTAATATTTCTCTACAATAACTGGAAGCAAACACGGATTTAACGGACTTGTTCGAGAAATAAAAAGGATTTTTAGTTTCTGAGATTTTTGCAGATCTCTGCACCACTTTTCGTTTTTTTTTTAAATTCCCTGCATTTTTTCGACAATCGACAATTCGTGACCTACCCGTGAACACTCTTGTCGCAAATAGCCAATTGATTTTCGCTTCGTCACGACTGTGGAGGAATGTTCTCATGAGGCCTTCGTTTTTCAGCGAAAGGAACCCATCAAAATGGTGATCTTCCGGAGCACAGAGAGAAACACCATTATAGCAAGGTTCGTATTCATATCCTTAAAGACTTTTATCTCATTTTTTCATTCAAATATTCCGCAAAAGTATTTTCCCAGGAGTTGGAACGTTTTAATTAATTCCTTAATTTTTTCAATCAAAAATTTCGCCAAGGAGTTTCTATTTTGTCGGCCACCAATTTTTTAGAAACTTCTGAATTCTTTTCCCATTGTTTTCCAGTTTTTTTTCTCATGTGCATCGCGTCTACTCTGTTTGGAGTTATTTTCCTTTTGGAATAAGTCAGTTTTGCTTGAAACGCGTAACTTGCGAAGCAAACAGCGAGAAATTACGATCTTGATACTTTTCTGATTCGGATTTTTGAAGAAATGTTTGCAAGTCGTTCGAAATTTTAAAGTTTTCTCTCCAAACTTTGAAAAAGGATTAAGCCAGTTCTAAGTCTTGGTAGCGAGCAGATTAAACTCATTAAACGTTATTAATTCGCTCTTCAGTTGATGAAGGCGTCGGTGTCGGGTGTATCGAAACGACGAAACGGAAGACAGAAACAATGTCGAGAAAATTAAGCGAGGCGAACAAGTATTGAAAAAAAGTAGAAAAAAAAGCAATTATCACGAGCTCGTGTTTCTCACAAACCGAACATTTAATTTCGCACTCTTTCAATTGCAGGAAAAATCACCATACACGAAGGAACGCGCTCATGAACGGGAAGGTCGCGAAGGACGGGACAAACAATATCCTTTAATAAAACAAAATAACGATTCGAAACAATCGTCAAAAATAAACCAAAAGATTCGTTAATCACACTTGAGCTTTGTTTCTTCAAATTTTTCTTTTCCAAATGAAATACTCGTCGAACGTTCGTTCAAACCATCAACAAAATGCTCCACCTTCTTATTCGGAGTTAATTTCCATGTTATTTCCTTAACAACAGCGCACTAGGAGAAGTTCGGATCCGAAACGAAGATGATGTAAAACGACAAATGGAATTTGACTTACATTTTATATGATACGTTTGAATGTTGTATGTAATTAAAATAGAATTCAAAATAATAAAGAACAATAGCGAATAAATTTTATATCAAAGTATTACATCCAATTTTATACAATAAATCGTACAAATAAAAGAGTTTATTACATTTTGTTAAGCAATGTTCGGAGCAATAAAGAGTAAGAAGATTCATCAGGTACACACGATTGATATTTGGACGGTTGCTTTTTTAATTTTTCATGTTTTCTAATGTGGGGAAATCGTCGTATTCATAGTAGTGGACGTCATAACGGTGACGTCGTTATACAGTTAAAATAGCACTGATCGGCTTTTAAACTTTCTTCCTCCAAGCGCCTGAGCCGCATTTTTGCATCTTGTAAAATGTCCTCCGTCGAACTCGATTCGCTTAGATAAGTATTCGTTTTTGAAAATCTTACGATCGTCGTTGGAATCTCGACGGACGTTCTTTTAAGCAATTGGGCTTCTTCGAGTTGTCGCGATAGAGAGACAGTTCGTTTTGTTAACTCTTCGATCCTCGATTGCTGAACTTTTACGAGACTCATCAGTTCCTCTCGTTCACGATTCAGCGTCAACTTTTCAGTGTCCACCGGAATCGTCTCGGTTTGCACTTGAATGTCCTTGTAACTCAGATTCTGCTCCGGCTCACGATTCGGAAGTTCCTTTTTTACTTTCGTCAACTCGTCCTGGAGCTTTTTCAAATCGCATTCGAATTTCCTGTAACTGTCCCGCTCCTTCTGCAATCTTTGAGCAAGAATTTTTCACTTGGATTATCTGCGGAAATGTGGGATTTCGCTCGTTCAGAGATTTCTTACCTTTCCGCTTCTCGGGCGAGCGAATCTTCCTTTGTCGATAATTCTATCTCGCGACGATAAATCCGACGATCGTCTTCCTTTCTGTCCTCCATCATTTTCTTCTCCTTCAGGTTAACCGAATGCATCAAACTCTGAAAAAATAATGTTCGTTTTACGAGTGCAGCTTTGAAGGAATTTCGTTAAGCCCTAAAAATTGCAATATTTCTAACTGGCTATTCAGATTATTATTTTTTGTAGTCCAATGAAACGTAAAATTTGTTTGACGATAAAGAAACTGGGAATGAAGAGCAAAGCAATGTTTACCTGAGCTTTTGCTAGTTTTTCATTAAGTGTCGTCATTTGATGTTCCATAACGGCAGCGTGTCTTTTCAGTTCTGTTTCTTTGAGAGCAAGCTCAGCCGCAAAAGTTTCCTTCTGCCGGAGCAGTTTTTTTTTTACCATTGACATTTTGGAGTATTCTAAGGAATTTTTATAATTTCCATCTGTCTGGGTTTCGCAATTGTGCGTGTTATTCTGTCCTGGAACTTTGGAATGGTTTTGATCTTTGGCGTTGGAAAGCGATCGACTGGTGCATTTGAGAATCGCAAGCAAAAGCGGAGTATCGTCATCGTTATACTCTTCCATGACGAGTCGGCCGATCGAATCCTCGGGCTTGATTCCCAAAGTTTCCAGAGTGTGTTGCACATAATCGTTTTGCAATTTTTCCTTTCTGCCGGGACTCTCGGAGTTTGGCAAGTGTTTGAAAAAATTGACGAGGAGCGGAGCTTCGCTGGCAAATACCGACAAGGTATACGTATAATTATGATTCCACAAATATTCGGCGACGAGCAAGTCGTAAACGTATTGTTTTGCTGATTTCGGCAAAGCGTTGTCTTTGTTCAGAGTGGTGTCTTTGCTCTTCAGAGCATTGACAAGGTTTTGACGCAGATGCGTCCGGACGTTTGATATTATGCCACATTTTTCGAACCTTATGAATCGGAACAAAAAACATTACAACAGTAACTCTGTATGCCATATTTTTACTATTTTCTAAATAAATCCCGCGATAAAGAGAACAAATTGTAACATTGGAATATTTATTCTAACTATGCACGTCGATAAAATATCCACGAATCATTAAAATATCGTACTTGTTCGAAGTCTCGAAATTTTCAACGTGGAGCATCATGTTTGTACGATTTTTTCATATGAAAAAATAATTTCTTTTTTAGTTTATGGATACACTAGAGAAATTTTGATTTTGCAAGACGAAATGTTTGTTTACTCACCAAGTATAGACAGCTGAATAATAGTCGCCATCCATTTTACTGTATTCGTTTATTTTTTGTCTCACTACATTGAAATATACACTACGCGCATTTCGTTTCTGTCAGTAAATTATGCTTTCTAGTTGGAAATGGATACAATTTATAACAATTGTGTACGAGCGTACAAATAAACTGACGTCTTTCCGTCTTTCCAAGCTGCCAAGCTTTTCCCTCCATTCGTGGCTTGAAATTACAAATTACAAACGATCGAAAAAAAAGTGTTTTCATGCCTCAACTGCTTTATCATCCGATGGTACGATAGATGTCACTGCGCGTTAAATTCTAACCTCCAAATTGAAATATATCGCAATTGAGGTTGATGACGTCACCGCCGTTACGGGATGACCAAAATGAAGGTTCTCTCTCGTAAAATCCCACTACTAATACTAAATATTTCTGTACAAACGAACCTTTATTCCCGAAACATCTCTACGTACGCATAAATACATTTTGCCATTGTCGTCCATCGTATGGAAGATTATTTTCTTTCGTCTACATCATCAAATTGCTGCCTCAAACGCGATAAACGTTTGAGAGACACAATAAAGAAAGACTAAGACGACTCACTTTGGTTTTAATGACGACAATGGAGAGAATAATCGAAAGCTGATTCGTAATAATCGAGGAGTATATTATGCTTTTAGGAGAGAACGTCTTTATTACAGATTCGACGTAATAAAAATAAATATTGTGCTACACGTTTAGCTTTTGTACGCAATGGATTTTGGTACTCTGCTGAGCGTAGCTCAGAAAAACAGTGCCAATAAGCAGGTCAGTGAATACCTTTCTTTCAACGTTCGCGTATAACATATTTTGTTGTTCCACGACAAAATAAACATCAAAAAATGTTCACAAAGTGTCAATTAACATCATATTTCAAATATATTCTGTTTACAGGGCAGTTCTTATTACCCTACGAAATTTACTCCTCCAAAAAAAGAGTCCAAGCAATCGAGGAATCTTTCTAGCAATATTAAAAAATTTCTAGCAAAAAAAGAGGAGGAGGAACGACAGAAAGCTCTTGAGGAAAAGAGAAAACGCGAGGTAACTAAAAATAATTATCGAAAAAAAAATTTCCATCTCTAACCTCCATTTATGAATCCTGCTATTGATGAAATTTGATACTATCATTTGCCGTTTCTTCACACAGAATTTGTTGTCCTTGCGCGATCACAAAGCCCAAAGTAGGATAAACAAACACTTGAAAGTTTGTAAGGCTGCGAATAAATCTGTGTTAGCAGATGCCGTCAATAATGACGACACCGCCGTCACAATTGCAGGTACGACCATTGTTTATCCCCATTTTTTTATCCGGAGGCCATTTACTTTAACGTAATTCTTTATTCCAAATGCTACCAGAAAAATTTGCGAATAGAAAACGGTATCAAACAGTCCATGCGACCATTGTAAAAATTCGACGACCATCTAGCGGCTGTGACACAGCTATTCAGCTATTCAACCTTGAGTTGCATTTTGTGGATGTGGAATTTGAACCTTTTTTTTTTACCTTTGACAAGAATCTCTATATTTGCTTGAAAAATTACGTAAAAAGAAATTTTTTTATCTCTTCATTTGGTACTTTAAAACTCGTGGCCTACCGGATAAGAAAGGTGAATTTAAATAGGGTATATGTTCAAGTGATTAAGTTTCTGAGTAGAAATTTTGACGATAACTCTTGCCAAGGTTGCAAACGTTTGTTTTGTTCAAATATATAAATAAAACGAGATTTCTGTTCCTTTTTGTTTGCGACGTAGATCAGATATTTGTCCATAACATGGGCAATGTTTTTGCCCACAGGTTTATACGGTGGATTCTGGCATAGTCGTCGTTTCCAAGGGATTTGCAAGGTCAGCCGCACCAAGATAAAGTAGATTTTTTTGCGAGATAAACAATGAAACTGGAGCTTTTACATGTTTCGCGAAGTTTTTGTGTGCGTCTTAGAATTCGTTGGAAATCTTTGCACCATTGGACTTGGTTGTGCACTTAATGTTTGCGCAAAACAAATTTAGTAACCGTTAGAGCTGGCCAGAGTTATCTTAGAGATTTTAGATTTTTTCTGGCGAATGTTAGCCCACGAAACAACAGATTCAAGTATCATTTCTGCAGGTCCCTCTCAACCGGATGAGGACGATTATGGCTACGTATCGCAAGAGGCTTCTGCATTTTATAATCAGCTGATGAACAAATACAGCAATTTACCGCCTGAGAAACCGTTGTTCAGCGAAACTGGGAAAAAAACTGTGAAGGATATTGCTTCGACGAAGGTGCGAGTTATTTAAAAATGAAAAAAACAGGAGAAGTGATTTTTTATCGTTAAAATGATTTGTTTAATGTTTGTGCGATGAAACTACAGGATCGAGTTCGTCAGGCTCTGAAACAACAAGAACTGGAGGAGAGTTTACCGCACCGACGAAAACGCAAATCTACTTCCACAACGGGCAAAGAAACTGAACAAGAAACAACAAAAGCCGAGAGAGAACGTGCTACGGAGAAGGAGAAAGAGGCTGAGAGGGATGAAAAGCCAAAACCGAAGAAAAAACCACCGGGACCACCGCCTTTAGATTTTGTCTCGTTGCTCAAATTAGCAGAGAAGAAACAGCACGAACCAGTCGTTATAGAAGCCAAGCCCAAGCCGAAGGTCGAAGAACGTGAGCGTCTGATGACGAAGAAACAGATGAAGGAATACATAAAGGAAAAGGAGTGGCGGGAGAGAAGGGATCGTGAGAAAAATGGCGAGACTGTGAAGCCAGCGAGTACTTCATCCACAGAATCGAGCAAATCTTCTAAATCGGAAGTGTCGAGACCGTCCCCGAACAAAATTCCGAGACTGAGTAACGGCAAGCCGGCGCCGACATCGATTTTGGAAAAAACTCTTACAAAACCGACGAGTTCGACGTCGACTCGGCCGGTCGAAAGAAAAGCCCCAGAAAGACCGTCAGACAAAAGTTCCTCGTCGAAAATTTCAGCGAAGGATGAATTACTCGAGGAACGTAAAAAGCTCGAGGCTGAAAAGAAACAATTGGAATCAATGCGTCGCATGATCGAAGAAGAAAAACGAAAATTAGCCATGTCCAGAGCCAACACTAAAAAAGCTGAGGACGCTAAATCCACGTCTGCAAGTTCGACGAAATCCAAATCAGACTCGCGCTCGGAGAGAACGTCGATCGAGTCTAAGGACGTTAAACCTCGACAATTTCCACCTCCGGACGTAAAACCGAAACAATTCCCACCCCCGGATGTCCGCTCCAGGCAAGGAGTACCGTCCAACGGTAAGACGCGACCATTCCCACCGCCGGACGTGCGAGGCCGAAACATGAAGCCTTCGGCAAAAAGACCAGTAAACAGACGTGAGTATTTTCGCTTCGAATCGATAGCAAACACGAATTTTGTCTCATTTAAAAAAAACACACATAAAAATATTCATCGAAATCATTCAAAATGATTTCTTTAGACCATTTCCGAGCCAGGATAAAAAAAAAGGCGATAAAAAAAAGTTCGGGTCAATATGACCCAGTGTGTCAACCATGGGCACTTTTCATTATTATAAAATCAACTGGTCCAGTATTCATTCGAGTGAAAACCCACAACACGGCAATGAGTTTTCGGCAAAAATCCAAAAACCTCGTGTTTTCAGGTCGCATTTACGACGATGACGAGGAAGAGCACGATTCGGAGCTCGATGACTTCATCGACGATGGTCCCGAGGAGGAGGAGCAGGATTATAGCAAATACATCAGTGAGATATTCGGTTACGATAAAAGCAAATACAGAAATATGGACGACGACGATGGGGACATGGAGAGCACGTTCGCTCAACAATTGAAGGAAGAATTCGTATCCACGAAAATAGGTCAGTGGATCACTGTGATTGCTATCAAAGATATTTCAATACAAGTCTCTCATAATTACAAATTCTCTAATTATGTTATTATCATTTCAGGAATAATGGAAGATTTAGAAGATATGCGAATGGAGGCGATGGAGAACAAGCGAAAAGCGATGATGAAGAAAAAGTCTAAAAAATAGTACAGGCGAATATCTAGAATATTTTTTCCCGAACTTTGGCCGATCATATCGGTTGTGAAAACCGTTCGATGCCCCAACGGGTTCACGATCGTGTTGCGTAAGACGAACTGATTTTTTTATTACAACACAAGTTCGTCTCGAGCATGTGAGCAAAAAAAAACCAACGAAAAGACAGTGGAATTTCCTTCGAATTCAGCGCAAGGACTCAATCGTTGCTGACTGTAAAGAGAAAAAAAAAAAACTCGAAACTTGATATGCAACAAAAATTGTCACGGGCTCAATAATAAAGAACGCGAATGTGTTAACTACGCCAACGTGACCTTGAGAGTCTGGGTCGTCCAGTCGAACTTTCGGTCCATTCGTTGTTTCTTCCTGAAACGACTTTCCATCCTTTCATAGAGTCACCTAAAGTGCTTGGTTTTTTTTTTCTTTTTCAATTGTACGAGCTAGTTTATGGATAAAAGTGGTGAAAAAAATGTTGCGACGAAGAAAACGAGGAAACGTTATCCGCGTGACCACATCGTTGCTCTCGAGAAACTCCGATTCCATTTTCCCCTAGAAAATCAACGTTCTGTCCGTGTCGGGCTGCCTTGAAGTGTATTTTCCGAGTTATTTTTAAAAAATAACATATGTTGGCTTCGCGATTCGTATTTCGAACCATAGGCTTGCCCAGTCTCGCGAAATAGCATTTAATTAGATTTTCCAGTGTTTTCTCACACATGAGTTGTCGTATTGTCCTCGAAGTGATTTGCCAAACTTTAGACCATGAGATCGCCTCAGGTGAACCGAACAAAGATTGATCAATTCTTCAAAGTGTTTCATGCGCCCAAATAGCAAAATATTGAACACTGAATAGCAAACAAAAAAATGGAACAATCTTTTGTTTCTAGAAATTGTAAAAAAATTGAGATGAATTTGGTTTTGGTAAATTAACGCGATATCATTGTTATCAAGGTTTTTGCCACAGTTCCGCATTTGTTCATCCATTATTCTGTCGTCCACCAGATCCGACGTGCGAAAATTTGTTTTTCATCTCGAAATCATATCCCATGGCAAAAATATTTTGTCAAAAAAATGTTTCACGGGTGCGAATGTTTATAAATTCTCCGAGCGTCTATAACTGAAGAAAAAACCGTTTTTGTTTTTTCATTAATTTCGTATCTCGTTGTTACTCTCGACAAAGATTCGAATTAGCATTGAATCATTGAAGATTTTTTCTCGAAATATTTCCAAAGCTTGCCTTCGAGAATTTAGACAAATTATTTTTCGACCCCGATTTCATTTTCCATTGTCGAAATTTCAAGCTGCATAAAATATTGGTGACCCCTAATCCCTCGAAGTGGATTCTTCCGAAATTTGCATCGTTCGCGTGGCCATTTCTTTCCCAATTGATTACGCGCTCGAGCCAGAGGTCGTTTTGTTCCAAAAAGAAGGAATTTTTAAAGAAAAACTTTTTCACATTATTTTTTAAAAAACTTATATCATTTCAATTCCATCACAATTATACATAAATACATAAATACATGGATAATAAAAAACGTTTATCTATTTGGTCACGTCTATTGGAAATATATTTGAAAAAAATGTATCGAGCATAGTATTGACGATTCGTACAATTTTCCACGTAAAATTAAAGGAACCGAATTTTTTTCGCGGAGTTTCTATGGTTTTTGTTCACTATTTACGACGATGAAATAATCATAACAAGTCAAATACTGCACACTATCACTGCCGTATTATAACAAATAATATGTACGTGTTTCTTGAGAGTGAAAAAAACGGATCACACGATTTTCCGGACAAACTTTTGTCGTACGAGTAAAATACAATTGAAATATTATTGAGGGGCGAAAATTATTGATTTACCATTTGTTTTTGTTTTGTTTTTGTTGTGGAGGTTTTTGTAACGCTTCATCAATCGATGAAGTGAGCGAATAAATGAATAAAAAAAAAATATATATCTAAAGATACACGAGAAGTGTTGAACTTTTATCCCCAAGATTTTACGGAACGAACAGATCGCGAAAATTTCGAATGGGAAAACTCCGGATCTAGGTTTCCCTGCAACGCAGTGAACCTGCATAATTGACCTTGGACTTTCATACCAGGATGGAAAGTGGCTTACTTTTTTTTTGGTGAGAAACTCACTTTTCCGAATCTCGTCCATTGTAGAATTTTCCTGAATTTTTATTCTTGGCGTTGGCTCAAACGAAAAGGTTCGAAAATATTGTTTGCCGATCGCTAACGATCAGAATTACGGAGTTCAAACTTTTTTAGAATTTACGTTCTGCTGCCAGATTTTCTTCTACGCAATAGAGTTTTCGGGAAAAAAATAAAAGCTACTCGTCTATTTCTTTTTAAAGAAAAATAAAATGTAACTTTTGCTTTTTTCCGAAATATCAATCGTCCACAAGAAAAAAAAAATAGATACCTCTCGTAACATCTGGCGGACTAATAAATCGGCTGAAGATTTATGCTTCAATAATTCATGCATGAACCTGCTGTGGAATCGCGAAGAAAAGTGATTGACAGAGATTTTCTTGAGAATCGTGAATTCAACCGCTTCCGGTGCCCTAGGAAAGGATTTCCGAAAGATTCCGTTTAATCTCGTGACAATATCGTAATCTTTGTTTGGAATTCAAAAAGATTGGAAAAAAGAACGAGAGGTAAATTTGAACGATTGCCTTGAAATCGCGTCGTTTTGATTATAATTCATTCGTATGATGAAAAAGTAGAGCCGAAGGTGTTCTGATCGGTACCAATCGACGGTCACCATCTTTTTCCATTATGATCCAATATTCCCGTCCGTTGATCATACTTCTTTTGACCCTTTGATCAGGGTAAATATTCTCGAAAGTACTGAAAGAATTTGGCTTCGAGACTACGAATCGTTCATTGATAACATCCTCGCTGTTTATGGGCAATACCGGCGTTTCTATGTTCGTTCGACAACATATGAAATCGGAACAACAAGAACAACATTTCTTGCGAATCAAAAAATTCAATATAACTTCACAAAGAAACGCTAGAGCCGCTAAACTAAAACCCAAAACCATGGCTTTGTACGTCATCAGCAAATCTCTGTTCTTCAATTGTCTTTCCTTTGACTTGAGATTCAATGGGCAAATCGCCACTCCAGGAAGTCCCTTCGTTTCCAAATGCTTCACTATCCCTGTCTCTGCTATGAACATCAAGCTGCAAATAATAAATATTTCGCATTTAATGTTTTCCATCTGTTGCTGTGGGGTCTCTTGGACCCAGAGATCCACTTAATTGTCACAATTTCTTTACTGTACATCGTTTTTTTCAACTTTACGACTATTCATTAAATGAATTTGGAGAAAAATCCTGGACACTGATGAGACGTTGACATAATTTCGTTTTTTTTTCAAAATCCTGGGTTTTTCGGAATTTACTCACTGCTTGTTCATTTCTTTTCGGTATGGCGATCCCAGGGGAAAAGCAAATGCGCGACTCAGTACGTAGAGGTTGTCCGGCTGCATGACGAAAGGGCAACGATATTTTTCTTCGGCATCTTCATCAGTCCATTTCAGATAATCGTTGGCAATGACCTTGACTATGGAGTATCGATCACCCAGAAATAAATAACCTAAAGCAGTTGAAATCGTTTATTTTATTTTTTATTTATTCATAATTCTGCATCGATTCGATCGACAACGATCGGTGGGATGAACAAAAAATGGTACGAATGCGACAAACTTTTTTTTATCCAATTCAAAACCTCGGGAAAACCCTCTTGGTCGTCGATGAAAACTGCTTGCTTACGTTCGACGGAGCGTCTTAAAGGCTCCAAATAATCGGCTGTGTCCTGAAACGACGCCGAAAAAAATTTACAATTTTTTTTATTACCGCCGGAGTAAATCTTGACGAATATTCGTTGGTCTCGTTTGGTCGCGATTTTTGTCTCGTTGCCTTACTTTTTTCAACGCCTCATCAATCGCGTGATTTTTAAAGGCCACCCATCGTTGATGGTCGTCCGCGATGTCCTTTGCGCTATTGTACGGCAGCGTGAACTCCGACAGCGTCAGAAACGCTGTGAGATTTGCTGTGTAAAACGATGTCAAGATCGTGATGAAGATCCACCAAGTTGCGAAGATTAGTCGCGTTGAATCTTGAAAAGAAAAAAAACGAAATTATAGTCACCTTCGTCTGATTGCTCTTCGACGACAACTATATATTTATAAATTCTTTGCACAATTGCCGCAAAAATCAAAGCAACGCCGGCGCGAATTCTTATCATTGAAAAAAAAAATTGATTTGTCAAATCATTCTATTGGGAGAATTTCCTGGATCGAATGCGAAATTTGGAGTGAAATGTTTTTACCATTATATCCAAATATTTCGTGGTCAGCGTCATTTCTTTCCGAATTTTTTTACAAAATGTATTACGTGACAAAAATCCAATATCGGGTTGGAAAATGCAACGTTGCTTTGAAGTTTTCATTGACCCCGGGAATCAAATTAGATAAAGAGCATAGAAAATTAACGCACTTGTTTCCGGCTCGGTGGTGGTTCCTTGCTTGAGCAGAGCTCCGTACGTGAACCACACACAGGTCGGGAAAGAGTATCCTTCGGGTTTTTCCCTGTCCGGTATTTTCGATCTGTGAAAAAATATTCCAAACGAATTTTTTTAACGTGAATTTTTCGATTTTGTTCGGTGGAGCAAAAAAAACTGACTTTTCATATTTTTTAGAGATTAAAATGGCACTTTGTGCCCATTTCTTCATGCAATTGAGTACCGACAAAAAAAAACCACTTTCTTCCTGAGAAATTCGAGAATTTTCAACTTTTCACAAAAACATAACATTCCTTGATAAGAAATTTGAAATTAAAATGTAAATGATTCGGCAGATTCTTGATTATCGTACCGAATATAAATGAGAATGTACATAGTCGGTCCAAAGATGATCCAGGAGCCGAGAATGTAGTACCACACAATGTCACTGAAAGGTGCTAGAATCCCTTGTCCCGTTGCCGATTCGAGAGGCCTTTTCATCATAAGAGTGATTTGAATCTCGTTCAAGATGCTACTAAACGTGCACAGATCGTAGAGCTCTGTCAAGATCGGAATGAAAGCCACAGCCAAATCGACTTTCTGTAAAATGGAGTGCAAAACCATTTCTTACCAGGGAATCACACGGAGTTGTCAATGCATCGCGATCTACCGCGGTTTCATTTCAATAGAAAATAAAAAGTAGGAACATTTAGAATTTTTATGTATTCCCGATATTTGTGCCATAAACAAATAATCATTCTTTACTTTTTTTCTCCTTTTTGTTAGTGGAATGATAATCACTTTTGTAAATGGAAAAATAGAGTGCGACAGCATTTCGCTGGTTCGAAAGGTTGCCAAATTGATTTTTCCGTGTAAATAATTTCGAACTATTAGTTTTTAAAACAAGTTTTAAAAAGCCTGATTCTCTGTACTGATCTACAAAGTTTAGAGATTACGTGATCGCATACCTTAGCGTAAATGAGCTTCATCATGCCCGAAGTTTTGTCACCAATCGTCATCGTTTCCGGAGGTACAATAGTGTACGTAAAATTCATTTTTCTTTGAACTAAATGTAAAACATCAAATGCATAGCCTAGTCCGACTAGTTTTCCATTGATTTCCATGAAGCCGGAATAAGGCATGTCCTGCAAAATTAATTGGCAAAGGAGAATCGTAAACTTGCGTTATCTCGAATCTCCGATAAGTTGACATCGGTCATAATTACTCGGGTCTGCTTTTATTTAACGTTTCGCGAAACTTTAAACGCAGTGAGTCACAAGCTCGCGTGTGTACTTATGCAATTACGTGAGAAACGTACATCTAGGATCGGCTCTGCTGCAATCATTTATATGTCTTTTTTTTTCCTTTAGCAAGACATGCATGTACGAATGCAGTTAATTGCGATATACATTACGGGGCTCGCGATTGAGTTGTCACGAAGTCCAGACAAACTTTGAAAATGGATCAAATTCTCATACATTCACAATGCAACGAAAGAAAATCGATCTTTCACAATTCTTACCTGATACGTTGTTACTTTGATTTCCATTGGTTTCTTATCATCGGTGTACTTCATGTTAGTATCAGCCAGGGAGATATTTAAATTACTGATATCAGTATCGCCTGGAATCAATGAATCGTTTGTAAAAAAAGGGAACAATTGCGATTTGCCTTTTCAAAATAGATTCGTAATGAATCCGATGATCCCCGTTAATTTTCTGCCTTTTCGGTAGCAAAAGGAAAGTCGTGGAACGGCATGCTGACACAACGATCTCGCCGTATTTAGAATATAAAAAATGAACGATTTCATGAAATTTCACGATAAATCATCGAATTCGGATTTAAAAAATTGCAGACCACAAAATAATACGAAAATTCTATTCGCTATTTTATTGAAGGAGGAATTCACTTGTAAAAACGCCACGAAAAATCACAACCTTTGTGTTACTCCACGAAACTCATGAGGTAAAAAAAAAGCACTTTTTCGACGAACCAAAAATACACGAAAATGGCAAGATAAAATGTAGGTCACCATCAATGTCAATGAGTTGTTCATTATTGGTGCAATTAGTTCCACTCTGTATCGCCGTGCAGAGACCCACGATCATAACTTCAAACCCCTTCATGATTCGTCGGGGAGGTTGCCAAAGACACGGATTTTTTGACAGCTACATTACTCGGATGAATGTTTGATTAGTCCAGGAGGAGAGAAGTTTATCAGCATTGCGAATGGCCGGGCTACGGATAACGTTGATCATCTTCATCGTCTTCTTCCTCATCGTCGTCGTTTCTTTCATCATTCGATGGAACGATCATTACAAAAGAAAAAAATCGAGTCAAAAATCAAAATCACTCATTATTCTATTCAAGGCGTCGATGAACTTGCAACTGGGCTCTCGGACTTGGACAGCCGTACGACGACGTTGCTGTAAAACAACGACAACGGTACTGGTAATGTGTGACAAAATTTATCGGTTATGGGAGAGAGGTGGAGGCTCGTGAGGAAAAGGTGGATCCACGTCCTACCCATCCGATAAGTCACCTATCAGCAACGACATGTTCATATAGTCATTCGTAACGCCGTAGCGTCTACCTACCCCTCATTAGTGATACGATCGAAAAGTGGTGTTCCAAGTCACGCAAAAAGTACAAGAGTGAGGGAGAGAAAAAGAGACCGAGAGAGAGAGAGAGAGAGAGGAAAGGAAAAAGGAGGTGGAAGAGCTGACAAAGTTGGAAGGGGTGGCCAATTTTTATTATCACTGATTCAAGCACATATGCAAATGCGCATTTGGAGGTCGATTATACGAGAGATAATTGGAATTATACCCAAAAAAGTAACACCATGTTGTTTGAGTACTGAATGCTTTATGAATCATGTGAAAAAGAAAAATTACATAGCTGGGATGCTAGACTGTGTCTCAGTTGGTTCGTCCACACTAGACGATAGACGGGAAATGACTTTCACTTTGTTACGAGTATTTTCCCATTACTCGTTTCTTTGGGAAGAGGAAAAAAATTCGAGTATGTTACCGATCACTTTTTTCGGCCACGTTTCGATAAAAATTTATACTCGTTGTCATTGGCGAACTGACAAAATCCTTATCGTTGTGAGTTTTGCTTCGTACCTCGTTTAGGAGAATGGACCAAACACGCATTTTCAACGATTTAACGTCAGGCTGATCAACAAAACTTACGAACCCAAAAAAGGCGAAGGCAAGGAAGCAGCTGGAGATTCGAAGGAGATCGAGAAACGACGATGCGGGTGTGTAAGCCTACAGGATCGTTTGAATGCTTAATTTCAATGTAATATTAATAACGTTAGACTGGGAGAAGCTCAACGTAATACAAAATAAAAGAGGGGCGGGGGAGGAGGTGATGGAAAGGAAGTAATGAACGAAAATCCTGATGGTCGAGGTTAAGCGGGTCGATAGATATAGCAGCCGATAATCCTTGTCCTTGTGACTTTTTTTTATCACTTTGTTTCTGCTCGGGGAACATGAGCCACGATATGAACGTGACGTTACACTGATCAGAGATAAGAATTCAATCGAAAACGATTTTTTCAACATTTCCCCTTAGAAATAAAATTGCATTTACATTATTAATAAAAAAAAAGAGGCCGAAGAGATTGAAACAAATAACTCGGATCAATGTTCAACAACTCGCCCCATTTTTCTCTCTGGAAAGTCAGCCTTCGTTGCCGGAAAAAAGACACATTGTTGAAGTACCGCTCGTCCCTATCGATCTCTGCTATCTCGTCGTCTCATCGTAACAGAAAAAAAGAATAATGTATATGCTCGATATGTGCAAAAGAATGAAACATAAAAAACGAAGCTTATCGCGCAAATATATCGCGCGCGAATTTGTTTTATGTTTTAGTTCAACGTAGTGGAAAAGTGAAGTGATATGTGATGACGCTAATTTCATTGAAACAATATACTTTCTGCCACGCGGATGCATATCTATTCTACTCGACCACGTGGCCGTCCGAGGGTATCTTTACTAATGACTGTTACAATTGCAGTATACAATGACACGTAATCCCCATAGCGTCGCGGTAATGAGGTCGCAAAATAATAAGTGTCCTATCTTTCCTTTCCTCGCTTTCAATATCGCCAGTGGGATTCAGTTACAGTAATCACGTTCGATGTAATTGCAACTCGGTATCCTCGAGGAATCTATCTATGGAAATTCATTACTTTTTACTTGGATTCGGAGCAAAACGATTGGTTGCCAATTTTCGTTTGTGCATTTCATTGATTTTCATTAATTTCGAGATTTCAACCGTGGATTTCTGTGATTTCTAGTTAAGTATGTTTTTGCTGTCCTCATTTTTCGACTCCGAAACATCATCCGGGTAAATATTCCCTAAAGATGGAAGAATGAAGTCTGAAAAACATTATTTTTTACCTTCCTCCTTCCTGAAATGAATTGCAGTGTCATTTTCTAGCAATATCATATGCTGCAAAAATGAACTTTTCTGAATATTCATCATCATTGGTTAAAAGTTTGAAAACTACTTATTTACAGTTTTTAAGCAGGGTCGAGTTGATTTTAGTTTGAGTAATTTTTCGACATTCACGACGAAATTTTTGTCTGAATTTCGGACATTTTTGAACACTGAACACGAATTTTTGGAAATGTTCTGCTCCTGAGCGAGATGAAGTGAAAGAACGTCTGTAGGGATAGAGAAACATTTATCGTTTAGGAGGTAGAAATCCTTTATTGGAACGAGTAATAATTTATTGGTAGACTACAAAATTGACAACAAGTTTGCAATCATTGATGGCTCGACTTCTGAGTGTGTGTACCGTGTTGTTATACGTGCGGGAAAAGGGGAAGAAAATCTAAACAAGGAATATATATTGTACGAAGTGATGTCGTGTGACTCATAGAACTTGTTCTGATATATTCGACGCTGTATTTTGTCTGTCAATCTGTCAACGTTCAGTCAAAATAACTAATGGTGAACAAGTGTTACTGAAGTGTGTACGTAGAGACATAGAAAAAGAAAAAGATCGGAAAAGGCGGAAAGAGGGAGCGAAAGAGAGAGAGAGAAGTCTCAAGCCTCCAATAAATTGATTCGAGTTGTTGTTTGACCAAACATTGGGAACGAAACTGGGTCGGAACATACTTCTTTAAATGATAACTGACATAGCGCTTCGCGAACTATAATACTCTCCTTCTCTCTGCTCTCTTCTATTTATCTCTCTCTCGCTCTCGCTCTCTTTGTTATTATTATGCAATTTACAACGTGTACTCCGATTCTCGGCTATAGTCTGCCAAGTTGCGATGTCTCGACTGCTGCGCCGTTGATTTGGCAAAACACGAGATAATAAGCTGCAAGGGACTATAATCGACCTAAATTCGTAAACGCATCAAAGCTTTGGAACCCACGCGTTACACTGCGATAACAATCTTGATTAAAATCAAGTTGAGCTTACCATTATTCAGCCATTTTTCATTAGTCACGTCATGTCGATCTCTTTACCCTGAACAGTCGCAGCTGTTATCCCAATTGATCATCGACTTTCTCATCTTTGTTATACACTCAATATCATTACCCAAAAATTCGATTTAATATTTCCCATAATATGTGTTCATTGCAGCGCGTTCTACATTCTCCACATCTGCTCCGATCTACATTCTTCGTCATTGTTCCCAGCAACAAAATTTGATCTACAAAATTTTGCTCTAAATAACGAAGGAAATATTTTACCACCGTATTGAGGCAAAATTGACGACCATAAAAAGTTGGCCGTGTTACATTTAGAAATTAATGGTTTTCGATAAATTTATTGTTGAAAATAATAAGCAACGATTAAAATAGATGGTAACTGTGGAAATGAAAAATTGTACCCACTGCAGGCAGAGTAAATAAATTTTTTGATAAATTACGTGACCGAAGAGATGCAGCTAAATTCCCACAAATCGCAGGTCCACTCGACAATTTGCTCGGCGTAGTTTCCAGATGGTTGCAATATTTTCCTGTTTTTAATTCTCGTTTAAACATTGCTTTGCTTTTGGCAGTTTGGTATGAGTGTGTAGAAGGAAGGTACGAAAAGTAAAAATGTCTCGTAACGGCACATTTACCCATCGGGGATGGACGATTTGACGTTGACATCTCATGTAATTCGGATGCCATTGAGAAAATCGACGAAGACGACGTGATTATATTTTTCTGAATACCTGGAGCTCGATGGTCATCTCCGGGTACGATTTTCTCCTGATTTTCTTTTAATCTCGAGACGATGTATTTTTCATCTCCAGCGCCCTGTACGATTATATCATGTCGTTCAAATTGAGGGTTTGATTGGATAAAACAAAACGCGAGTGTCGCTTTTCTCATGCTTTTCCTTGCCAGATCGCGAGTCTGTCGCAGGGACTGGGAATCACTATTTGTTTCGGAACACGAATCTTGTTCGTCATTTTTCTTTATCGCCATCAAAGAAACCTCACGACTGTTTTCGTAAGACCTGACATTTGAACTTTGATCTTTCGACGGCGCTTCATAATTCTCGACCGTTTGTGGTCCGTTGACACATTTTCTGGACCCTCCAATTAGTTCTCCATCGAGAACTCGAAGTCGTGGCAAGAGTTTCTACGGAATTTAACATTTTCGTTGTTATTTTTGTTAATGAAAAATCGGCGATGAAGGAATTTGATTGTTACGTTATCCCGTGATAAATAATCAACCAACTATCATGAAATCTCTGTAATTATCGAATCGGTTTCCAGCCACATGGAGGTCGCGTAAGCGCTTGCAATTTTTCAGGAATGCAAACGATGAGACGTCGTCGATCTCGTTGTTCGCGACGTCCAATATCGCGAGCTTATCGACGCTGGAGCATTGCGAAATATCGGCAATCATATTGTCACGTGCTAGAAATACTTTGAGGTTCCGGAAGCCCCATATACCGTCCAAGGACCTTAATCTACATCTGAACGAAAGCAACGACACTCATTTCGTTTTACGTCGAGGAGCGAAATAATTAATCGTCACAGTCGAATTTACCACGTGGAAAATACCTGCAAACACTCAAACTCTCCAGGGATTTTAAGGATGCTCCGAGATCGCGAAGAGAATTGACGCAGCTATCGTCCAAAGTGAGAACTCGCAGTCTCGGTGTCAATTCGGCAAGTCGATGAAGTCCGGCTTGCATCGTATGAACTTTCAACTTCACCGCTGTTATGTTTTCAATGTCCGACTGCCCAGTAACTTGTACCTGTTAATCAGACAACTTTGACTGTCAATAACTGCCTGGCAGGATTTTAGTGGAAAAAATATCGAAACGCAGTGATTTTTGCTGGCGATCGATCGTCAGCAAATTTTCATTCATTATGACAATTCGAGTCATTGATAAAGAAAGATCTTGCATTTTTTACGAACTCACGAAAATTACAGACACAATTAACGAAATTTGCCTTCACCAGGTTTTTCATTCAACCCAAAAGAGAAAATCTCGATTACGAAAATTCAAAACTCGATAATTAAAAAATTGATGGACAAAAAAGCGATGTCTCGTTACGCTTCGGACGATGGGAACTGCCACAAAATCATTTTTCATGCGGGACGATAATTTCTAAACCGATCTTCGATCTTTCGTCATCTCATCACGTTCTCCATGTGAAGATAATGTTTGAAAATACACTGCGCTACTGATCTTCATCTTAGTGACAAGGAAGAGGGAACTGAGTAAGTTATAGCGAATAGATTCCTCGCGAAGGTCAATGTCAAGTATATACAGACGATCCTAGTACGACGTATGACGTGAAGTATATTGTAGTACACCAACTGCAGGGAAGAAGTATAGAATTACATAAAGATACGCTGAAGGGGAACTTCGACAAGGGTTGGCATGAGTACGACGATGCATATATGTCTAAAATATGAACACATGGGTCATTCCGTGTCAGATCACCTCACGCAGACACCGAAAAAGAAATAAGAAATGAGAATCTTCAATAATTAGTGGTCGACATACGGAAATTGTATAAAAATGCAGTTTAAGCGGCGAATGCAGTTTGACAAATAAAAAGGAAGATTTTGACGTTGTGCGCAAAGTGTAAAATTTATAACGACCAGACTTTCCATTCTTCACGTAAATTTCGATGCAATTTCGTGGAAACTTGATCGACACTCATAATTTTGACATCCTGACAGATAATTGTCTCATTTCTAATCACCAAGATTTTCAATCCAAGTTTTTTTTCGAAACTGAATCCAGGAAGGATGAGTTCGTATGCGGATCGTTTGGTACGGGACGCCCCATGTGCATACGTATATATAATATGTAGATCGCTGAGTGAACGGCATGTAAGCTGAAAATTGCACTGATTGCAAGATTAATCCATTAAATTGGCAAATTGTTCGGGTCAAGGACTACGAGCGTTTGTTATTCTTGTATCTTCGGCCGAGTGTTCGCCCACTCGAGACTCAATGTGGATCGCGGAAGAACTTTTGTGCACACGTACTCGTAGAAATACATAGTATGCAGGATCCCTCACGAGTTGCATTGAAACGCGAGGGCGGTTAGTATGCAAAATGCCCAAACGAAATGTTTCTTCGTCTCGCCCATTGATCGGGATGAAAAAAAGTATGACGACGAGCAGGAAAAAATGCTTCAGAATATTTTTCCATACGATCATCCGAATTGAAGGGCCACGTGGATATGGAATTTTTAAAACATTTTGACCCAACGTGACCCCTTAATCGATTCAGGGCAATGCGATAATTTTGATTCAAAAGGTTCCAAAACTATCTGACGCTCTTTCGACCACGGAGCATGGGATTGGCTCTAATTAATTTGATTTTATATTCTCCAGTTATCGCATTGATTAGAAATTCGTCTGCAGACTGACCGGAAGTTCGAGAATGTTTGGAATATTAAAGTTCTCGTTGTGTCATGAATTTATTTCTCGGTGGCGTTTTTTTTTTTTTGAGAAAATGAAGTTGAGAAGCAAAAAGGAACTGACGTGGCCGAAGAAAAATCGATGGACAGTTTACACGTTACGAAGAACCGCCGATATTTTGCACGAGTATGACATTTTTATGACACAACTTATGTCCTGCACGTATTTGCAACACGCTCTCGAGAAAATGCCTTTGCACTTGAGTATCGTGAGTGAACTTTCGACACGATACTTATCGCTACTGACATTTATGGATTGTTATTATTTTTATTGCGTTACCAATAACTTCCGCAGATCGACGCCCAGAGGTAAGAGATCGAAGACAAGGTTTGCTCGTTCCGGCAATTCGGGCAAATCCCACGTTGAAATCGTTTCGATCGACTGCTCATTATCTTCCAGCTTTTGCATCGCCATTATCCTTCACCTCCAATGATCGTGTTTTAAAAATCACGACATCCACGATCCTCACTAGCAATCGTTCGGGCTTTGAGTTGCGAGAACGTGAAGCTTGCTACGAATCGAATAGTTTCTACAGACAATTAGAAAAAAATCTGAAGATCGAATGAGCAGGGAGAGCAAGACATGAAAAGTTATCGCGAAAGGCAATCGAAGCTTCGAAAAAAAATGATAGGGAAGGTTTTTAGATCGAAAAGAAAGTCTCAAGTTGTTTGCAGACAGTATTTAATTTTTCGTTTTTGTTTTTGTTTTTTTTTTTAATTTTCAAATTGAAGTACATTTTTTTACAAATCACATGGCGTATACGTCGTACAGAGTACAGCCTCTTCGGACAAGCGGTGCGGGTGTTTTTTTCCGCGATCATTTTTTAAATAATTTGGCCTGACATCGACCAGCGCACTGTCGTCACAACGAAAAATAAATTATTCGGAAATTTGACATACGTCGTTGTGAGTGTCATTTAAAATATCATCGATACCGCGAATAGCAGTCGCGAACAGATTCGGATACTATGAAAATCAGACGCAAAGAACGAAACGTAAAAAGAAACGAGAGAGAGAGAGAGAGAGAGAGAGAGAGAGAGAGAGAGATATGAAAGAAAAGGGTCGAGCAACGATCGAAACATTGTGACAATGGATGATGGACGACGGAAATTCATTATTAATCCAACCACAATAATTATTTATAGGAGAATATGATTGCAGACACATTCACGTGTGTACAACATCGATATCTCCTAAATGGTTGAAAAAACTATTTTATGATCGAGAAAATAGTAGTTTCCTGGAACGATCCATCGATGGAAAGATTAGCAGGCCGAAAAGTATAATAATTACAAAAAAGTAGTGGTATGTAGAAAAAAGTCAAGTGGCTGAGCTTCTAATGAATTGCCTATCGAACAATTTTCTAATACGTTGAAAATCGAATCTCTCAATTCTCTGAATTCAAGTTTAGCAAAGAATCTAAACAGGTTGATTAATCGGAAGCGTGTGAATCTCTCAAAGTTGCAAAACTATCGAGGCGACGAACCCAAACTGAATTAAAAAATCACAGAATGAAGAAAGGCACAAGACCTAACTTCGTATCGAATTTCCGGAGCAATCGTCCAAAAATACAGGAGAACCTCTATTTTCGTAACAGCAGCGAGACTGGCTCGCCCTCGGCCTTGTAAATACAGATCACCGGGGTGATTTGGTCTTTCGATCTCTAGGGCTCGGTCGCGTGGCCAGATTGGGTCGGGAGTTTGTGCATTCAGCGTGGACATTTGATACCGAACGGCGCAGAGTCCGTAAAATTACGATAAGAGAGGTATAAGGACACACAGGTCCTCGTGGATGTATTCAAAGGTATTCGAAGCACGTGAGGATCAAGGAAGGACCAGGTATCGAACATAAAAGCCAAACAAAAAAAAAACAAATATTTTCAATAACTGACACATTTTTATATTTTGGATTCGCGATAACTCGCTCGTCAAATCTCGTATATTTTAATGTAAAACAAAAATCCACCATACAAACATACGCACGTATATTCATGTAAATAAATCGCAGTATACGTGTGTACGTGCATGTAATTCTGATCACATTTGCGTAAAGAATCGCTGGCTCAGCATCAAAAAGAGCGAAAAAAAAAGAAAAAGGAATGTGTCGTGCAATACTGAGCAGAGAAGAGGCAATGTTCAAGTTTGAGAAAAATGAAACGAGAGCAAAATATTAATATTTAAATTATTTATAACCATAGCGACAATAGTATTAATAATAATAATAATAATAATAATAATATTAATAATAAATTTGCACCAACGGACTGCCGGAAAGCAGACCAGCGAGATCACAATGAATTATCTATATACGTAACGTAATAATTGTTTAAACTTAAATTCGTGTAAAGGTGAAAATGAATTTTTCGTGTATTCTAGTTCGAGGGCGATTGAGATCGGGACAAGATACAATCCTTGTTTTCATTATATTGTCTACTAATTGGATCTGATGTTGTTTATTAATGAAGAGAAAAGGCGAATGAACAAAAAAACGAAAGTAATGAGGAATAAAATTATTATTTTTTTTATATATATATAGATTTATATATATTTATATAGATGTATCTATATTTATATATTGCATAAATTATATAAATATATGTATATATACATATATATATCTATATGCTTTGTAGAGCAGTGTATAAATCGTGCATGGTGGTCGTTTTTGTTATTCTCTTTCGCTCTCGTTGTGTGTGTTTTTCTTCTTTTGCATTATTTTTCGTACGGTTATGTGAGTGTTTCGTTTCAGTGGTGATTTTTGTCGTCTTAACGGCCGCAATAACTTGTCAGCTCGTCAATCGAGCATGGCTTTGCGCAACACTCGTCGTGAACTCCGCGTGTTTCCCGTCGAAATCTCGCGCCACCGAAACGTCCCATCATTGCGTTCGCGCTCGCTCTCGACCGCAGAGGATAGTCGTATACGTATGGATACTCGTCCATCTCCATTTCTGCCGAACAACAAATATCAAGTTGAAAGCTCCGGAGAACTTTTTGGCTACTTTTGCTTGCATTCGTTTTGCAATAACTATAACTCGAGTGTATTTACCAACCATGGGAATACGAGCCTTTTGGAGCTCGAACAAATAGAAAGAGTTTGACAACAAACTTGTGTTTTTTTTTTTTTTCTACAGATTTTGTCGATACTACGATTTTGGTGTTCGCCCATTCATTGCTCCGCTGACTCTTGACAATGTGAGTTCTTTTGACGTTTAGATCTTTGCTTTTCGAATACTGACCTTGGCCGCTCTTCTTGAACATCGAGTTGTAAACGCCGTTGCACAGAAGCTGTAGGGCATTGGAGAGATGCTTGCCACAATATTTGTACTTGGAGTCGCTTTTCTGACCATAAACATCGGACTGGGCTTGCGATACTTGAATAACGGCGAATGCTACGGCGAGCACCAGAATGACGACGACGATCGAACGATACGTGGACATCTGCAACGACGATAAACCAAAAACCACAAATACGATTAGCAATGAGAAGCAGAAAAGGGTAGAAATTTTCGCGGAAGTCGCAGCACAATTTTTAACGGCGGCCCGTAAAATAATCATCACGACGAAACTTTCGATTCGTTCGATTCGGAAACGCACAGAATTCGCACTAATTTGCCCCAAAATCACAAGCTCGCTATGTGGCACAGTTGAAAAACAATGAACATGGTCCTGACACTGAAGAATACGCGTGTACATTGGCGCTTGCGATTTTCCCAGCGTATTTATCGACATAATTATGATGATCGTGCTACTTTTTCTTCGTCGATGGGGCCGTTCGAAGCAGAACGATTATTATTGTCTCTGGCATTGTGAAGAGAAACCAGACACGCGAATTCTCAATATAAAAGAGCTCTGATAACGTGTCTGTACGTCCTCGACTTTCCGCTCTCCCTCTTTCTCATTGTTATTGTTACAATTATATCCTTGTGTCAAAAAAACTATCCTTGTTCGATTATTTCTGCCCTGGACTATCGAACCAACGAGCATAATTTCCTTCCTACTTGCATCATGAATAATAGCACGAAGAATAACAACAAACATTATGACAATAACAATGATTATTTTTATTATTATAAGAGAACGTGGCTGGTTGTGAAAAGTTCTTTGCGCCGAGGCGATTCACCGAGATTAATGCACTTGACGAAATCTCGTTCATTTCGTCGATGAATAGCGGACCCAGTTTTTCGTTTTTTATTGGCAAACGATTTTGTTGAAGGGGGAAAAAATATTGGATTTTCTTTCTTTTTAGTAGGTGAATAAGATTTTGGTAAATAGAACGAGACTGAGACGAATGAGTGGCTCGAAATTCAGTGAATTGATTAGTGAGTATTTAGGAAAAAAGATTATATTCCCTGCATATAATCAAAAGGTATGCATGTGCGTATACGAAAATACGCATCAGCTGATGCAAAATGTTTAGCCCGGTACATTGAAATGCGCTAATTTCTGTGTCTTTGTGGACACAACGAGTAAATGTTGATCCGAGTGAGGAGTAATCTGGAGGAGAATAAAAAATGGAAGAAAAAGAATAAGGCGCGACAGAGAGTAGTGCGGCGGGAAAGCTCGTCGTTTCGCTTCTCGTTAAATTCGCTCAATCATTTATTTTCTTTCTTCGTTCTCATCAGGATAAATAAAGTTAATGGAAAACTTTAAAACGCTTTATTTTCGTTATCGTAGCCTTATTGAATAGATTGAGAACGCTTGGGGTCCGCGGTTGAAGAGCATTTGGCGCCTCAGAAACGTTCGTGATGCATTCATCCTCACAGCCCTCCTTCTGCTCTTATTTTCTCTCCTGCTCGCGCCCCCTCGACGCGATCTCGTCCCATCGACATCGCCTCTCCAGGGAGAGCGCTTCGGACTTGTTCGTTTCTATTTTTAGATATCTACCGTTTAAATATAAATCATGAGCCAACGCTATACTTCTTCCGATGTATTAACGTCCCTGACGGACCACGTTGCTGCAGACTGCAGCTGGGCCTCACAATCTCTTCGTTAATCAACTTCGACCGATGGAGAAATCACCGGTAGGTAAATAAAAGATGTTGGACAAAGAAAAATACGATGGACGACTCGCCCACTATCGCTCGAGTTCTCAACAAACGTTTTTCCATTAGTTCCTTGAGATTAATTAAAAGAAATGCGATTTTTCCTTTTATCCTGAGATTTCCTGAACTTTCGGTTACTGAGCGAGACTTCAAAGATTCTTTCAGCATTTCCAAAACCATTTCCTCAATGCACGTGTCTTTCTAAGATTCCCCTCTCCTTGACCACATGATCTTCAATGTCTAATTCAACACCCGTGTCCCAAGGCAAACGTCTGGAAAACAAGTTACGCAACGATGCACAAGGAAATTGACGGTTCGATCGTACGAATGATGTTTCCATCTAACGAATTTGCTCGTCTGGTAATCAACGAATTGTCTATACACGCGAGCGTTCATATCCAGAGTTTCTTCGTTGTTTACGTGCTTTCGAAACAGCGTCCGATAAATTCGATTGCATTTCATTCGTCACTCCAATGCATTAGTCGTTGCAAAAAAGCGCACAGCATGCATAGTCGCCTGGCGCAACCAGCGAAAATGCATGACAACGCGGGTGTTGCTATTGAAGGCGGAAGCACCTTAATGCGTAGGAAATCGTGTGAACAAGTTTAACGGACCGTTATCGAGCTGTACGAGAGATTGACTAATTTTAGAGCCATATCATTGGATTCTCGGTAATATTTCCAGATAAAATGTACACAAATACTCGCTATGGAACAGAACGATTGCATACGTTAATGTTTCTGTATTAATGAATCTATTAAAACACGAAAAATAGTCGTAAAAGTGTAAACAATGATATCAGGGGGGAGGGGAGGCTGGTCGATATTCTCGCTGAAAGGGGCTCATCGTTGTGGATGCAAGATTTTCTCATGTCGCAGTGAAAAACCGCAACAAATCGGGAACAGCAACAAGAAGCCCGACGTCTCGCCAATTGCAATCTTTCGGCGGCGTGATTGTGGAGAGCAAGAGAGAGAGAAAGAAATGCGCGAAAGAAAAGAGACGTCGTCGCGCGCAATTCCCAAAAAAACCCACAAAAGGCGTGAATGACAAAATAAAATAAAACATGAGAGAATTGATTTTTATAGCAGACTGGCCGTTCCTCGGCTCCGTCGGTGGTGAGAAAAACGATTTGACATTCTGACAGTATTAAAATAAAAGGCAGTGGCTACGTGTCCAGATATTTCGCACACTAAAAAGCACACAGGGACGACTAAGCAACCCTTTCTTGTCCGCATGAAGTGAATATCATTGGATCAAGAGTGTCCGGACGAATATCATTCACCCCTCCCACCCGGACGAGTAGCCACTGCGTAAAAAAAAATGATCAATGAAAATTTCAAAACTGACGAAAATTCCAAATTTTCCTTTATACAGTTCGAGGTATAACTCGGTTCATTTTCAAAAGTATGAAAAAAGCGGCAGCGATCATCGGAAACAATCGTTGACCCCCGATCATTAAAGACAAAAAATTTATCCGGGTCACAATGACCCAGTGTGTCAGCGGAGGGGTAAAAGTCGATACTTCTCGTAGCATATTTACGACTCAATTTTACCGAGTGCAAAGTGTTTTCGATGAATTCATAATTAACACTCGTTATTTTATTGCGGGGTGATCAACTCAGACGATATAAACAAAAGTTTGTCTGACTTTTAACCTCACGTGCGTACTGTATATACCAATTGCAATGACTACGAGTTACTCAGTCTCTTTCTCGCGTTTATTGATTCTGGTGCGAATTAACATTCACCACGAATTTTTAAATTGCATCAACGGCGCTAACCCAGTCCAGTGAAAATTAATTATTAAGATATCGCATCGCAAGTGCAATCAACAGCGTTTGGAATGCGATTTTGTGCTTCGTCGATTAAATCGAGGCTCCAACTATTTATAGCCGTGCTTTCGAGCCAACGTATCGGAAAAGCAACTGAAACTGCGATTTCGAGTCTCGGAAAATTCTGAGTCGAATCGCCTCGGTAATTGCCAGTTGTCAGTTATTATCAAGGCCACAAGAATTCTCCTCGTTCAATTCGATAACGAGACGACTGAACAATGCCACAGATTTCTTTGCCAATTTTGACACACAGCTTAGAGGCTTCCTCAAGAGTGAACTAACCAGTCAACCGACAGGAGCAGTTTCATGTCGACGAGGTTAATAACCTTTTCATAAAAACCGCAATCATCGATTTATTAGAGAAAATTCTCATGCTCACCTCCCACCGTCGACGCCGTCCCTTCATGGAAGTTTTCAGGAATTTCCATACTGGACCTTCTCTAGTAAAAACGCCACAATCCGCATTTTCGGCATTTTGATGATATTTTTTGTTTACGGTTTATCCGAACAGTTTCCTGATTCGTCCATTCACTGGACAGTTTGCTCAATGATTTTTCGTTTTTTTACTATCGCTGCTAATATCGATTGGAATATATTTAGTCAATATTTGTCTTCGAGCTACTTCAACAGCTTCTAATCGATAATCTTGTGTTTACGAAAATGGCCAGTCTCCGTGCTAGATATCGTTCGAACTATGAATAATGTCAATAATGTTCAGAGTAATAAAAATCGTCAGGGTTATCGTTCCGGGTGGTCCTTCTCACTTTCTCGATGTTTATTATTAGTGGCTGCGAAGCATCAGTAACGAGTCTCGCGGTGCAACGAGATACTCATCGAATTACTGAAACACGTACGAGCTCCGTGACAGCCTGAGATGATGACGATGATTGTCTAGCTACCGTGTAGATGTTATATGCCATATAGATATGTCACATTGAGATCGTAAATCAAGAGACCACGAATAGTCAAGAGAGAAAGAATTGTCAAGGATCTATATCCATGTGTGTACGTCGCTGCACCTTAATGACTCTGGAATTGCGCATGAAAAGATCACGTGGTCCTCGACTATGACTGTTATATCCGATGGTGTGGGTCGATGCATCGTGTACGAGTCCATGCAGATAAGTGAGGGCACACCAGGATATCGGAGAGTTTCATGTTTCTTATTATGATATTTTTTTTTTTTCCGGTAAAACACGTTTCGTGAATCTGACATTTTGAAGGGGAAGAGATTTTATGAGATGAGCGAACAGAGCAAATCGTACTCGAGCTGCTTAGAATTTCAATCTTCGCACTGGAGATTTTTGGGGTTTGGGCTTTTTTTTAGGAGAGAAAACAGCAGCTCAACGATTTGCTTTTAAATCTCCTAGATGCTGATGCAGCGTTTATTACCGGAGTGAAAATTAACTCGTGCCTCGCACGCTAGGGAAAAGTTTGAATATGAAGATCGGAGAACCAATGGATCCAATTTATTCGCATTGGGCCAGAAAATTGAGAGAATAGAATTCACGACCATAACGTTTTTCCGGTTTATAATCAATCGGATTTCGATTTGAAGGAATAAATTTTGATGAACCGATTGAACGATCAAAATTGACTTTTCATCGAATAATCAATAAAAAGAACGTTTCAAATTTAATTGAAAATTGTTGGCATGTAATTTTGCATCAATCGGAAATGCTGAAAGTTCGGTAACTCAACGAATTTATCGGAATATCCCCGAAAATTTCAAGACCCACACGTTCCAATAATTTCTTCTGAAAATGATCGTCGATTTCGGTCCATTTTTTTCCAGCTTCTCACTCGTGAGATCTCACGTGCCAAGTGCGTGGCCTGCAGTTCACTGCAAGACCACAATTTCGAACGGGAAATTATTGGCAAGCGCGAAGTGGTCGCATCGTACCGAACCCAGAATGGTCCGACAGATTTCAATCAACTGGGAATTTATTTACTTTCTCTCCTTGAGACGGAGATTTTTGATAAAAAAAAATGATGAAAAGTCGGAAGGTCTAAAAGAAAAATGGCCCGCAGCGAGAATGTGAATCTGCAGAACCAAAAAGATGGGGCAAACGAATGAAATGAACGAATCGAATCTTTATCGCGATGAGCATAATAATTCGCGAGCTCCAGATTATTTCGTTATGGTTCCACGAAAACAAACATTTTCAGTACAGAAATTGAAAATACACAAAAAGGAAAATAATAGAAAGTGAAATAATTGGAAAAATAAAAAATAAACTTACTTAGTATCCTGAGTTTGGACTCATTCACAAAAACAAAAGTGAGGAAAACGTAAAATGGAGTGTATCACTTGGGAGACAAAAAAAATATCACAGTTGGAAAACTCGTTTCATTAAATTTCGGCATAAATCTTCTTGCTTGCTTTTACGTCGATAATTATTTCGTTTAGCTCCGTTTTCTTTGGAGTTACGAGCGGTGCCTTTGTTTAGAAATTGTATTTAAAAGTGAATTAATTCGATCGACGCGTTATATCGCGGGATCATGAGATACTTCGTAAATGTCGTACAAACGCAATCTTTGTGTACTTCGTGACGTCACTTTTCGGCGCTATGAGCCCTTTCCGCACTCTCGGATACATTTATACTCGTTCGACTCGATTTACTTTCCGCGCCAATATCTGCTTCGCCGCGACTTCTCCGATTCTGCGCTTCTTTTCTCTTCGATCTGTCTACACGTTCATTCGGAAACTTAATCAATTACAGAGGTCGTGTTAAATGTCCGGCGTTAACTCGATGCGAGAATTATACTTTTCAACGTTCATTCCGCTTTTAGACGTCTGGACATCGAAGATTGTAATTTTCGAAACCAGAGAACGAGACGAATTCGACAATTGACGAAAGTGTTAAAAAATATAAATCACAGACACGCACAAACCGAACGAGGAAGGACGGACCGAGGTGGCTGGACTCCGCTCTGCTGGAATAGAGAGGAGCCGGAGAAGCCGCGTTAAACGACACCGGACCGCTCGAGAGGGAGGCCACGACAGAATGCAACGATGATAAGCCCCTGGACGCACCGAGAGCTTCTCTCTCTCCTTCTCTTTTTCTCTCTCTCTCTCTCTCTCTCCTTCTCTCTCTCTCTCTATCTCTGTATCTCGTTCTTGTTCACCCGTATCTATTTTTCTCGTCTTCTCTCTCCCTGTCCGAGACATCGAGGTGTCCACGACGCCTCGGTCGTCACTTTGACTCTCTCGATCCCGTTTCAAAGCCGTGCCACAAGTGCGTTCGAACTCTACGAGAGCAATGCAGCTCGTCCATCCATTTGCAAGCATGGATTATCCTCGAGCCGAGTCACAATTCCAATAATTCATTACGAACGCGATGAATGAGATGATTAGGCATGCAAGGAAATCCTTCCGAGGAGGGCCGTAATTTTTAGGCGCATCGATAGGGCCCGAGCTTTGCGACCGTTTCAAATTAGATAGAATTTTGGGAATTAAAGTAAAATCCAATTATTCATTCTCACGAAAAATAAAACTCGAAAATTTTTACTCAATTTTGACGCAAATATGTTTACATGACCGTCCAAGCAATTTTCGTCAAAATTCTGCGATCGTGAAAGAAATAGCTTAACAATTCTCAGCATTGAATTCATTCCCGACAGTAATTTTCGAGTTTTCACTAATCCTCGTTTCCAAGCAAGATGAAAAATAATTTGCAATCGTCACTAATGAATTTCGTCTCCAGAAGCACTTCAAAGAATTCAATTGAAATTCTCAGCATCCCAAAGTACCTGCACCATCGGATGTTCAAAAACTCGTAAATTTTTCTCAAAATCAAACATTTTGGAAACGATCCAAATCTGACTCGTCGTCAAAAACGAATTTACAGCAGAGGGAAACACAAACGAATGCATCGCTTCTCACGTCCGTATAATAATCAAAATTATGCATCAACATTTTATTTTCCGACTTTTAAAATGAAATCTTGAACGAATCTATTCTTTGAATTATCCCAGAACGAAAATCGTGCTTGAACAAGGATTTTAAGCAAACGATACATTAATTATTCTCGAGGTTCTGGGGAGCGTAATTTTTCTGCACACACGATATATTTTATGACACACGTAAAATGGGGAATATAGATGGTTGCGTTGATGTATGTGATACAAGAGTAGTCACGCTACTCTCACGAGAGCTTGACACATATTAATATGCATACATCATACGTACACACATATGATATCCACAGCATGTATTGTGCTAATATAGTCAAAGTTTTCCGCTTATGTCACGTGGCCCACATGGGATTTGTACTTAACAAACGAGTGTGCTGGACAGTTGGCACACCCAGACGAGTACACGAGTACGTGAACTCATGCTGGCAGACGTCAACGATCGTGCAAACATGTATTCCGTGACGCAATCCTCGGGGGATCCAAGAATCACATTATTCATAACTGTCTCTATGGGTTTTGACCAAACTGACGAAAAATGCATGCGTTTCATTGTTTTGTACGTTTAACTGGTCCAGAACGGAAAAGGAAAGGAATCAAGAAGGCGAGCAATGCATCGAATTACAAGAGTGAAATTATTCTTTGCGAAATAATGAACTTTTTTATGAAACTCGAAAAATTCGTCAACACCATGAGCCAAAAATTTGCACTAATTGCAGTTGATCATAATAACAAGAAATGGAAATGAAATTCGATGAATCCGAAGTCCATTAATAAATAAATAAAAAAAAAGTTCGTGAACTCCAATTTTGATGGATTTTTGATGAATTTGAAATCTCAACGTTTATGAAAATCATTTTTGGTTAAGTGACGATTCCGCGGCAATGTGAATTGCTGACACGATCACTACCGAATCGTTAGCGTCTCTTGGGAGGCTGAACAATCGAAATTTTATTGTATTAGAAATAAAATGGACGTATTTTGAAATTATAACGCACTGGCACCATAAGCGACGTGATATGGAGGAATGGAATGAATTTTTATGGTGTGAAGGAGTGAAAAAGACAAAAGGATGGTTTTACAGTGTAAGTTTGTGGTGTGTACAGGGAGAGTATGTCTGCGGAAGGAGAGCAGTGAATGCGGTTGGTACCGAGCGCTCAACGATATTGTCAACAGTCCGATGCACCGAGAGCTTGACAGCGGTTCTCACCGAATCTTTTCTACGAAGATCTCTTCCTCTCTGTCTCTCTCTGTTTTTCTGTCTCTCTCTTTATCTCCGATGACTCCGAGTCGTCTCTGGCGCGTCGTTAACTCGTACATTACGCCTCGTTAAGGACGCGCGCCATGGCGTTTGCTCCATCCCAACCGATTCAATCTCTTCGTCTTTGNGATATGGAGGAATGGAATGAATTTTTATGGTGTGAAGGAGTGAAAAAGACAAAAGGATGGTTTTACAGTGTAAGTTTGTGGTGTGTACAGGGAGAGTATGTCTGCGGAAGGAGAGCAGTGAATGCGGTTGGTACCGAGCGCTCAACGATATTGTCAACAGTCCGATGCACCGAGAGCTTGACAGCGGTTCTCACCGAATCTTTTCTACGAAGATCTCTTCCTCTCTGTCTCTCTCTGTTTTTCTGTCTCTCTCTTTATCTCCGATGACTCCGAGTCGTCTCTGGCGCGTCGTTAACTCGTACATTACGCCTCGTTAAGGACGCGCGCCATGGCGTTTGCTCCATCCCAACCGATTCAATCTCTTCGTCTTTGCAAAACCCATAAACGGGTTTCGTTTTTTTTCTCGTATCTTTTCGCTTTCTCTCGCTCTCTTGCCCTCGAGTTCTCCGATCGTCCGGAGACGATCGTTGTCGTGTAAAAGTTTAATTTCCCGTCTGGGGCGTGCGAACCGAAAAAAAATCTTCGGAACAATGGTTCCGGGTTGTAACGACAAAACTCGAGCTCACGTCATCGCGAAGACCATCTCCTCGAAACACGCGAATTTTTTTCATAAAACACGTAAACACGAGGCTATGAGTTTATGCAAAACAGCCCCTCAACGGTGCCACTCTCTCCTGTCACGCAATTTATGCTCCAAGCTTAATGAACGATTGAGCAACGGGAAAAGGATCCCCTGCTCCAGATAAGCACCGCGAGCTCGCTGGCCGCGATCCTCCGAACAGTTTCGTACACATTGACTCGTCGTTTCATGAATGAGATTTTTCGCAAGGAAACAAAAAGTTCTCGTGTCCCTCGAAGCTCCGCGAATCGTTGCCGGCAAATGAAAAATTTCAAGTTTTTTATTTATCTCGTTACAGTGGAAAGGCGCCGGCCAAATGAGCGACGACACTGTCGATAGGGGATTGCACTTTGCAGACGATCGCCTATTATTCGACGCTAAAATCGCCCAATCAATTGTTTCCCGCGAAAACCGATTAATGAGGAAACTAATTAGCCCGGACTTCGTATATTCGATAATTACGTTTCGTCGCTCGAGATTCTCTGGCTTTTTCGATAAATGAAGGGACTGCAGGTGCATGATAAAGTGCATTCGCTAGGCGATTGATCAAGAATAGCCCGCAGGGTCAAAAAAGTGATTTCGAAAAACGTGGACGAAAGGGAAATTCGAAATTTACTGTATTTTAAGGAAAATATTGATCGTCGAGATTTTCCAATGTTTCGAAAAATATTTGCCGCTACTTTTTTGCATAAATTCCGACCACAGTTGATTATTCATAATTCCCTTGTTTTCCTTGTTTCGAAATGAAAATTTTCGTTAGCTGAATTTTTTAATACACTTCCGTACGATTCCTAGGCTACGCGAAATGTATTAGCGTTGAGAACGCACGAAGTCAGCAACGGTGTGGTCGAACGTAAATTACTCACAGAGACGATACGTAAATCGACGTTGAGTGTTTGTTTACATGAAAAACGAGGACGTTTCGACGTTTCCGACAGCTGCTGTCAGAGGACGTTTCACACGACAGTTAAACCTCCGAATGTCTCAAGTCCCGGCGTCAATTGACTCACAGTTATACCAGCTTGAATGAACAGCCAGAATTGTAGGAGGAAAAAAAACATTTTGACACTCTTTCACGATGATTTACTATCGTTAATAATATTCTTTTGTAATACCGTGATTCCAGCTCGTGGTAATGACACTTTGGCACCGGAAGTGATGGTGAAAATTGTGTTTTTCCTTCGATCAATCGTTCTTTTAATTTCTAGTGGCAGAGACACGATGGACGAAAAGCAGACGAACGTTTTCCTCGAATATGCTCGATTCTTGGATAAAAATAAAAGTTGCACGTCGATCTTGCAGCGTCAGAACGGAAAGTGCAACTTTTATTTATCCCAAAATTTGCGAGGAAAACGTTTCATCCTCTTTTTCCATCGTGTCTCCGTCGCCGCCCTCCCACAATTCAGGAATCGCTAACTTTGAGTTTTTTTCTCAGCGAATTTCAATTGCAAGAGCGCAATTGTAGGCTTTGGATGAGAAAAACTCGTCGAAAAATATTCGTAAGATGTTTGTGGTTCAGGTACTTACCGCAGATAGTTTCTCGGAGGGTTGGTTACTGCAGGGTGGATGAAGGACTTGTGCTGCTCGAAAAAGGCTCGCGTTGCTTTATAAAGAGGCTCGAGAGGCGAGTTATGCTAAGAAGCTAAGACGTGCTCATTAAACATGTTACACGGGTGCATGTCAGAAGCGTTAATAGCTTGGGCTAATATGTCGGTGGCCATTGGTGAGAGGGTAGCAAAGCAACCATGCGAAGAAACTCCCTCTAAAGCTTCGGAAATATGTTAATATCGATACGTATATTTCACGACGTCACGAAAGAGCCTCCGCGCGCCACCTTGAATGGACCGCACGCTCTTGCTTTTCGTGGGGCATATTCACCCACGCCGCGTTCATCCAACTATTGTTTTCGTACAATCGGGTCATTCGGGTGAAGCCGGAAAATCCTTGATACGCGCGGAAGAACGTGATCGCCCACCAAGATATTCCGGCGAGGGGATGAAAAAAATTTGTAAACAACAAAGACGTCCGCGCCGGACAGCCTGCCGTGTTTGATCGTCTATAAAAGTACGAAATGCATGCGTCGACTATTTTTGGGTAAAAGGACCTCAGCAGGCTTACGAGCGATGACCCAACGTTCTGGAAGCGTGCCAGCGACGAGACGATATTCTGGGCTGTTTTTTTTTTCATTCATTAATGTCGAAGAATTCTGGCAAAATATGGAATTTTTTTTCAATTTTTAATTTTTTTTTAAATTTCGATTCGAGTTGTTTTTCTTTTGCATAATTGGGGAATCCGTGCACTGGAAAACTTTCCAATCGCCGAACGGGAACAATGTCAATAGAAAATGCGGATTCAATCCGAATCGGCACAGTTGAGACCGTTTTTTTATCCATCCCGTATCACCTAACGCCGAGACAGCTCGAGCCTCCAATCGCGAGGATTACATGGACGAACTTTCTAAAAAAAACTCAAACAGTTTTGAATTTACTTTATTTTTGATTTTGTTTTACGAAAACAGCTTTATAAACAAGTGTGCGCCCTTAATTGCGTCGGTCGCGTGCAAGCATTGATGTCGCTTTCTGTGGAATTTAGAATGTTTCGATGCAAAACGAATCGGAACTTTTATTCGCCTTTCCGAAGACGAAATGTTTGCAATTTATGGAGAAATTTCGAAGAATCTGCCTGTTCTCGAAGTGTCATCGACCTCGAAATCGCGAATTTTTTCAATGCTCAAGCTCGTCTAGTTCTTGGAGCCAAAAACGTTTGCCAATTCCTTTGCGTGTGCCTCCTCACACTCGAGTTCCGAATTCGGAGGAAAATCTGTACACAACGCAGTTGCTGCGAAAACAACGATCGACAGACCTACTTTTCTTTTTTTTCCATCGTAAACAACAGATCTTCCAGGACAACACTATATATTTAAATATACACATGGAATTTCAAGGGGATATTGAGAACATCACAAATCCGAAAAGCAATTGATGTAGGTATATATTAGGGTGTTTTTCGCTTCCTATATAGTTACAGCACAGAAATGTCAAATTATTCGATTGGATGCGTTTCAAGAATAAAAAATATTATTCCGGAATAATTGGAAATCGAAAACTAGACTGACTTGGACCCGAATAATTAACCCTGAACTGTGTTTCTTGACCAAAATGAAAGAAAGATTAGGAAGCCCCAAGGCGGACACGCTTCGATTCTGTACGAGGACAAAAACATTTTTCTTCATGGCAGTTTTTCCTGGTCTTCTCCATTTTACTCAGTTACGCGAATCGTTGTCGTGGGAAACGAAAAAAGGAAACATTTTAAAACGCGTAATATAAAAAAATATCATAATACGATGTCTCGCCAATAAATCAATTGTTTCGGCATTTGAAATTGCAGTTCGGAGAATTCTCTCAGCTTCGGAGGATAAACAAATTTGAGTTGGAGTGTCTGCGTGAGAGAGAGAGAGAGGTAGCCCGAGAAATAGCGAGGGAGGGAGAGAGAGAGAGAGAGAGCGAGTGAACAAAGTTTAGACGAGCGCAGAGCCCACGCGAATTATCTGCTATGCGAAATTGAAAGAATGAGCTCCCAATTGGGAGAACAAGTGTTATAAAATCTTCGTGCTGCAGAGTTGAATGTTACAATAACCATCACGACAGTTTACAACAATGTACGACGTTTGAACTCGTCAGTCACCGCTCCCGTTTATCAGATAGATATGTCTTCCCACACTAAAGTCCCGGAGCAGGCACCAATTCCAAATGAAATAAAAAGAAAAAAAGAATCGGCGTGCATTTTACGAGGGACGACCTGCATTTCCATACGACACAAGCAGGTTAAGTAAAAAAAAGCTTCTTCAGCCCTCGGTGCCTCAATGAAAAGATCCTTGAAAAAGTTATTTCGAAAATATTTTACGATCGCGTCTGAAAAATTATCATTGTCTACGCTCGGTCGAGCCGAAGTTTTGTACTGAGCACGTTGACAGTTTTCAACACCGTACGTTCGAACTCGTGAGCTTACGCGAGACTGAGTCGAAAATCATTTTTCTACAATTCCAACTTTCGCCACGTGGGAATGGAAAAAAAACACACACAACCATCAAGATATAGGCTCAGACTTGTATTTTGATACGCCGCGAGGTTAAGTTTCCATGAGACATTGGTTCGACGCTAATAAATTGACGCGAACGTTTTCGAAATACATAATGTTTTCTACATTTTTCTGGGTCAAGCTTCAAGTTTATAATCTTTTCGGTGCAACGGACTGATGAACGATCGTCTAAGGTCGACAGAGTTCGCGGTCATCACTTGGACGGAGCGGGAGCGCTGAAAAAGTTTTTGTGCTGGGTAACGTCAATATTTTGTACTTCCATCCTCGTCACCGCGAGAGTTCTAATCTTTTGTCGGTCGTGCAGACGCTTTGCCACTCCCTTGCCCCTATAGCCCCGTTTCGGGACGATTTCGGGCTGTGTGAATTTCTGAACGTTAATAAGTCGTTGTCACACACCGAAGACAAATCGTTTCTGTGATCGCGTTAGTGAAGCCTGGACGATATGAGAGAGAAGATTTCTCAAAAACATTTATTTATTTACATCTGTAAGTTCCCTGCGTGAAGGTTACTGCTTCATTTGCGCTGGTTCGTTCCGAGGGAGCAGCAATCGCACTGAGAAAAATGAAAAGAAAAACAGCTCGAGTGACAAACGTCACGCAACGGCGTCGCAGGGGAGCAGATTGTTTTGACTCAATTTCCAGGCTGTTAGCAGTCGCTCGGCTGTTTGAAACTTCGCTTTCGAAAGTCAATAACAAACGCGTCAGAAAATGAGGAAAAGAAAATTTCAAAATTTTCAAGTTTTCACTTTATTCTCGAAATCTCGTGTATTCAAAATTCTACCGCATTACTTCCGGTGGAGCAAGCTCCTATTTTCGCATCGTCAAGTAATGGAATGGAATTTGCATCAATTTGAATAAATTCTGTTTTCAAGCTTTCCCAAATGTCTAAATATCGGAAAAAAAAACAAGGAATATTTAGCAGGAATATAAACGAGGAATAAAATGCACTGGCTGGAGGTAGATGGATCGTTTGAGGACAAATTTAAATCAAAGGCACATATATTTTCATATATATTTTATAAAATGTCCTATTTTATACAGCATATAAAACAATACTCTGTATTTCAATTTTATATTCACACGTTAGCGCTATACGACTATATACCACGTTAACTCGTCTCGCCTTTAACGACGCGCCTCCCTCCTTGCCCCCATTTCTTTCCATTCTTTTCCGGCCCTCGACACATACGTATATGACTTTACAATATTCGGCGGGTTATTAAAATTTACTCTATGGACAGGCCCCGATGTTTTGCTCCATTCCCATTTTCCCTTTCGCTCCAATTCTCTCTTTCATTCTGTGCTTTCTCTCTCACTGTCCATTATAAAGGGAATCGAAGACTCGAATGCCACGAGTACAAACTCGAGTTGACGCCCGAATTTCGAGTCGAAAAATTCGACACTGTTTTTTTTTCTGCTCAGATTCTCTCGAGCGTTCGATTTTCAAATTTTCTAACTCTGTGCACTTTCATCGCTCGTATCGTCAAAACTGTTGGAGTTAGAGCAATAATCCACTGGACCAATATTGTAGAGCATTAAATTTCCTATAAAAAAGTCCCTGACGATGTTTTTCTATTTTCAGCCGTTCGGCACTGAGAAGACGTTGAAAAACCACTTCCGGTTCGAGGGCGCTCACAGGCCACGTGCTTTCGAATTTACCGGAAATACAGACTTTTTGCGACGATATTTATACCGAACAACTTCGATATTGGCTCAAAATCTTTTTTTTTCGATTAATTTTGAAGGTCAAAGGATTCAAGATGGAAAAACGTTGCTAAGGAGCTTTCTATAGGAATTTTCTTACTCTATCCACCAGGTAGTGGATCCACGTTCACAATTGTGTCAATATTGCTCCAGGGGAATCATTCTGATAACATATCAAATGGAAGTGTTCGAATCGACGAATTTTGGTAATTAATAGCTCAGGAGACAGCCACTCGATGCTTTCGGGGAAAAAACGGAATTGAAATTTTCGATTTGATATTCGGAGCTGAACTCAAATTTACACAACTGACCGGTACAGCCTGAGACATCCAGAATATTCAAAACTGTTTTCACTCATTTCCATTCAACCGTATTTCTTTGTTTCCTCTTTTCTCTCCTTTTCTCATTGTAAGAAATGGTACTCGATTGAAATTTCATTCGATCAATCGGAATTGGCTAATTTGGAGACGCGATTATGATCGATCTCGAGTTCGGTAACGTCGCCGTGAACGACTTTGTCGAAGTTACGTTCGCCGATGGTCTCGGCAGAGTTTGCTGCTGTCTCTTCGTCGTTCAATAGTGAATTTTTTATGCTGTTTTCTCCTGATTTGACCGGCGCTTTCAAATGAATAATATGATTGTTCAACGAATCCGCGGTGCTGGCTTTACCGTTGCCCATGTGATTGTGCACGACCGCGTGGTTGAGAAAAACTCCGTCGGTTTTGCCCAGAAATTGGCCCTTCGTGGGATCGTTATTGTCGAAACTCGTGGGATCGCGGATTATGTTGTTCCACGTAATATCGTCGATTATTTCCGTGTCACGTTCTTCGAGTGGTAAACGATTTATACGCGCTCGTACGATCGCCAAGTGACGGTGAACGTAATCCTGATGAGGCGCGAGCTTCGCCGCCCTCTCCAAACATTGCGCTGCCATCCCCAACTTTCCTCGCTCCACCATCACCACACAGAGGTTGTGGAGACCTTGGATGTTCGTCGGGTCCAATTGAAGAATCCTCCTGTAGCACTGTCGATTGAAAAAATGGAAAAATTTAGTCCTTGAATCGACCTTGAGCCAGGACGAGACTAGCGTGGCAAAGAAAACGATTTTCAAAGGAAAAAAAACAGTTCTGTCGCTCTGCTGGGTCTCTAAAACGACGTAGAGCCATAAATGTAGAAATTTCTGTAAACATTCTGCATTTGTCAGGGGCTAAAATTCCCTCAATCCATAAAGAAACGAATTTCGTACTTTTTCATGATAAAAATAATTTTCTAATAAACTCGAATGAAAATTGAAATGGCAATTCATTCACGAAATCGCGCGATCGACGTTCAAAGTGTACGTAACGCATCCGTTGACAGATAAAAAGCGTTGAATGAAAAAAAACTCCACTCACATTTTCAGCGGCATCGAAATCTTTGATATTGTTAATGTAAATATCTCCCAAAAGTATTAGGCCTTTAACATGATCGGGATGAAACCTAACGAGTTGGTTCAAAAACGGTGCTGCTTCCAAAGGCCTTTGCTCGTCGGCGAGCAAAAGTGCAAGATTAAACAGGGCCGAACGGAAATCTTCTTTCAAGGCAACAGCGTTCCGAAACCATCGTTCGGCACTGGCGGAATCGTGGTCGTCCATCGCCAGCATTCCCAGATTGAAATGTAGTCGTTCGTTGTTAGAATCCTGCAGGAAAAACATTTTTTTAAAAGAAACGAATATTTCGATAAAAATATCATTTTCAATAACGCGGAACAATGTGCCAAAAAAAAAAAAGTTGGAACATCCCAAGAATCACCGATTCGGAAACAAAGATGAAAAAATGAAAATACATTTTCCATCGTATCGTTGGGCCTCGGTGTGGAAACATTTTCAAAGAATTTTGCAAAGTGAGAAAAAATTGTTAACCTTTCTCAATAATTTGAGGAGTCTTTCTCTGGCAACTTTTCGTAATTCGGCCCGTCCGAGTTCTTGCAGTAATATTGCCGAGTTGAGTAGAGCTTGTTCGTGTTCGGGATCAAACTCGAGAGCTTTGTCGAGATAGGCCAAAGCCTGAGACGCTTTCCCCTGTTCGAGGAACACGACGCCCAGCTGAAAACAAAAACAACGACATTATTTATCGGACTTTTCTACTTGGCAATGTTTTCGCGTGTTTATTGGTTCCTTATGGGGCTGTTACCATGAATCGTGGTTTTTCCTTTTCTTTACGTTATACGAGACAAGGTTGCGGGGCTGGCAAGTGGGAGGTTCGTAATACTCACGTTGTAGTAAATGTCTGGATTATTACTGTCGTAGAAGAGAGCGCGCTCGTAAACCTCCTGCGCTTCCTTGGTGCGATTTAGCTTAATCAGTACATCTCCACGGTTTATGTACGCCTGGGTATAATCGGCTCGCATACTTATCGCTTGTCTATATAACAAATCGGCTTCCTCCAACCTCGTCGCGTTCTTCGCAATGAGATTGGCCAAATTCACGAAAACGTTTAAATGGTTCGGAGCTATTCGTGCTTGATAAGATTCGCCAGGCTTGGCCTTCGGCAGTAAAGATTTTGCCTGAAAATGCAAAACATATTGAAGAACGAATTTTCTTATTGTCAGTTTCTTATTGTGTGAATTGTTTGGCCGTTGAGCGTACGATTTTTCTTGAAAAATTCTCAAAAATACGACGAAAATGTAAATTGATTTGAAAATGACGAAAAGTTTTGACAAAATTCTCGAAAAAATGGCAAAAAATGGATTTTTCTCATACGCGATCGGAACTTCTCCTTTGCATCATAAATTTCATACTGGAAATAAACTGATTGAATATTTTTGAAAGATAACATTGTCATCACCTTCAAATAAGCATCCTCAGCCTCTTTGAACATCTTAAGATGATTATACGTTCTGCCAACGTTTATGTGGGCTCCGATATCATCGCCCTGCACCCGAACAGCCTCGTTAAAAAAGTTCAAAGCTTCCTTGAATTTGCCTTGGCTCTCGAGAGCATGGCCGACGTTATTAAATAACTTGGCGTTACGATCGTTCACTCGTAGTCCAGACATAAAAATCGAATATTCATCCAGCCAGTCGTAATTTCTGACGAAAGTCTTTGCCGAGTGCGCAGCTATTAACGTCACCAGTAGGATCGATGTCAGCTTCGAATATCTGTGGATTATTTCACACTCGTATATCCGGAGAATTATTTCCATTAATATTTATGCGAAAATTTTACGATTTCGATTTTTTTTCAAAATTACGAACTTCGAATTATTGACATTTGAAAAAATGGAGGAAAATTGAACTGTTTATCAGATTTTATCATCGAAGCAACATCATGAGATTGGAAAATTTTCGTACTCGTCGCTACTAAATTGCCGTAACATTACAGAAAAAAAATGAAATAAAGAAAAAATAATATTGTTGCGAATGCAAATATAAAAGTTTTACCTCTTGTCGGTGAGAATACTCCAGCCGTAACCAACCAGCATACAAAAACCCATAGAAGGCGCGTACAAAACTCGCTCAGCGATAACAAAACCAACAGGGAAGAAGAGATTCGATGCAGGAAGAAATGGCAAAATCATGAGTGCCAGACTCATTATGAGAATAACCGAAGTCTGTCGGCTACGTGTAAAAATTGCTGTTCCCAATAGCCCGAAGATCGTTATGTGTGCAGCGAGAGTCGCGAGGTTTCTCGGATCAAAAAAACTCTCGATCAATGGTATCGTCCCCATTGTCCAATCGCAGCACAAATCGATCGGCAGGAATAGTAATCGTAAATTAACGGCAGCTAAATAGTTGTAAGTCAGTTGTCTCGTTGGTGTAGAGGCGACTGACGCTGGATTGTCAAATCTGTAACGTCATTAATCATCATTTTCCTATTATAAAAGGAAAAAAGCACGAAATTACATCCAAATTTCAAGAATTTACAATTTTTGCATATTCGAATTTTTTCTGGAATAAAAATGAAAAGATTTTTAAAAATGTCAGGTTTTCTGTCCAATTTTCAAATTGCACCGATACTGGAAAATGCTGATAAATGGAAAACCCGAAAAAGCAATTGGAAAACGAAAGAACGAGCAGTAGCTCGAGTTTCTGTTTCGAATGGCAACAAAAAAAAGCAACAATTCTCGTGAATTGGTAAAAAAAAATTCAAAATTCCGTCATTTTGGATATTTTATTGTTTACACGTTTCTGGCAACTTTAGAATCAGCAAAAGTTTCATTTGGCATTGTGCGGGAAGACACACGAACAGCTACTTTGATCCAAATGTTGGAAACATTCGCCGCACGAAAAAAAGTTGTAAATATTGATTTTCAGTAATAAGTATAAAAAATGAGTAATGTTTCCGTCCTTTTGAAATCGTGCTACGCTGCTATTAAATGTATAATAACAAAGTCGAATTTCACCTCGTGAATACTGGCAATTTTGAGCCCATCACGTGTAATCTTAGAATCAAGAGACTAAACGTGACGAGGGTGAGTGCGGCCAATCTTTTCGTCCCTTCTCCCGACCACGTTGGCGTTATCTTATTGCCACCGAATGCTGATTTTATCGCCAGGAATATATCCAATGCTCTGACCTAAAAAACAAGATTTTCATTATCGTCGTTGATCAAAGACAAAGAGAGTTGAATGATGAATACATTTACATATTCGGTTTGAATAATGTTTGCTAAAAAAACAACTGAGCATTTTGGACCAGATTTCATTTTTGAGGCATTGTCGTTTTCATTATTTTGATTAAAAGGTAACTCACCCTCTGGACGACGAAAATTTCGTACAGAACACAGACTGCAGTTGCAGTGATTCCCTGCTCCTTGCACAACATCGCAACGAGCACGCAAATCATTGACAACGAGAGTGAACGCCATGCTGCAAATTGGAATTAAATAAAAATTGTTAATGCGATTATTTGGTACGATGAATTAAACGAAATCTTTGTTTTTTTTTTTGTTTTCATTTGTCCAGTCTTTACCTGTAGATCTTTTACTTCGACAGGCTTTAGTGTACGTTATCAATGCAGCCAAGTAGAAGAGAGAAGACAGAGTTTCTGCTCTCCCAACCACGCCGGTTACCTATGGAGCAAAAAATTCAACGAGAATCAGTCTCAACTCTGAGTTCGTCGTGGATCAATTGGCTGACCTCGAGCAATTATTTTTTTCAGTAAAAATTTATTAAACACGAACGATCTGGATGTGCAATTTTCATGGACGTCACACAAATGAATCGTGGAGCGATGAAGGAAAATGCCGAGTCGATAATAGAATGGGCTCTCCACACGCCGAACGGAAATGAAAAATTCGCAAAGAACTAATTGATGAAAAACTTCGATAATTGCTCTCGAATTTTTAAGATTCCGGACGCCCGGACGTGGTCGTTTTAATCGAGGGGCAAATAGCGTGGAAAAATTATTCGAATCAGAATTTGAACCCAATCGATAGACGTGCGAGGTAGAAATCAGGGAATTATTACGAAAAGATAATTTTTGCAGCCGCGAAAAATTGATGAGAACGTGACCCAATAGATTTCCACAGATTTTTCGTAAAGCAGATTCAATTATTCTCAAATGATTATTCAAAAAGCTTCGCTCCGGTGAAATGAAATGTTTCTCTGAGCTGGCCCGAATCCGTTCGGAAGCCAACGGGGAAAGGAAACAAAGAGCAACTTTGAACTTGGAAGGATTTTCCGAGGCTTTTACTTTGAGGGAACCCGAAATTACAATGGCTCCTCCTGTTCTCCTTGCAAATGGAGGGAAGCTCATTGAAACTTTGAAAATGACGTGAATGCAGTTTGGCAATGAAAATTGAATCTTGCAAGTTGAGAAATTGGCAGAAAGAATTCTTGGGCTTTTTAAGGGGCCAGATTCTTTTGAAACTTGTAAAAAAACGGTTTTTCAAGTTTTTTTTTATGAAACGTCCGAGCAATCTTCAACGCTTAGAAAAATGAGTTCATCTAAAGGAACTAAAGGCTCGGTGCAAGGCTCTGGAATCGTCATCATTGACTTTTCTCCTAACAAAACTCCAGTCCTCGAACTGAATGGCTACGTTCGAATATCGCAAAGTGTGCAGCGACAAAAATGAGCAACGAATTGGACCGGTTTTCTAAACATTGCAATGGGCTTGGACACTAATGAGCCTCGTTAAGCCACTGAGGCTTGAAAAGGTGGAAATGAAATTTGGAAATGTTGCTTTGTGAATGAAAAGGTTCGGTAAATCGTGGTATTTCGAGTCGTGCGAAGATTCAAAGTGGCGCGCGAAAAATCAATAAATCACTTACAGCTTCTGTGTGGATGGGATGCACAGCAAACAAAAGAGCAGACACAAAACTCGCTATATCCGGTAGAAACATCAAACAGGTCCTGTGAACAGTGATCGCAGAATGGATAAAACAACAAATGACAAACAAGGACGAAGGTCGAAACAGAGAGAGAGAGAAAGAAATAAATTTAATTAAACTCTTGATGAGACTCACCTGAAATACAGTATACAAACGCCCACATGCAGAATTACATTAAGTAAGTGGTATCCCATTGGGTCAAGCTGATGAATCACGTAATTCCAGCGAAAAGTGAGGACACATAATGGCCTGTACGATTTGTGCGATTGTTCCTGCATCGATAAACATAAAAAACCGAAAATTCATTAGGGAACAAGCCAAAATCATGATTATTGAATTTCGTTGCAGTTTGCATCGAAAATGTATTTCTTCCAGAACTTCTAATCGAATATTTCACTCCAAGATCCAATAATTTTAACATCACAAATGAATTCCCGGCCATATGGAAGGACGAATTATAAAAATCGATTAATAATTAATAATAATTAGTAATTGTAACAGAAATCTTCATTCCTGTTAATTGGCCATGATTATTAATAAATCAATCAATTAAAACCATAATTATTATTAATATTTAATTGATTATTCCATAATCTTTGATAGTCGTTGTAAATTTTGCTGAAATCAATCTCGTATATTTGAGGAAATTGAATAAAATTCCAGCCATTAGAAAAAGGAAGAATTTATTTTTGTCAATTTTCTATTTGCAGGCTGTACGCTGTTGAGAATTTTCGAGAATCATTGATTCGTAATTCGAATGTTCGGCGAGAAGAGTTTATGTTAAGGGCTATTAATTATTTCATTCTCGTGTTCTATTTCGCGCCACGTTAAATTGTTGCAATATTGATTCACAGCTTTTAAATGCTTTCTTCGTGTGTTTTCATAGAATGTCCGTAGATCGTGAGGAAATATATTCCGTTAAACGCTGGAAAGACTATAGCTGCCAATCTCGACAAGCCAGAAATACGTTCGGCCAGAAATAAGACACAAAATCACGTTTAAATTTGAAGAAAAAGTCCAGATCGAAAGCAATGGGAATAAAAATGAAACCGAAGCAATTCGTTGGACTTTTTGATAACCAGAATTCATAGAATTCGAGATACTCGGGTTTTTTTTAGTGCCAATTCGAAATTTAATGTACACGCTTCAAAATCCTAATGCGACGTGCATTCCCTAAACGTTTTCTCTCCTTTGTTCGAATTTTTGAATGTCAAACATGGCAACGAAGTATTGGAAGGCCTCAAAATTCTTTTCTTCCTTGGTCAGCAAAATCAAGATGTTATTTTCTTGCAGCTCGAAAAAAAATCCCAAGAAAAATGGGAGTTTAATGAGCGTGATCGTGTCAACAGAGTCAAAAATGCTTTTTCTCTGCTCAGGTTTTCAATCCTTGAAATGAAAATGTAAGACCGAGGTGTTTCCGCGTTCGGGTGCTCGACGCTGAATACATGAACGATAACAAGGCTGACAATAATTTATGTCATAACCCGGCTAACCGGGCGACGGAGATTTCTCGTGAAGTGGAGAAACTTCCGAGCAATTGAATTCGGCATGAAAGGAAGGGTCGGGAATAGACGGGACGAGAGTGGAAATTGGAAAGACCGAAGGGCCGAAAAGGTGAGGATGAGAAATGAGGTAGGGGAGGGGGGGGATGTCAGCTTCGAATATCTGNTAGGAAAAAGTGTCGAGAAGTGTTAGAGAAACATGGAGAAGAGAGAGAGAGAGAGAATAAAAGAAAAAATAACAATAAGCTGAGCCGTTGAATCGACAAGTGGCAAGAAAGACGAGTCCTCGGGTTTTCGTCGCGAATGGAATGAAATGAATCGGAATAGATCGGATTTGGGATTGCTTCGGAATGAAGCGAACAGGAGGCAAGAAAGAGACCGAGGAAGGGAGAGGAGGAGGGGAGGGGGAGCCTTGGATCAATACGCGCGAGGTATGGCGTGTGCGAGGAGAGAGTGGAGGGGGGAGCTGGAGAGTAGCGAGTAGTGGGGGGGATGAAAGCGTCTCTCTTTCCCGCTCGAGGCTTCCGACCGGCCGAACGCGAAACACACACGCTCACACGCATGTACGAACGATTCATCTTCGCAACGATCTATCGACCCCACGACAGATTTACTTACGATCATCCCTTATGTTATGAAAGAGATTTATCATCAATGATCTCACCTTGTGCATCGGGGTACCCCAAAAGTCATTGAAAAATACATTTTTTAGGGGTGTATGAGGTCTGAGATCGCGATTATCCTTAATCGCTGAAATATCGTCAAACACGAAGCCACAACCGAGGCTGTTGGTATAAACTGCAAAGGCGAAAGTGGCCACAATCGCCGCGAGAGCTCCTCGCGCAGGCACTCCCATCACAAATACATCGATCCGCTAGTGTTTTCTTTGTTTTGTTTTTCTTTAGATTTTTTGTTTTACCGAAGCACCAATTTATTTATCCACCTCTTTTATCTTCATATATACATATATATACACATACAGTTATATCTATGCAGGTATATGTATATGTATATATTTATATATTTGTATATATCTGTATATAATAGTGTAACAACTAATTGTAACGCGTACGACCTCCCGGCGTGTTTGTCATATTTCAAGCGTCCGGGCAGCCTAGCGTTCCCTCCTGATTCTTCTCCTGCATCACAATTCGACCCTTTTTATTATTACATTCACCGTTTTCACTTGAAACCTCCACGTTTCACGTACCAACGTAAGCATGAACTCGCGATAAACGCACATTCTTGTATCCAACAATTATTGTTTTTCGGTTATGAAAAACACGACGAATTATAGTTTTCTTTTCGGCTTTACGCGTGTACGTGTGTTTGTGTTTTCTGAGGACGTGAGGCTCCTGGTGGATGCACGTTTAAACGCGACACCGGCGCGAGGACGTATGAACCTTTGCGCTCCACTGTCCCAGGCCAAGCTGTCAAGCGCCATGGACCTTCCGTCCGCCAAGCAGACGAGATATTGGAGTCGTCCGGTAACGCGCATGCGTCTTACACTTTTTTTTCTTCGTGCTTTACAACCAATCTTTTATGGAACATTTTTGTTAATTGTTTTGATTGATCCTACAAATTTGGGAAATTTTCAGTTCGTCTTTTTTGGGAGTGACTTTCAGGCTCTGGTTTTTACTCGATTGCGTGTTTTTCGGTTTTTTTTTTCAGGAAAAAAAAAAAACGAAAAATCAACGAAAATAAGCAAAAAACGATTTCTGAATTTTTATAAACATTCGTTTTTACATACTAAAGTTTTTACGACGAGGAATGCATTGAATCGATTTTTGCAATCCTCAGGATTAGCTTTCGAATGGGCCGTAATGGTGATTACACGATAAGCATCATGAATATTAAAAAATGAGGCAGAAATAGGACCGGAAAAAGGCTTCTGGAATAATTTGAACTCGGAAAGGGATTTTGTCGATGAATTATTCCATTTTGAAGAGAAAATAGTTGATGAGTGATCGTAATACGTTCATTTATTCAAAATTTTTGTTACGTCAGTTATGAAAATATATTTTGTCGAAGATTTTATATATCCAAGCATTCGAAATATTTCCGGCACACGGTAAAATTTACTTTTGCCCTCCGAACTGTCCGCTGGCGCCATCTGCCGTGCGATCAACGAACTAACAGTTTCAAACTCGTGGCCGCGTGGCACTGCGATCGCAAGCACCATGCGGCGGCGGCATGAGGCCAGTTTCGGCAGTTCCAGGGATAAAAACACGTGTGCGTCCCCGCGCGATCCTTATTCTCGCGTTGAATCTTGTATTTTGTAATTGTAATTGTGCTTGAAATGGGTGAAACTAACCCAACCAGGATGGAAGAAGACGAAGAAGTCGCCGAGGGTGATACTGGCAAGGAAATGAGCTACGAGGAAAAGTTGACGAACGTCAATACTATCGCCAAACCAATGGCCCCGAAAAAACTAACCAAAAAAATTTACAAGTGCATAAAGAAAGGTACGCGGCTTGAACATCAGATTTTTACTCTCGTGTGATGGAAAATGCAAAATGCTTGACACTAAAAATACTTACGAAACTGTACAAAATCCTGAAGTTTGAAAAATGCATCAAATTTCTGTAAGCCCCGGAGAAATATCGTGTTTGCATCATTGCAGTCATTCACTATCTTCGTCGGCTTATACTCTGCTGCCCAACAGAATTGCCAATGCAATATCCTGGAATATCGTTTTGAGGCACGACTTGCAATACAATAACATTTATGAATTTCGTACACGTGTGTTTATCGTTTGAGCAAAAACAATTACAGTGCGCACTTTGCATGCATTTTCTCCCTCGCTCATTCAAAGCGGTTATGTTGACAGCAATTTTTTTCTTTGATCTCGAAAAAGCCTAACAAAGAGAGTCCTACTGAAAAATTCGATGTATAATGTGTATAATTCTAAAATTTTACTGAAAACGAATTTGTCTCACAATATTTATAATTGGATATTTATTTCCATCAAGAAATTTTTGTTACCGTTGTGTACAACATAAAATTCATTACGAACGTTCCAGAAACTTGGATTTCCTTTCGTTGATGTTGAATCTCGATTTTCGAAAAAATTCTATTAACCCTGTGAATGATTGAATTTTGCTCAAAAAGATGATTATCGATATTTCAGCTTCGAAACAGAAAACTTACCTGAGAAACGGATTGAAGGACGTTCAAAAACATCTGCGCAAAGGCGAGAAAGGGTAAAGAGTGAAATTTTCAAAAATTGCTTATCAATTGAATTTTTATTGAAAAATCATGAAATCACATTGTTATTTTTTCTGATTCAGGTTGGTTGTCTTTGCCGGCGATGTATTTCCTGTGGAAATAATGTGTCACTTACCGATAGTCTGCGAGGACAAGGACTTGCCGTACTGTTATACACCCTCCAGGCAAGACATTGGCACGGCAATGGGAGTGAAACGAGGCAGTCTGATGGTTCTGATAAAAGAGCATCCGGAGTACAAGGAACTTTATGACGAAATCAGCGAAGCGATGAGGCACCTTGCTTCACCCCTCTAGCTTAACAAGTACAACATAAAATTTTACATAAAGATATTTTGTAATAAGGTAAATAAGGAAGAAAGAAAAAAGATAATTCTCCGATGAAATTTACTTCGTAGGCGTACGAACTAAACGGACAAAAAGGGCAAATATACTTTTTTTTTTCACTAATCGACAAAGAAGTTACATACTTTATTCATCAATCTTTCTTCCCTCTAGAGATTATTACGTTTTTTCGTTTTTTTAACAACACGCTGCTGTCACATTCGTTTAATTGTTCTTGAATAATTGATCCTTGCGTCTCACTAATAGTGGTGTCTCGGGCTTAGATGTAAATTCATGTCAATGATTTCTTTGAGCAATTCTGCCTGTTTTTTCTTTTTCTTCATTTCTCTGAGTGGAATTATGACGTCACAATTTGGGAAACAAAGCAAACGAAAAGTCGGACGTATCGCTCTGTCGACACAAAAATCTTATTTACACTTGAGACACATTTAGCTTGTGGCTCGCGACTTTCCTGTCAGTTTTTTCATATTTTTTCGCATTCTTAATTAAATACAAGACATCGAGTGTTAGTATTCTCACTTATCAGTTAATACTAGGACCTTCCGCAATCTTGTAATTGGTAAAAAGTCCATTTTCGATACTTTTTACTAATTTTCTCGTTCTCAAGCTCCAATTCAAAGTCTTTCGCTACATGCTCGACGAACGTGTGTCGTCTCTTTAGAGCGACAGGAGCAAAGGACGCTGTCACGCACACCTCAGGAACAACCAACCCGTCACTCTTTTTTCTTTTTCTTAATTCACTTATTTCTTTATTATTTTTATGATAATTACTTTTTTTTTTATCTGTAGAAAAAACGATCGTAGAAGATAATTCTCAGATTGTCGATTGGTGGATAAGGGGGCGCGAAAAATGTGGCTGCGGTTTCGATTTTATATTTTCTTGGCTCTCTTCGATTTCTACTTTGGAGTTAACATTTTTATTGCGATTTTCATTATTTTCTTTTTCCCTTTAAAATGCTTTACACGTAACTTCCCAGGGAAAGTGTCTTGTTGACAAAATTTCCATATTCTGCTGATTCAAATTTCGTTAGATCGAAGTTTCTAGCTTGGGAATGTTAGTGTGAAACATTTCTGATCTCACTAAAGCCTCTACAGCATCGAATTATCTTGACGTACACATCGATTTAATAAATGGAAATGACAGAAAAATGAAACATTTTTTTTTTCTGTTTTTTGTTTCAAAGCAAGAGAAAAATGACTCTTATGGACTTTACGATCTATTATTTAAAATTCTCGTCATGTAGCACTTGAATTATTGCTTCGTATGCTAATTTATTTATGCTCAATGATTTCGTTTATTTTCTTATTATTATTTTTCACGCGTTAATATGACCCAGGGAGTTATATCACAAAAAAATCCGCCAAATTTTTAGGTTTACAATATCCAATCCGATGATATGACTCGCTGCAATGCATCGATGTTTTTTTTTCTTATTCCTTTCTTTGTTTACTTTTCTATGAACGCGTGGTGAGGCAAGGAAGATTAATCGATTCGTCGCATCACTAACAATATCAGTAGAAAATGTCCACGTGTTTGATTTATAAACGTGTTTACATTGACATCGAAATTGACGTAGCCGATCTAATCAGATTTTTTTAATACTTTTTTATTCTTTTTCTCTTTTCGTGTAAACTTTTATCGCGAATCGTTCGTTACATCGCGGAGGCATGCAACAAAATGTTTCTTTCAGTTCCTCCGGACTGTCACAGGCTTCACATTTTTTGTTTCGCGCTTATTCGTCGCTTATTATTGGTATTTATAGTATTTCTATTATTTTTATTATTATCGTATATTTCATCATCTTACAACTCTCCTGCAAGCCCCTCGTTTTAATACCTCTGACAATATATTTTCTGGGTGAAAGATAACGGATGTGTCGCTGTGTGTGTCACTTTGGTTCGTGTGTGTATGTGTCTGTTGGTTGTGTGTGTGTGTGTGTGTGTGTTGCTGGAAATTATCACGATGCACAATAAATAAAAGTTTTCGTCTTTCACCCTCTGGGCTCGAATTGTTTAAAGTCTCTTATCACTTCCATTTTTGTAGACAGTAATCGTTTTTCTTTGTCCAACATTAGGTTGTTATCTTATATGTTTGTTTCGTAAAAATTTATTATCCCTATATTTGCTTATTGCTTTCGATTTAGGGGTGAAATGGGAAGGAAAGAATTCGGTTACGAAAACGCCGATCGCACGACCAAGTCGTGGCTGCTTTTCAAATGCTTCCTCTGACGGATATTGTGTTTCGTTCCAACTTTGGTAACTTGGCGGTTCGACGAAAATGTTGAAAAATCCACCAAGTCCTCGAGACTCGAATCTTCGCTTTTTCGTCGTCCACACTTTAGTTTTTATCATTTTGAATTTTACTTTTTCCTGGAACACTCACGCTTATCATGTTTTCGTAACAAAAAAATCTTTTCGGACACGCGTTGTCCTTCACTCTGAGCATTTCACCAAAAAAGTACAAATAGGTACGCGTGTGGGTTGAATTTTCCTATGATGCGAAAAATAAGGGAAATCGAGTTCTCGTGTATAATTATATTCTGAGTCGGTTGACAAGTGTATGTTTAGAAATTCAGAGGCTACTTTTTTCCCGAAAATATGAAATTTTTTCAGCACAATTATTAACTCTATGTGGATGTTTGTTCGGTGTGAAATATTTGGACTCTTTAATTGTTTAATTGATCGATGAATGATATGCCTTTTCGTAGTGACTATTTTTTTTCATTTTCTTGTTAAGGTTCTCGTTTTTTTTCGGCCTGGCGCAAATAAAACGTTGCCAAAAGCGAACTACACGTTCGTTTTTTTTTCCGTCAAGGTCTTTCCAAGGTCATCGATACAAATATATGCTCGCGGGGTAAAATCTGGAATCTGCTGTCGCAAATGACTAGTAAAAAATACTTCGGTTATTTGTTTTATTGCGCGATTGGCTACGAATGAATTTTAGCAAATTTTTTTCTCCTTCTTGTTCCGAACTCACCCAAAAGGCCCGAACGCCTTTTCTATCACGCGCGGTCTCACCAGAACAAAAATTCGTCCTTGGGGATGGTGTGTACATGTATTTCTGCGGGTCGAAAAAATTGACAAATTTTCTGAAGACGTTTTTTTACAAATCGTGTCAAATTTTTGGGACCTCGAGTTATTTCTAATTCGAGATTTTACGTTTACGCAGAAAATTCGTTTATTTGGAAATGATCGATCGAAAAATTGTTCACTCGACCATTTCGTAGCAAAATTCGGAGCATTTGAAATTTTAGAAATCTCGGATTTTGCTCGGACAGAAATTCCTACAGAAATTTTGGTTGGTAAGAATAATTTTTTTGCCGATCGAGTATTTTTGGAAAATGCTCGTAAAATTGGACTGTTATCGAGAAATTCATGCACGAAACATCCTCAAGGAAACGCGTAATTCAACAATAGGTATATAAATCCTTCAACAAAAAGATTCGCGGGGGAATAATCCCGAAAATCTTGAAAATTGCATTTTCAATCAGAAATTGTGCGATGCGGATAATCATCAGATTTGAAAAAAATCTGTATTTTGATAAAATCGTAACATCGTCATTGTCGGAGACACAATGAACGCGTTTAACATCATCCTTCGAAATTCATTGAAAACGAGTGTGGCGTTGGGTCATGTTTCATTTTTATCATTTGGTTTTCTTACTTTTACTTTTTTTTTTTGCGCAAATGGCTTTCCTGATTCGAGGATCGCAAGCGATTTTGCTAATATCACGTATTCGTGTACGTTACAAACTAATTTTGGGCGCTAAGATTGTTTCTTATCACGTGACGGTTTTTCCGGAGATTTTAAGACGATGTGTCATACGGATCGCGCCGCCATAAGTGTAAGAGACGCAGGGTTTTTTTTATTATTTTGTAAATCTAACGTTCTCAAAATGACACAACTGATTAGAATGGAAAAAAAAAAGTATTATTATGGTGTCAAGAAAGTTGTGTGGAGGCTTAGAAACTCATAAGCAGCCGATACGTTTGCAACATCGCCTCAAACAAACCCTGTTCGTTCGGAACGTTATTGGGTTATGTTCGTGGGTCTCTGACCGCGAGAAGTCGCGCCCGAGCAAAAACCGTACGAACGCCATCTATCGGTTGTAATATATACACAAATGTTTAAAATTTGGAATTTGCATCTTTTTTACGCATTTACGTTGCCACGATGCCTTCATTATTTTGAATAAAGTTATTAAAATATTATCTATCACTGCGAGTAGAAAATTTTAACGATATGGAACCGTCTGTTGGTTTTTTCCCCAAAAATCTCTTTTTCAAAGATTTTACCGTGCAACGAAATGTTAAGTACGTCTTGATGAACGATTGCAAAGATTAGATCGACTATTATAATTTCTTCGTTTATTTTTCGTACTTCTTAATCATCTCGACGAGCACGTGTTGCCTTTTCGGCGATTCCGGACCCAAAACGAATGTTCACAGTGGCCCAAAAAATGATTAACGATCTCGGAGAACGAGGTGGTGGTCAGAATTTATAGAGCAACTCATTTCGGTCAATACGGGCATGGTTTTTCAAGGTGACGACTTACCGGGTCGTCGGAATCACGATTTTGAGTTCTCGATACCCAGCGGTCACCTGGTCCGACCACCGCTCGTTCTTTTCTCTTATTTTTTCGTCATAACCTCAAAAGTTTGGTTATTTATTTTTTCCTTATTATTCCCCCACAAATAATTGTGTACAACGTAAAATTCGGGATTTTTCTCTGTAACTGGACATGTCGTTCTCGGCGACTTTTCTTCTTACATCCATGCATACACTTTTTGTGTGTATTGACTTATCGACTGCAAAGTCGTAGGCTATTTTTTTCCGCGCTTTCATTCTTCTTTATGGAATTCTTAAGTATAAATTTGTAGCAGTATCAAAATAGTAAAAATAGTGCAGATGAATATTATTAGCACGGGTAAGATCAGAATGAATCTGAAGGAGCGGCTTATGCCGCTTGGCTCTTGTCATACAGCCTCGATGCTTTCGTTGGTCGGGTCGAAGAGTGGACGATCAGCTGGCGTCTCGCTCGACGAACTCGTACCAACTGTTTCTCGCCGAGTTTTCGTTGAACCCGAAAAACACAAACAACCCGATTGGTTACGGTTCCTCTTCAGCGTTGGCTTGTTTTCCTTGTCCTGCTCCGCCAAACACTTTTGATAGTAGTCGTAATCCTTCAGATACCTGACAAGCAGAAGTTACCGGTGAGTCGGAAACGCGATAGCAGTCTCGATTTTCATATTTCTAGGTTAGTTTTACATTTTTCTTTGAAAAATCGTGTTCCAAAGCTCAACGTTCAATTTCAATCTGTTTCAAAATTCCTCGTCGATGAATGCAATTGAAAAAACAGTAGATACGAGAAAGTTTTCCAGTTTGATCGTAGTCTCGAAAAAGGCGAAACGTTCGTCAAAATCGAAAAGTATTTGTTTGCAATTACCAGACCGGAGGCCAACGGTGCTCACTGAGATATTCTTGATTCTCTGGATGAAGTAGCCTAACGCTTCGCGGTGACATTTTGCAGAGTTTGTTGTAGTTTACGGAGAGATGATTCATGCACCAGTCGGCCAATTGATCCGCATTGTGCAACTGAACAAAAGGAAAATACAGAATCCGGTCGACATAACGATTAATTCGTGAAAAGCCAATGGAAAGTTTATTCACCTTGCACGGCTCCAACAGCCTCAAACAATTTTCCACAGCCTCGTTTCCGTCGCTTTGTGACAACCTATCGAGATCCTCGATCACTCGGTTCTCAACAAGATTAACCAGACGAGGAAGACACAGCCGATTTGCAAGTTCCAGCAGATTCAGACATCGCGCTGAAGATATCGCTGGAACCTCGTCCGTGTACAAGTAACACAGTAACTTGTGGAACGTGTACTCTCGTACACCCGGAAAAACTATCTGCAATTGCAACGAATAACAAACGATTATTAACGGAGCAGTCTTGCCAGAATTGGGTTCAAAATTCAACTCTTTGAAAGTTGAATGTGAATTTCCAGAAACTTGGGTAGAATTTCGTTAAATATTCGAAAATTATCGTTCGTTTTCATAAGTTCAGTGATGCAGATTCTGACAGAACTTTGTTCTTGGAACGTTCACCCAAATTTTTACGGTGTTCAAGTAACTTTTTGTTGTCGAGAAATGTTTTGAACGTTTTCGAATGTTTTTGAAGACTCACAACTTTGGCACTGCTTTCACGAAAATCTCCGGAGAACATTGCCTTCATCATGTCACATCTGGCAGTCAGGATGGCTCTGTGAGCTGGCATATTCCCATCGTCGAGCTCGAACATAACGTCGGCAAACAAACCTGCAAAGTAATTATCCAATGAAGTATCGCGATCGAGCGTATTCAACAAAATATTGACGTTTATCAAAAAAATTGAGATTTCATTTTACACGTTCGTTTACATGATTTTGAAGATAAAAAAAAAGTCGTGTACCTTGTTCCAGACAAATGTCTTCGAGCCTTTGCCTCACGACCTGTTTGTATTGATTATTGAGATCGCTATTCATGAACTGTGGTCTCGCTGGTATACTCTCAAGAACCATCATCAGTTGTGGCAGTTCAAGAAATTCCGCAGCCTGTCTAATTTCCTGCGAATTCGATTCACACTTGGTAAATTTTCTTTTTCCTCCAAATCTCGTAATTTTCTTCCCACACGATGATCGTACGAATATTTTCAATTGGTATAGAAATGGGATCCTGATTATTTATGATTGTTAAAGCCTGATCATAATAATTCACGAAATGAAGACGCTACGAGAAAATTGTTTGGTGATTATCGAACGAAAAATACACTCGCAGAGGTTGGACGTTAAGGAACTTGATAAAAAACGATTCCTGAAATGTTTGCAGGCTGCAAAATGATTATTAACAAACGTGACGTCGATCCATTCGTGTGCCCAGGCATGACTTGTGCTCGATCAATAATTAACGAATCAATAAAAAAAAATAAACAGAGACATCGTCAATGATTACAAATGATGCGAGTCGACGATAGGGAAGAGTTTGCTATATGAATCGAATATCATTCAGCGAAATGTCAGGGAGAACCATGCTCGATGATGAACACGAGATGCGAGACTGCGATACTAATTGATTCATAATGAGGTCCTCGAAGTTTGCCAATGGATTATTTCGACATCACGATCCGATATCCTTCGACACAATATTTGCAACAGAATATCGCCCCAGTCGATTGCATTTCCTATTTCGTGTAATTTCGACCCTAGAAAAATTGTCGAGTCAGTCACGTCTCCTGTTTCCCATTTACGGTATTTTTTCACTTTTTTTTTGAGCTTTCGTATTTTTCCCAATGAATTTGGATTTTTCAATTATTTATTTTCTACTCCGACGAAATCCAAAGCTAAGCAGAATGTTTACTCCGTTAGATACCGAAAAGTAACATTTGACGTGAGTAAACAGAAAGAAAAAAGTTCACTCATTGCTGGTTGACTGTTTATCAACTTTTGTGAATTCTGTGAATTCCCTGTGGTTTACTTTTTGCAATTTATCGATAAATTCTCGTAATAATTTTTGTTAAAATTGACTCGAATATTTTTGATGTAAATGAATAGAAAAACTTTCATTCATTGCTGGTCGAGTATGAATTTACTAGAAATTCTGAAAATTCACTGTTTCACCTTTTGCAATTAATCCAAAAATTCTCGTAACGATATTTCTTTTAATTACCTCGATTTTTTTTTACAAGAAGTGTAAAAAGAATTTCGATGATTTTTTCGACGTATTGCTAATTTGTTCTTTCGCGAGACACGATTTTTTCTCGTTTGTCGTGGATATTGTGTCAAAGGATATTCCGTTCCAACGCCATTGCTTCGGTTTCCATTTCTTTTGATTGTCGTTCGAATGAATAAAATTGAATTATTAAAATGACGCCAAGATTGTTTTTTCTCTACGTACCAAGACGCGTAGTTTGTCACGAAAAAAAAGTAATACTAACCAGCAGAAGACCGATATGAGCTGTCTGAAAGAATAGAGCCGCGTTAGTCAAATAATCTCACGTCCGAATAGCTACAGAAGAAAATTTCGTAGTCTCGCAGTTTTGTCATTTCCCGCGGTTAGAAAAAAAATCTACTGAACTCTATCCTCGTCCATTCGTGTCATTTTTCCGCCATTTTTTCTCATCTTCATCAGTCTCATTCGACTCATCGAACGTACCTGCAAATCGTGATATCTTTTGTCCAAACTTCCGGTGTATATGAATTGCAGACATTGCTGAAGAGCCTGAGGTGTTATTAGTTTCGATAGTGTCACCAACGTCGTTGGTTGTTGAACTCCGTTCGAATTTTCCGCCTAAAATTACAAATCGATCGTTCAGACAACGTGATATTTTCTGTGCTTTTTGCACAAGACTCGGTCGATAAAAATTCCCTTCAAAAAATAATGCAATTTAAACAAAACGTTTGGAAAAAATTCTTCGTTGCCATTTTGATAACAAACTCTTATGGAATTATTCGATATTCCGGAAAAGAAATTTTTTAATGGCATTTTCGTCGCCACCTAGAATTATCAAGGAAAAAGTTGTCGCCAAGAACGAGATCGAATATTGACCGAGAAAAGTAATAATTTCGGAAAATCAATGTCGAAAAAGCTCATTTTTTGGCCTTTTGGATCCACGTGTTTCGAAAATGGTCGCCAAAGAACATCAGAATCATAATTCTGACTAATATTCAATTTCCATACGACACACGAAACTTTGGTACGTTTTGGAGAGAAAATCTCGAGCACCAGTTGTCAAAACCGATGAAACTCATCGTGAATAAAAAAAGAACACAATTCTGAAAACGTTTGTTGGAAAAACTCGCAGTCATTGACGGATTAGCTCAATGTTCACATGCTGCAGATCGAAGCAATCATAAAAGCGAGCGTAAGAAAAACAAACATCTCGTATCTCGAACGAGGCATTGTATGGGACGTGAAATAAATGATTTCGTGTTCGCTGTCGCTATTTGTCAGAGTACCACGGTCAAGAAGCACTTGATGCGTTCATTCCATGGTTAAAACTAATTTAGTTAAGTGGCACCTTCGGTCGGTTCAGCACGCATTGAATGATTCCGTTGAAAAGTAAGACAGAAAGAGTGAAAGAAGGAGAAGGCAAGACTCTGAGACAAAGACGAAGGAAATTAAAGAACAGTGCAGCGTTAAAACGAAACAGCACGCGACCAAAGTCTCACTCTTGCAAAAACTCAAGTCCGCAGCCAAACAGGAGAATTATGAAGGGCATCAGGAGTTGAAACGAAATAAGAGAGACTCGACACGACAGTGGATGTTTGATTAAGCCATAATCAATCTGTTATTGAACCTACGAGCTTCCAATTGACCTCGTTCAATTGAAAACGTCATGTCGTACGTTACCTTGTACAAAATACTCTGTGACCAAAGATTTATTAAACTCATCAAAGACCCTTAAAGCTTTACAATCTGCAATTCTGTACAATTCGCTCAAGAACTCGAGCAAGAGCTCTCGTGGTTTCCAATATTTTCGTTATTGAATCTCCAACGTTGTCGAATTCACGATCAACAAGAAAGAATAATTAATTGCGTCGAAATTCAACGAAAATCTGAGCAAATGGACAATTGCTCCGAGTTGCTTAACAAAAATTCGGCAAATTCACTAGAAATCGTCAGACTTTTGACAATCTTTGCGCTCACTGCACATACTTACGAGAGTTACACGAATATTTTGAAACGCTGGATGACTGAGTTCTCTCATTGCACCCGCTGGTTTCCTCTGGTTATCCAGCGTTGGCAGCACCTGGAAGCTCGATCTCCGTTTGAGCTGTTCCCAGACTCTGGATATTGAACAAATTTTAAGCACATTTTTCAAAATTTCTTCAACTCATTCAAAATTTTATCAACTTTTCGTTGAAAGGAATAAAAAATTGACGATCAAGTTTTTTTTCGCATACGAGTACGGCCGTGACGACTAAATTTTGTATCGAATTGAATTTTCATGGAAAAAAGATGGACCGATAATAAAATCGGTTCGCATTTTCTTCTGCGTTTGCAAATGGGCACGGAACTTACTTAGCAGATTTGGATTGATCGTTTCGTATGAGGCACTCAGTGTCGTCGTTAAAATCGCCAACCGTGGCTTCCCCGAAAGTGCTGACCTGGAAGAAAAAAAAAATTAAATCTCCCACCGAGTTACGCGATAAACATGGGAAAATGACAAAGTTTAAAAAAATTGAATGGAAAGGAAAAATTTACCATGCTCGATTCGCTGGAACTTCGTGGAGTCAATTCTTGCACGAGTTCCATTAAAAAGAGACGATGGAATGCGGGCGACGCTGCAGCAAGAAGACAACGATGCGCCGAGAAAGAACAATTGCCAGCGATGAGATTCACGTCCGTGTGAACCGGTCGCATCCACAGAGTTTTCATGTTTTCCTCGTAAGAACTTGGGGCGAGACATACTTCTGGTGGAATTGGTTTTGGCGGACAAAATGGGGCCTTGAACAACAAATAGGCAGAAAGAATCGAACAAACGTTTTCACGAAACAATAACGAAACGTTCAAATTCAAAGACAAAACCGTAAGTTGTAAAAACAACGTTTTCCCTTTAGAGCCTTCTTGGCATTTTTATATTGCATCATTTGATATTTCGAGTTTTCTGTTAAATTTCTCTGAAGAATTTTCAATGCGAAATTTGTACCTGAAGCAAAGGCCTCTGGACTCTCTTGAGGTTCGTCATCCAAAATCTTTGCTGCCGTCGTGCTATGAGCGCAGCACGAATCGAATTTTCAAAGACCTCGTTAACCCCGTAATAAGTAAACACACTCGCCTCGTAGTAGGAAACACCGAGTTCTCGAGCAACTGCTCTCGCCTGGTCCGGCATGACAAGATCGCTTTTACGAGTCGCCCTGCGAAAAATTTACACCATTCTTCGATATTAACAACAATTACATTCCTCGTGTCATAAAATCACACGAAAGGGATCTGCAAATTGCACGAATATCACCAAAAAAACCGTTCGATTGGGACGATTCTTCAAAATACTGGGGCGTTGCAATCAAAAATTTAAATAAATTACAAAACAAGAATCCAATCATTAAAAACACTTGCCTCACGAATGGGCTGCGATCCCGGAAGTAGCTGAGGTACGTTTCGTCTCGATACATGTAACGAAGATCGTTTTTGCAGCCAACGAGTAGGATCGGAGTTTGTGGACAAAATCGCCGAATTTCCGGATACCACATCGCTTTGCAATTTCTCAGCGAAACCGGATTCGTTATTGAGAAACATAGAAGCACCACGTCCGATCTACACACAACAATAAATGTGTATCGCCACGAACATAAACTACGCCTGTTTTAAGGGCATACGGCTATTCCATAGGACAGGACGCAGTAGAGCAATCGGAATGTTGAAAAAAAATTGGAGCACGAAAAGTTCAAGACTTAATGGCAGGTTGGAGATTTCTCCAAGGACTACGAAAGGTTTATAGATTTGTTTCTTTTTCTCCTCGTTTCTTCATGTCCCGAACAACGAGAGACCATCCAGACATTTCGTAGAAGAAATCTTTTTCAATTTTCAAGAATTACCTGCCGTAAGCAAATCGTCGATCTTTCTCATGATCGCCAAACGTGTCCCACAGGCGCAACGAGACGTTCACATTGTCAACGACTTCCCACGATCTCTCCAGTACCTGGAAACAATTCTCATCTTGTAATTAACTTTGAAATTGTTTCGGTTCCTTTTGATTGGTGTTGAGTGATGGAAAAATGGCAGAAATCGTTTAGGATCGAGGAGTTTGATCTTCTGAATTGATAAAATGATATTCACTGCTGAATTGATCGATTGACAGTGACGAAATATTAGATATTATTAATTAATCATCGAAAATGTTGGAGTTTCGTACGCAGACGTTTGGAAATTCACTTCTGTCTGAAAATACTTTGTTTAAAAGGGACCAATGTTGAGAATTGTAGTTTCTCAGAGCAAAAAAATGATTAACAGGGTGGACGAGTCGTAAAAATGGAAATGATGGTTTTTGTGGAAAATTGTTCAACGTTTGATAAAGCTTTGGAGGTTCGATAGCAAGGAGTTGGGATTTTATCAATGGAAGAGAATGATATGTATAAAAGCAGTTGAAGGAATCGTGTTGGTGGCTTACGTCCTTGTAAATTCGGTACTGGTCGATGGCCCAGACGGTGGGCACGTGGGTGGTGAGCAATTGAGACAGTGACACGTGTTTGTTGCAAGCTCTTGCGCAAATCAGCCTGGTCTTGCCGACTGCGGTGTCCCCCACAACGACGCACTTGACCAGCTCCTGATGGGGTTGCTCATTGTCCATCACCGACAATCACCCCTTTTTATCAAATTTTTTTTTTCACGTGCCAGTCTGGATGATTTAACCAAATCTTCCTCGTGCGCTCTCGCCTCGGTGTGAACTTTCGATGCTGACCTTTTTCCTTTATTTCTCGCCTCCACCTCCTGTTCTCCTTCGTCTTCTTCTTCGGCAGCTTCTCGGTCTATCGGTAAACTCGACCACCACATTCGATCTGTTGGCAAAAAAAGGTAAACCCTCTGCTTGATATCGAACGTCATAGAAAGCAATTAGATAATCATTTCTTGAATTTAAGCACAAATAAAAAAGTTTTGTGACTTAAAATCATTAAAAACAGTCACTAAAACGTGCGACTTCCTAGAGAATAAAATTTCCTTGCGAAAAAAATTAGATGAGCTGTTTCTAAAGCAGTATTTCGGTAAAAATCATTCCCCAAAAAGGCACGGCCATTTTTTTCTCAAGCTGCAGGACGTAATCGGTCACTGCGAATGAAAAAAAAAATTATCTCAATAAACGGTGACACTATCGAATAAAAACGAATGGTTGAAAAAGCGATTTTGATCAGTTTATTAGGATTCGAACGTGGAATCGCTCCGACGTTCTGGGGATTGAATTTCATTACATCAGCTGCTTGTTAATAAAATTTAAATATCCAAAGAATTTAGGAAAAGGAATTTTAAGGAATGAGACAAATTACAACTTCAAACTTACAACAATCAAACTTCAAATAATTAAGATTTTCACTCATAATCGTTGCGACGTTATGGGAATCGAGTGTTTCATTCCTCCAGCTCGATTCTAATAAAATTTGCATATCTAGGAAATCTCGGAAATGGGGCAGGAAAAAATGAGACGGAATAACACTATTAATCAAACTTTGAGAAAATAGATAGACCCAGGAGATATAGGACGAAAAGTTGAGTGGGCGTGTTTCAAATCATTCTAGGGGATCAACTATTTTAGGTTATATACAATATGTATATGCGATTATATAGACACAATTTGCTTGGAATATAATGGTACAGATTTATCACACAATATATACATGATAGACATATAAAACGTGACTATTGATTTGACCCAGGGGCTTTCCTCGTCCTCCCTATATTTAGAATCGAACTTTTGCAACCTCGACCATTTCATCTTAACCCTGAGTACAAATCATATAAATCAGGATGGAATCAATAGTTCCATGCATTATATCAATGAAAGAATCAATGAATCCTTGAAAATGAAAAAAAAGGCAACGATTTTTTTTTCCCATTAGCGCTGGCAAAGTAAATCCTCGAGTTATAACAGCCGATTAATATCTCACGTTCATAGGGTAACAACCGTGACATCAATGTGATCAATAACCCGTTGACCATCACGAAGCCAGAAAAGCTGCTCGACTATATATTTAAAATTTCCAACGATTACGATTCCAGGAAAATGAACTGTTTTGTCGTTTGCCCTTTTTCTTGGACCCTGTCGTCAACGTAATTGCTCGACATAATTGACAAGGTTTCAAGCGGAGGTCACGAATGAAATTAATTAAGGAGAAACAAAAACCACTCGCTTCGAAAAATGGAATTGGCTATGGAGAACGATGTTCGTTCGATTTAAAATCTTGAGCTATGCATAACGAATTGCTACTGCATCCAAATTGGAATTTTTCAATCGAAGGCTTGTCAAAATATTTCGAAATAACAAAAAAGCCAACTCTATGTCAATTTTTTATTGATGAGTCTGCGTTGATTGAAAAAAACGATAGTTCGACTATTTCGAGAGTACAGCGTTTTGGAACGGATGCATTTTAATTGTCACCGCATAATTGCGGATCAAATGTTATTGAAAAACCGCCTGATGCGAGCTCAGTAAATAATTTAATGAGAAATACGATGGAACTCGGAAACAAAAAAAAAACAAAAGTTCTCGTTCACTTTACCGCATTGACGAAGTGCTGCGGGTTACACGTGCGTGTGAAATAAATTATGCTAGCCGAACAACTCGTTGCAAATTGTGAGGTTCAAGGTCGCCAGACACACGACACGTTGATTATAATGAGTGTAGCATTTTGTGCACTCTTACATATATATTTTTTTATTTCATTTTTAATAGTCAACTCCCTTTCAGATTGAACGTTTTCACGTTCTGTTGGAAGTTTCGATCCATGCTCAATTTTTATTCGTCACCATTCTACGATTCCTATTTTTTTTTTACGGAGACAATTATTTTTTTTTTGTAAAAATAACACTTTTGTTGTCACATTTCCATTCCATCGCTCGTTGAATTTTTTAAAAGTCGATCACAACTCTTGAGAGGATTTAAATAATAAACAAGTATTGCACTTTTTTTTGCAGAAATAATTTGTAAAAAAAACTGGGTTCGTGCACGTGAGTGCATCGTCGAAATTCAATCAGGTAAAATTTCTATGCTTAATTATTTCAGCAGGAATGTTTACCTGCATGGAAACATCGTGTATCGAATCGAAAAGGGTGCGGAGACGGAACGTAGGTCAAGTTGCTACCGAATGCTTTATATATATGTATAAATAAATATTTATGGACATGAGGAGAGAAAATGGCATGCGATATGGGTGTAAACGACAAAGGCTTTGCCGCAGTAAGTGAGTCCCCGTGTTTGAGTGCGCAAAGACTGGACAGTTGTGTTATCGGTGGTGAGTCAAAGGGGGTCGATAAGCTTCGTTGGGTTCGTGCAACCGCGGCCTCCACCCTGGACAAACGTACATATACTTCCAGGTGCTATATATACAAAGATTCTTTCCATAATAAAAATAATCCTTTACCATCCATCATAAAAATGGGGAATACTCGTGATGAGGCTTTTCGTTGAGATAAAAAGTTTCAAAATAGGTTTACAAAAAAGCCGAAGTACATAGGCACCGCGTGGACTCACGTTGTCTGTGCGGAAAAAAGTTGATTCTCGTGTAGGAAAACTTTTGCGCTCGCAATTTGCATACTTGGTTACAAACTATAGAAAAGCTCGAAACAAATAGAGAGACTGCAGATTTTTCAGTGGTCGTTGGAGCGAAATAGCAACAAGAATCCAGCTCGTCACGGATTGTTCTCGTTTTTTTCGATTCGATTTGAACTCGAATCTTTTTTCAATGGTCAGAAAAAAGTGCTGCATATTTTGAAATTCTGCTGGCCTCGAGAGATTTATGCTTGGAAAACAATTTCCAAGGGTAGTCTGTTGGTATTCCTCTTTTCCAAACGTCCTTTTCGAAGATGTGAGAGAACTCCTTTAAGGGGAAGGAGCTGCTGAATTCCATTTCTTTGTTCCATCTTTTCAAAACGTTCCTGTTTTACATTTCGCAGACCAGAAGTTATTCGTTATTGTTTTGCTTTCGAGGAATGAACCTCGGCCCCATTTTTTCAGCTGCCCAAAGCTCTACCAAGCGATGCGTTTTTTTATTCAAATTTATTGTCACAAAAATAAGAAGAATCGAGCTCACGGGGACTCTCGCATTTTCAACGATACTCCGTGTAGTATGGTGAATACACTGTATGTGTGGGATTCGACGCTGGCGCATTGCAGAACGTCGTTGGGGTCAACGTTACGGGAGGTTAAAAAAGCTCCTTTTTCTCTATCGGATGTTGGCTCTAGCCCTGAGCGCGGGCAACATTCCTGCAGCTTACTCCTGATAGTGATACTGATCCGTCCGAGTTCAGATTTCTCTCTCTCTATATTTTTCCTTTCATACGATCAGTCTTTTCAGTTCGATAGCCCGCAGGAATCTTTCCCTAGAATATTATGGATCGAGGCGAAAAAAAACTGCTCACGCCAGCGGGATATCGATCAACCGCGAAGCTGCGATGGAAAATATTCAGGCTCTTGGCTCGTGGCGCAATAAAGTGAACGGAATCGTTAAAACTTCGATATGTTATAAACGAACGTACACAGCAGGCACACGTGAAAAGCGAATGTTTCTCTATCGAATTTTCAATTCGTTCAAAACTTTTGGAAATTCCGTGTAAATAAAAAAATAAAAAATTATTATTCAGAGGTAATTATTTTTAGAAAACACGTGCACACTGTATAGAAATTATGATAAGCTTTCGTATACTCTCATTTGACCCTTTGTTGACACACTGGGTCATTTTGACCCCAAGTTTTTTTCGGCGTTAATTGTAATATTGCCGGGGACTATCGAGTCCGCGAGGAATAAAATTTTTTCGTATTTCACAAATAAGCAGATTTATCTATCGAACGAAAATCCTTTCGGGAATCCCACCTGAGAGTCTAGTTTTCGGAAAATTGCATTTCTCCCAACGACATTTCCGATTAGTGATCCTCACCAATATCGAAATTTTGGAAAATTATGATTTTTTCAGTACAATGCAAAATTTTAAAACATCAAAAGTTGTAAACGATTTTCTAAACATTTAAAATCGATAGTTTTCGAATTCGGATGCCACCCACATGTAAGAGCATAGTCAGAGCCAATGACTAAAGGACGGATCACGTTCCGGGTCAAAATAACTCAGTGTGTCTGTACAGTTGCCATGTTGAAGGTGTCAGCGAAAAGTTAATGAGAAATTCCATTGACACTTTTTCCCTTTGAGCACAAATACGTAAATTCCGGTCGATAAAAATAACAGTGGCCGCTTCCTATCTTATTAGCTATCTTGGAAAGATAATGATGTCTATTTGGACAGGATTCCTTTCCCACATTATAGACAATCGATTTCTGCGGATAAAGGAATGATGAAGTTTTTATTTCGATAGAAAGAGGATGACGTATATATTAACACCACTTGATTCGTATACAAAGGTGAGGATACAATGCCGCACGAAGTAGGAGAATGCTCGTGTGAAACCGAGAAGGAATCGACGAGTTTCTGAGAGGGTTAACAGCGTTCACGTGTCGAATGGAACGCGAACTTTTGTACCAACGTCACTAGACGTGCGAATTCGCCAAGAAGGATAAACAATTAATCAGTAAATCCTCTGGTTCGTGTATAAGGATTTTGTATAGCTTCTATGAAAAAATGCTCGATCTCCAACGTTCAACGTAAACATCAGTAGCGGATTCAATCTTTTCAGCTTTTAGTGTCTGTGTATAAATTATTAATATTTTAATACTTCATATCGGTGACTGAATAATTCAGCATTATTAAAATTCATTCCCATGTAATACCTCGAGCAATTTAATTTCTATAACGCCTGAAAATAAATCATGGATTTTCCTTCGTGAATTATTAGTGCCCATGGAACAACTTGGTCATTTTCCGATATTACAATGCAATCGCGAATGAATAATGAATCGTTTAAAAGTATGAATATTCGTATCGTCACATGACACTGTGGTGATCAAAATCACACTCATTTTCATTCACACCATGAAAACCTCCGTGGTCTGTAAACCAATTTTGTATTTATTGTATTTATGTTAAGAAAAAAATATTCAAAGCTGTTTTTCATTTTTCCGTTCTCCAGAAATAATTTGTACGTTTTTTTTTCAAATTTTCCGAAAAAAAACCTCAACACCTGCGGAATTATGTTGTCATGGAAAAATATTTTTTGATACACAATTCTTAGAGACAATTAACTGAAAATCTAGACTTGCTGATCGAACGAAAGTTTTATTGGTTCATCGAAAATTTTGTTCGATCAAGAAAATCGTCAAATCGTTCTGCTTGTTCCAACAAAAATTTGGTCGTCCCATTCAGTTAATTTGCTGGTTGCATCAATATCGTTTAGTTGATAAATTTAAGTTCGTTGGCTCTGCAAACTTGGCTTCTCAGTGTGCGCCCTCAAAAACACATAATTATGGAATCATTTTTTAATTAAAACAATTTTCAACCGCAAGGGAGTAACGCAAAACGATTCCTTCCCATGTGACCTGCACGCGCGTCACCTGTTAATTTCTTGGATGTGTATATAGACATAGATATGCGAAGCTAATTAACGAGCTCTATAATTGTCACGTGCGAGACGGAACGATGATGGTTACGTCGAGGGTTTGCGCGCGCATCGAAATGATAAAAAAATCTGTGTTCACCTTTCGCTTACAAAGCTGCGAGGAAAATCGTCTCGATGCGTATTCAAGGGATCCAATGACCTCTTCTCAACATTCAAAAACTTTGAGACTTTTTAATTTCTACGACTTTTCAAAAATTTGATGTTCATACCCAAAATCATGATCGAACGGAGAGAAAATTCATAAAAACTCTGTCTCCATTCGAAACGGTGTTTTTTTTCCAAAAATTAGTTTCAAAAAAATTCAATTTCGACTCAATTTTGATAAAAGTATAAAATATAAATGGAACATGAACGCAAATCCAATTGTCTTACAACAACAAAAAAATTCAAACAACGGGATCAACAACTCGGTCAGTCAGATCAAAAAACAAAAGTTCAAAATTTCACTGCCTGGGAAAATCGAAACCTCTTTCCATACGTGCATAACGATTTTTTAGTAGAGATAGAGGAATTAAAAATTTCACTCGAATCGAAAGGGATCAGAGTTCCGAAACGTCACGGTGACCCGGAATGTCCCATAAATATATGTACGTGTTCATATGCATGTGAAGCTTATGTGCCCTGCATAAGCCGCGTTCCTATACACATTGGAGGACGTTATGAGTACACATTATATGCGGAGCAATAACCATGGAGCATCCCGGTACATCCTCTTGAATGAAATACTAACGATGACCATTTTTCGCAACGACAGAATCGCGTGATTTCGTCTTTATTCTTCGTTTGCCGAAAAATACTTAAAAAAACTATTAATGACATTAATATTTTGCTGTATCGCGCAATAACCCAAAAGCTTCCGAAACTTTGGCAGAGAGATTCTACGTCATATCCAGCAATATATATTTTTAAGGTGATTCATCAATCATGCGGTGGTTTAAAAAGTTACACGCTCTTCTCCTGTCGTCGGGGACCGAGAAAAAACTTTTTTTCCCCTAAAAATTGAGCGTGTTCTTGAAAAACTTGACGCTTAAGACTTGCTGTCTCGTGCGCTCTGATGGAGTTTTACGAATCCATCCTGCCTCCTGAATGCCATTTTTCTCCCACGTGGAGATAATTAAATTCGGAGAATTATCGTAACAATAGGGAATCGAGGGATGACCTTGAGCTTCGGAGAATTATTAGAATTGCAAATTGTTAATTGTCATGAAAATTGAAAATGAATTAAATTTTTTCGTGTATACGTGTGAAATTTTCGGATTTTGATAAAAATTTACAGTGTACAAAGAAAAATTGCTAAAAAATAAACATCCCGTCCCGATCCTTTCGCGCAATGGAATTTTTTTCAATATTCATTTTATCCCATCGTGCATTCAAGATTATCACCCACTGCCAAACCACTAGCATATCCCATGCGCGCAAAGCTCCAGGAAACCGTGGAATCCCGGAAGATACATCTCGCAAGATTTTCACCGAATTGCGAATTCGTTTTCGAAATCAAAAAGCCAGAGAAAACTTCTCTCTGTACTCGGGGTTCGATATAATGATGTCCGCAGGTGGTTGAGCGGTCACCCAACCAAGTATTGACTTCGCGTAGCTTTTTGGGAAAACGTTAGAGCCAAACACTGCGACCCATCTGGCCGTCGATCAATGAAAACACATTCTCATTCGTATGCAACGAACGTTATTGAAATTCAATCAATATTACCGCGATGTGTGATTAAAATAATTCTGAAGGTTAATTGAACGTTTCATAAGAAAATCATCTGTTTCGTTATTTCGTAGCCGAGGATACATCAGCGAGAGTATATCTCGATATGTATAGAGCTACATAGGTTCGTGTATTTTAGTGCAAATGACCTGGGGTCTCGGTGTATAGAACGCGTCATCCGGAGCATCGATTTCACCCTGAGCCGCCGATGCCCTTAGCCTCTGCGGCTCGAAAGCTCAGCAAAAACAAAGCGACAGTCGATTCTCATCGTCTCGCAAGCCTTTTCTTTCGACTATTCCGCCATTTTCAGTGTCCCGTTACTAATCAAAACTGATAATGACAAATCGCTTACTATCCAAACTGACACGACTCAGAAAAGGCCAAAGCAATCGGAAATTCAATTAATTAATTGAGAGTGACTGAGGTTAATTTAAAAAAATAATCACAGTTGTGTGAATTGATTGTTCCCTTCCAATCGGACCGTTTTTAAATGTTCATAACGATTCGTGGCGCGTGTGATTGATATTTCACGAAATTTGATTTTTTTTTAACGGTAAAACGAAATTTATTGATTTATCAATTTTACGAAGTTACTTCAAAGTCGCAGCTTTTTTTTATGTCTTCTGCATGAGTTATGGCCCGTTCGGAGCCCATTAATGTTACATTGCACCTGAGTTACATAGCTCCAGCGTAATTACCGTTACGTTACGAGCTTAAATACGTAAGTGCAGATGGACACACAGTACATCGCCTCACTCTTACATAATAATAGTCAGCGCGGTTGAATGACGCGAACGAACGAATATCTCGACGAGGACTGGCATACGAAGTCTACGAGCTACACGACACCATGTTTTATTATATGTGTGTCTTTACTCTGGGTGCGTGTGTGTGTGTGTGTGTTGGTTTAAAGTATAATGTGTAGAACTCGAGTTAAGCATACTATTGTAAACTCACTAGCGTATGCACGTTCTAATAAAACGAGCAGAGTTAACCGACATTGCCGAAGAAACCTGATGCACTTGCCACCGATTAAAACGACTTATTCTCTCTGACCTCTTAAGACGAATGCAAACTAATTGGCGAATGTATACTTAATCGTCATCTTCAATCATTCGAAAGATTCAACTTTGCTGATGTTATTTTTTTAGTACGGTCGAAACATGCTTTTTACTTTTTGTGCTGATGTCAAAAACATGCATTATTGATGAGCCAATGGGCAGTGCTGTTAAGGGGGAAATAGGAATTGGGACTACGCACTTGTGCGTCGTTCCTGAATTTTTTTTAGCGAGGCAATGATGCATATAACTTATTAAAACTTTGAGAAAATTTCGAATATATATTCTTATAAATATTGTAATTTTATCGAAGCGTTTTGCTTGGAAAATATGGAAAATGGGAGATCAGAGGCCACCATCAGTCGTGGCTGTTGCGTACACTCTCGAAGACATAATTTTCGTTTGACATCAATGGGGCTTCCCATTTACTTTATGGACATGGCTCTCTTCTGAATGAACTTAACTTTCCCTGACAAAAATGAAATTTGCATTTATTAAGGGTGTTTCAACTAAGGAGTCGAATTTTTCACCAATTTTTATTTTTTTATTTTATGGCAATGAAAAACATTCTGAATTATTCGGGAAAAACTTGAAGCTCAGAAAAACAAAAAAAAAGAATACTGCAAGCAACGAATTCGTGGCCATAGATAAATTTTTAATTAATTTTCAGCACGTATTTGTGAATATTCTTATTAACGATTCTGGAATAAATAAAAATTCATATTTTGAATATAAATTCTGGAATTGAGCGGAGAAATGCTTTTCCTCAAATATTTCGAGCCTCAAGGGATTAAATGCATGACCAATCTTTTTGTTTAAAAATTATAAAAAATAATAATTCAGGTTTCTCTTCAATGCACGAAAAATATTTTATCCAAAGAGTGTTCTTTGTATTTGCAGTTGCTGTTATTCTCGGCAACTTCAAGGAGCAAAAAACCGATAAATCAGAGAAGAAACCCCGAAAGCTTTTATACGCTACAGTCGATTTTTTTTAAATTTTCTTTACGTGAAAGCGATTCATGATATTCAATCTGCAATTTTCTTTGTAGAATGCGAAAAAAGTTCGAACCCGTTTCTTTTCTTCGGAGTTCTTTCATGGGGCAAAAACCTTGCCGAGCTCATTTTCGTGAAATGAAATTCCCCCGATACGCCGACCATAACGGAGTGAAAAAAAAACGATTTTAAATTTCAGCACGATTCGTCTGCACGTCTCGCGCATTCATCCGTTCTTCGGGCTGGCAACGACTACATTTTTTATTCATTTTTCGAGCAATCCGAGTGAAAAGGAGTTCGAATAAAAAACAAAAAATTCATTCATCCGATCCGACCGAAGATTCTTATTCGTAATCAGCTGAAGAAATTGACCGTCCGAGGAAATGAGCCTTCGTCCGTTTAACAACACAATCCTCTCTCCCCTCCACCTCAGACCCGCGAGAACTGAGTCTGCGGACTGAAAGAAATATTTGCTATACTCGGTTCAATTGCCTCTGCTGGCCTTTGATATAAAACAAACTCCGAAGAAATTGTGCACGCGCCATCATGCCCCATGGACTTGAATGGGAAGCTTTTTTGCTCTGGCCGCGTGGAAGGAAATTCTCGGATAAACAAAAATAAAAATAGTTGAAAAATCAACTGAAATTCTGAAGATGATTTTTTTTTCTTCCCAAACGAAACGTTCGGTTTGTGTATGAAAGAAAAAAAGGGTTGAAATGAAAAAGTTTTTTAAGGGACGTTGTCTCGTCCGTGCATTATTAAGGACAGCCTTTTATCCGTTCACGAAAATCCTACGAGATTCTATATAGTTTCGTAGGACGCGGGCGCGAGATTTCCAGAGGGTGACGTCCCGTGACGTAGACGTGCAGCAGGGACACCTCCATCGAAACCGCACCCTGACGCTTCCTCTATACTCGTATCAAATATTCACCGTCGCGTTCCTCGATACCGGACTCGAAACACGAGCACAAATAGTCGACGAGAAAAAAATCGTCACCAAGGAAAAACACGCGAAGTCAGAGAGAAGGGATCGAGAAATTTGCCTGGATGTGCTTTAATTTTTTAAAGCCGAAGTATCAATGTCACCGGTCAAGAAAATTGATTAAATGGAATGCTGCGACGAGAGGAATTCCCAAAACCGACACTTTTTCCATTACAAATTGAAACAATTTCGAAAAATCGATGAAAATTGTGACAAATTTGAAGCTTGAGATTATTTAAACATGTGCATGTTCCATGGTGTTGATAATGAGAATGAGCTCGTTAATGGAAAGAGGAAATTTGCTACCCACCTTGTTGCAGCTGTCGAATCGAAGCCGGGAAGCGCGCTGTCACGGTTTCAGAGCGACAGATCGCGTTGTCATGTTAAAATACACACGTGAACGGATTCCCTTTAATAATATCCAATGCGACCGCACACAGAGTGACTGTTTATCGGCACATGTGCAAAAATATATACGGCGAATGAAGAAACTGCAGCTGCACGAATAAATCGATTATGCTAGAGAAAAAGGGCGTAACTTTAATGAAAATATTCAAAGAAATGAATTCTCGTTACGTCCTCTTGCTTCTGGGTTCATTAGAATCTATACGTGTACGCAATACACGATCGTATAAGAAAGCTCTCATGGTTAAGATACAGCAGCATAGTCTCTCTCTGCGCACTCTGTTGTGTTACGAGCGTGTCTCGCGTCGTGTGTGTCAAGTAATACTGTAACTCCGTGTCAAGATTTCGAGAATGAACTAAAAAAAGCCACATTTTTAAAAATTAAAAAAAAAACTAGCAACACGTTCGACTAAAATCGAAAATAGGAATTCCATCAACGAGAAGACAGTGTCGCGTGTCTGTAGTATGGAAAAAAAAACGAAGACTCGTCGAACCTGAATCGATCGTTTGTGACACAGTGAAAATTGGAGTTTTCAATATTTGAGAAAAAATTAACACGACACGACGAATCGATCTCGAGTGCAATTGCAGCGATGCAATCGACTTATGAAAATTGACAGGAAAGAATTGTGCCGAATAATGCGTTGTCATGTTTTTAATGTTTAAACAAATGTCACGATTTTTCGCGTGTGTTTGTTGAATCTTTTTTTTCATTAATCGAAGAGAACTCAGAGAGACAGAGAGAGAGAGAGAGAGAGAAAAAGAGGGAGAGAGAGGTTCGACGGAACACACCGGCGATGTCGCGGTTTCAACGGGATCGCGGACGAACGCAGACTGGCTCGGTTTCGTCTCTGTAGGTTCCTATCGTCGCTCGGTGTCGTCATCACTCTTCTCGCCGCCTCCTCTCTTTCTCATTCACGCTCCTATCTCTCGCATATCCATACACAAAATTGTTTTCGCGATTCACTTTTTTCGGCGTTTCTTCCATTTCGAAATTCGAACATTTCGAAAAGACAAGCTTCGCACCGGCTTCGAAAAAATCCTGAACCTCATAACTTTCGGGAAGCTCGAGCGTGTGCAGCGTCCCTTCGATCACTTGACAACAACGGTGTCAAGTTCAAATTTTTTTTTCTAAATACAGAAACCTCGGAAACTTCTGTGTGAAGAAATAACGTAATGAAAACGATTGAAAAATGGAAAGAAAAAATTCGCAGCACGTGAAAACCGTGTGCTCGTCGTCGCATTAAAAAAAACTTAAAATTATTTATCGTTCGCTTTTCTACATCAACGTTTCTCGACCACATTTACTCCCAGTTGGCACTTTTTCATTTGGCATGAAAAAAGGATTTTGTAAATTGAAATTGTGGGAAAATGAGATCGAGACTCGGTTCGGAATTTGACGTGAAGCTCCGGGTCAAAAAACTTCGAGTACTTTGTTCCAAAAAGCTTGACTATTTTTTTTTTTTTAGTTGAGTGACAATTTTCAGGGAGCAAATCGGAGCTCGAAAGAATGATTTGGAATAAAACCCACTTGAGTCGGGCTCACGTACATCAACATACGAATTTTCTTTGCGATGACAGCGTCCTTGCCTCTATGCTTGCGTGTCTCCGTTCAGAAGATTGCTCTCGCGTCTTCTCGCTACTGGTTTGCTCTCCTGCTGTTGCTTGCTTTGCTGTTTTGCTCCTACTGGCGCGGTGTTGAGCTTGAGCTCGTGGATATCGTTTTGCTAAAGGCAGAGAAAGGGAGAGCGAGAAACAGAAGGAGAGTGGAGGAGAGAGAAAGAGCGAGAGAGAGAAAAAGCTCTAGAGGTTCCCGGTGAAGCACACAGGCCACTGAATGAACCCGTTGTGACCCCGCAACCAGCCGTTCCAACACCCCCGACCACGCATCATCAGACGTTTTTCCACCGCCAAAACACAATTTTTCGCGACGAGGATTCTTCGTTCTGGCCTTTTTATCGAGACTAATTCAATTTTTTATTTTATATCTTCGTCCACCATGCTTCACATTTCTTCTCAATGGAATTCGTGTTTTGATACTACTCGAAAAAAAAAAAACAATAACAATTTGTAGCATCAAGAAGACTGAGGGGTTGGAGAGAGAGAGAGGGAAAATGTGCAATTATCTAAATTGAATTCGTGCAATGTCTCTTGGCTGCTATGATTAAATAAATAAGTTTCACTTAATTGAAGAAAAACAAAAAGTTTATAACTCGATTTTTAGCAATTTGATGAGAAATTTCGAAGATTGAAGCAAACTTTTTCTTTTTAGCAATTCCAACAAGAGGCCTTTGTAGGTCATGAGTTCATGAATACCCATCGTCGCTTTTAGGGCCAATTATTTCGGGGTAGCAACTCGGAGAGAGCCGAAGTTAATCATCGAGAAAAGAAACAATTCGAAGTGCCGGTGATGCATCATTTTTCATTTTTTACTTTGCAGACGGTTTCGCAACTGTTTGGAGAATCTTCAAGAAATTACAAAATACTTTCAAAATGGAATTATTTTCTCTTACTTCATTTCCACGCTACGACTTCAATGGAAAATTGACACACTCGCAAGAAAGTCATCAAGTTTTTTGTTCGGAAACAACGAAAAGAATAAAATCCTCAAAAAACCGATAACTTGTGCAGTTTTCCCCTGAAGAAATGTCTTTTTTATCATTACATTCCAAAGTCTCCGATATGCGCAATGCACTTGCGGAATTTTCTGCGGAAAAGAACTCAACGGGAATTGGAAGTTCTTCAACTGTTAACCGGAAGTCCGATAGGGTATATAGGAAAGGGTGAATGGAGATGAGCCAAACTCTGTAGGATTTGACAAACGGAATCTGTCATTATGACCCCGTTACGATTTTTTTTAATAAGCTAAACGAATTCATTCCAGTTTCCAGTTACGTTTTTTCCCAGGAGAGCAATCGATTGAAATAAAGTATCGAATTCGTGAAGATAAATAAATACTTAGAAATAATTACGATCCGAATAAAAAATTTGAAAATCGCCTAAAATTATCGGAATGAAAAATCCACGTTTCTGCATATGCTCGTTTTTTCTCTCTATCCAGTAATTTGACCGAATTTTACAATTCCATTGGGTTCGATAAAAAAAATAGAAACGAGAGCTGGCAAAGAAAGCGGTGGACGATTGACATGCAAATAATTTAGCGTGCCGAGATTAACGACGAGACATCGACGATTTGTTAACAACACCCTGTCACGCTGCTTACTGCTATTGAGAAAAAAAATGATAAAATCTATTTTAAGGAAGATTTAGGGCCAATGGTTTAATGCCTGCACATCCTCGACGCAGCTCGCGCATGCTAAGTTCGGTGTGACGTCGGAGAACGAAAAATCAATCCAGCCTGCCAGGTATAGTGCGGTAGGGCAGCAGCGGCAGCAGCAGCAGCAGCAGCAGCAGCAGCAGCAATCGCAACTGTGTGCGTGTGTGCACCAGAACAACCCTTATTTTTCTTTCTCTCTCTGTCTCTTTCTCCCTTTCGCATCCTCTTCGTCGATGCATCGAGTTATTGGATCTAAACGAAGCCACCATCGGGCAAATCTCGTTTATAAGCCAGTCGCTTGTCATTTGATGTTGGTACACAAATTTCTAATTTATCATCGATCCTTTCGGCCAATTCTCGATTCCAAATATCAACCGTAAATGGCAAATTTATGTTCGTATTATTCGATCAGAAATTTTACTTTTTTAAAAATGGTCAATTTTTTCTCAAATTTTGGTCATCGAAGTCATGGGAATGAATGAAATTTTATTTTTATTTATTATAGCCAATAAAAAACGTCATTCGATTGATACGGAGCATTGGCGATGGTCCCGATCGATCAAAGAAAGCTGCTCCTCAATTTTGAGACTCATTTTTTTTATTTTGGTACCGATTCTCAGTTTCGAATTAATTTCTTCAGTTTTTTTTTTCATTTGGTACGATAGAAAAAATAGGTATTGGAATTATCGATCGGAGTAGCACGTGCTCGTTGAGAGCGACGGGTGAGCGATTCAAGTTTTCCTCACCAGATGGTAGACCATCTCAATGAGAACTCTCCTTCGGTACGAGTTTCGATACCGCCCGAGTTTTTGGCTTTAATAAAACGATGTCTGTGTACAAATCAGGGGTAAATGTTTATTTATGTACCATTTCTATATGAATATATATTTTTGTATGAAATATGAAAAGGACTTAAGAACTATTTTACACAAGATTACGGTTCGTTTGCGTAACCACGTGCTTAATGAGATTTCAACCAAACCACATGTGCGAGAAGATATTGAGAGACTCTGCAACCCTTGCAATGATTACATAACTTATTAATTTTTTGGGAGAGCACTTTTTGTCGTTCGATGTGGCTAATCGATATTGAGCTTGCGAAACGATCCTTGTAGCCCACTGAGCTCTTTTGCCAGAGCAGAAGCCGAAGTTGGCAATCGCACTTTCTCGTCTGTTCGACTCAGCTTCTCCTCCCGAAGATACCAATCACGATTCTTCTCAATTTTTTTTTTCCAGCCGTCTGTGATTATTGAATTGAGAAAAAAATATGTTTCGGTATCATCTATAGACTCTAGGATGGAATTAACGAGAGAAACAACTAATTTCGTATTCAGTGACTTAAATGTTGAGTTTTTTTCAATTTTTATATAATATTCAGTTGAATTAATAATTGAACGTTTCATTCATTTTTTGAATTCATCACAAACGGGTCCAATCAATAAATGAGAGCTCAATTATTTATTACGTATTGAACTGAATTAAGGAGTCAATTGATACATTTTTAATTCAATTAATTAATTAGCGGAAAATTCAAGATTATTTAATTGATAAATATTTGAAATAATTGACCCGATTTTTGATATTTTCATTGATTATCTGATTAATCAACTTATCGAACAGCTCACTTGTATGTGATTCAAATGATTATTTGATTGATATTATTATCAATTTCTTTAATAAATTAATTGTTTGTTTATTGATAAGCTGGTGTAAGCTCGATTGGGTATATTTTTGTTTATGATGTGACGAACAATAACTTATCTTCCAAATTGATCGAATTACTAAATAAATTCGTGAAGGCTTGGTTACGTTTAGTCGGAGGAGGAAAAGAGTTTTAACCGAAAGGTCAACTCACACACTCACCATTGAGTTCTTCGAACGTGCCAGCCTTGCCACCCCACTCATTCGGCAAAATGTCCTTGTTCAAGTAAGGATGCAATTCCTCGCCCCCACCAGTATGGAATCTAAACTGTATTTTTCAACAAAAGTCAACATCGTTTTGTTCAATTACGTATTTCGTGGATTTTCAACATTTCAGACAAAAAAAAGATTATTTGGAATTTCATGGACGAGGCTCTCAGCTTATCCAATGTACGGTTGGAAACTCTTATCAGTTGCGATCGTTTCAACCTCAATTTTACCATAAAGATTCAAAAAGTTCCGGATACAAAAAAATGGATAAAAAATGCGTACTTTCAAAATCGCAGTTCGTGAGAGTCCAATCTGGGTCAGCTGGACGTGAAACGTTTCGTATTATAAAAAAAGAAGTATAAAATATTGTAAAAAGAGAAGCTGCGAACCTTCTGAATCAATTTCTCCTTTAAAAGCGGATAAAAAACGTTGAGAATGTTGTTGATGAAAGGCGGCACGTGAATGTAGTGAACACGATACAGACGCATTGGCATGCTGTCCTGCGTTGCGAGCATTGCACGGCGTACAAGATTTTGAGTCGGACTACATTTTGCAAAATGTGCGGCTGTGAAACCCTGAAATCCCAAATGTTTGGGGCTGTTACGAAAATAGAGGTTCCCGTGTTTTTATTTACATAATTCCATTGACAGAAAAAAATCGTATTGCGCAATATCAGATTTACGTCGTTGATCGGATTACAGCTCGTGTTTACCTCGAAATCGACAACCATTACGTTCGACAATCCTGCTTCCTCAACGAGTCTCGTATCCATTACCATCAACATACGTCTCGTTATGGCCTGAACGGAAAATTTCTCAACCGCCTTGTCCGCCAGTCTGAATACAGTGACCCGATTGCCTTCATCGGTCAGTGACGGGAGGACGAAATACTGTCTAAAAAAAAAAATATTCAAATTTACTAAAATCATTCAATTTTCCGAAATTTTCCATGCTCAATGTCTCTTCGTTCCCGAGCTCTCGTTTTTTATTTTTCTCTTCCATTCATAATGAACGCGTTGGCATTCTCAATGAACAAGAATTGATTTCCAGAAAAAAAGGATCAGGAATCGGCAAAAAATTGCCGAATTTTTTTAAAGGACCTCCCCAGCAGCATCTGCTCAAAAATAGATATTTTTCATCATTCATTTTCATACGAGGAATTTTTAATTGCTCCTGTTTTTTGCAAGACTCCAAATGTCCCAAAAATTCAGAAAAAATCGATTTCCCAGAAAAATTTGCACTGAGATAATCCCTTAATTCGGATCTTGATTCGAGTCAGGTAGGTATTTTTTTTTCTTTTTGCACTACCGCGAATAAAAATACAAATTTTACTCCAATCGTGATTGACTACGAATTACAAAGTCACAGATTATGTGTGGATGCATTTCATGAAGGATGTGAACCAGGCTGAAATGCGATTTCGTGTAGGTGTGAACGAATAGCAACGAAAGCTGAAAGCCAGGAGCCACAACAGGTTTTGTAAGAGTGTCGCAATTATTTTGAGCTACTCTTGCAAAGCAATGTGGTCCACCGAGTCCTACTTTCATAGCTGATGAAACACTTTGATTTTTGCGTTCGATCGAGCGATATGCACGTTTTCTCTTATCGAACGTCATACTCACTCATTGAATGATTCATACTTCGATTACAAGGATTCAGTCCGAAAAAAATTCGATCTACGTTTGGCTGATTAAATAAAATAAGATTCCAAACACTTTGTAAATTTTACAGTTCATTTGGTTTTGTTTACTCGTTGGCAGAGCTCCTGGCATTTGGAACGTTATAGTCTCACTCGCACTTGATATTTTTAAATTCAAGCATGAAATTACGTTTTTTCGCAACAGTTTTTTAAGTTTCACACATGAATATATTATTATCAATTATGTGATTATCATTGCAAGACAATCATTGTTATGATGGAATGACAGTCAGTGTTAACTTTGATGAGACTCACATGGATTCGCAGCAGGACTGTATATCCGGTAAGAGTGGGTCTCGATTTGCAAAAAATTCCGGTAACGAGGAACGGGCACTGAAGTATCTTTCCAAAACTTGTTTGCATCTTTCCACGCTGTTTTTACACCCGAATAGAAACTTCTCCAATCTCGCGTCGTCTGGAAATCATTGAGCATCGAAAAGTTACAGCAAAATCGTGTGTAATTATGGTTTTCGTTTTGCAAGAAAATTACTATGACGTTTCTATGAGGAATTTTTATAAAATTCATTCCATTCGATTCTTCTGCTCACCCATGTGCTTCGGTAAATGAGGCTGTTTCGTCAACCAGTCGCGGATCGCTTGAATGTCTCGTTTTCTCATTTCCGGACTCGGTGGCAGCTCCTCATCGATTCTCATCTGTTGCTTCAACGTCGGTGGCAGCAGAGTCATTGTTTTCTTCGTGTCCTACACTTCGCAATGATATTCTTAATCGAAAATAGAACAAGCGCTCGTCGAAGCATTTTGTGCGAATTGAACACATTGGCAACGTGTGCAACGATTCAGAAAGATGAATCATTCATTATGGAGTTGAACGAAAAAAAAAGAATTCACGTTTTTCTTTGCCCTCTGAACTCTGCGAGGGCCTCGAAGTGCAGTTTTTCGTGAATTTTCTTTCAGCAGAAGGTAGTGACGGTGATAAAATCGCGAATCTTATCTTTGCCTTTCGAATGTACGCCTTTTCGTTTCCTTTTAAAGTTCGCCGTCATCCAAGAGCCCGCAAATGACAAACATAGGCAAATACTTGTACGCGTTGCAAATATTGACCCGTGTATTATTTGCAAACCTCGGATTTTTTTTCTCTCGATGAAGACTTGTTATCTCCTTCGGATATTTAGCAACGTTTGAGAACTCGACGTCTTCGATGGATTTGCACTGTGCAAATACCTTTTACATAATATTTTCCAACTTTTTACTCGTATTTTTATTTTCCATGTCGAGCCGACGTGAAAATTGAATTTAAAAAAATTCAATGATTATGCTCTTCGTTTTGGAAACAATGCAAATGTCGGTGATTCAAACCCACACTGTTTGAAATACCGACTTTGTTAGTTTATTTTAAAAAATGCATTTTTTCAAAATTCTTCCAAAAAACCACATTGGTCAACGTTTTCGAGTTTAAGGAAATTCAATCAATTTGCCAATATTTCGTGCATTTTTATTTAAATTGAATATCGAGTAATTTATTCGAATTATTTAACAAATATCGATCCTTCATAACATCCACCAAAAATATTCTTTTCATCATTTCATTCTCTTATAGAAAAATATTTCATTTTATAGAAAAATATTTTATTTATGAAGTTCAGTGATTAGACTTGATATTTAATGCCATTTTTTTGGGTCAAAATCGAGAGCCCTCTATACACTGCATAAAAGAATGAAAATTTGTGATCCAAGACAGCAGCATCAAATCGGTCGTGTCCCACTTAGAAAGCGAAAACCATTTTCCACGTATTATGAACCTTCCAATTTCGCCAGTAATGGACATTCACTCACCGTTCACAATCACCACATAAAAGAAAACTGTTCTACAAGAAAGCCTCGAATTTCAGGAGTTCAAGATTTAGTATCGGACGTGATCGAAATTTGTATCACAATTATAGTTTCTCATTGAACGAAATCGATCTATTGTTGCGAAATTTGTTCTTTTTTCGATTTTTCACCAAAAATTCGATCGACTCGAACTGAATCGTCGGAAACTCATAGAAATTTACACTTATTCGGATAATTTAAAGGATTAAATGATTGGCGCTGATTGAAAATAAAAACAAGGGTTTATAGACAAAAAGAGTTTTCTCTTAATTCCATAGACTCTGTAGTAAAACCTGTAATCATTGAAATAGTCAATTTTGACGATAAATATCGCGAGAACCATATCACAGGATTGGACGATTAATCGTAGATTGCTCAACGGAGAACGCAATTATAGTACGAGACAAAATCCTTTCACTCAACAATTTCGCTACCAAGTTTCCGCGTCTCAATTGGAAAAAACTGGTTGTGGATTGAAATCTCGAGCGTTTTACGGTTCATCGTCAAATCAATGAATTATACAACGTTTCCCAACTTCCTCGTATCGAAGAAGTTTTCCTTGTAAGAATAACTGGGTCCCGAATATTTACGATCAAAATCACAGCGTGAAATAAAAAGAAGGAAAACGCGAATAAGAAGACACGACGTTACTCACCTGCCGTTCGGAATCCAAAAATGTCGTTGTTTCAAAAACTACGAATCGGAAATCACTGTCAACCAAAATTGACAGTTGACAAAGCTACTGGATATGGAAGTTTGTTAAAAATTGAAGTCGAGAGATTTCACACTTTGTGGTCGTCGATGTCGATCGAGACTACTCTCAATGCTTACGCGTTTGGGCATTGCAGTCCCACCCCACTTCACTCAACCCCACTCATTTTGGTAGTCGCTGGTCCCCACCCTCGTGATAATTATTGCCGCAGCCTCTTTCCCAATGTTTCGGAATATTCCGTATAAAAAACTCGTAAGAAGGGGTTTGTCGGTTCTCCTTCCATGCGGTAGAAACCCCGACGTTTTACAGATTAGGAAAAGCAAAGATCGAGAGCCGCCGCGCATTCCCTTTGTTCAAAATAATTTTTCTATCGAAAATTTCCATCCTTAATTTTATTCTTTATTTTTGAAATTATTTCGAAGTTCAAAAATGATACGCGGAAAATTTCCGGCATCTCCGAACGTGTCGGATGATTGTTTAGTATTTAGGAGAAACCTGGAAATTGTGTTGCACACAAAATCCAGAAAAATGCAAAATTGACGGTGCAAATTCGCAGCAAAGTGCAAGCAAAGGGTTGAGTTTTTACATTACAAAAGCGCATCGACGTTTCTTACGCCAGAGACTATCGAGTGAAACGACGAATTTTGTGGTTGGATGATCACTGTCGTGTTATTATTTGAGGACACTGGAATTATGATGGACAATACCGTCGTGAGCAATGTCATGTGATGGACAAATATCAATAAATATATAGTCACCACAAGGACGTTATTAAATGATGATGATGGTTCGACTCATGTATAAAAGAGTCGCGTGCTCGCGTCATTTTTCGAGAATGGAGAAAGTTGAAACTTCGCCTAAATGAAGCAAAAGTTTAAATAACAATCATTGATCGTTTGGTATTGCAAAAAAAGAAAGAAATGCAACGATAATTACGCAATTATTGAAATTCCAGCAATGTCAGCCGAGGCCAGTTAGAATGGAAGTTGCGCCAGACGAGACATTAATTAAGCAAGCTTGATCCGTCAGCAATTAAAGAGAATAATTGGATCCAAAACACGTTGACCTCTATATAAAATAACGTGGGCTTTTGTTTTCACAGGTTGATGACGAATCACGATGTCGATCTTAGAGCAACGTCAGTGAATTACAAAACTCTATATTTTTGGTTAAATTCGAAATTTTTTTAAATCGCTCTCAAAAAAATGATAGCCGAAGAAATTAAGGGACGAAAATGGTCGCGTTCATTACTCTATGCAATAGTGCCTGCATAACTTGCATTTGGTGCTTCTTGCTGTCGATATGGTAAGCCAAATCAACGTATGCATCAATGCGTTTGCCAAAATTTACTTAACCCCCTTCGTTTCTAATTTTCGGCTGCACACTGAATTTTGACGTGACTTTCTGATTGTTTTTTTTCCTTTACTTTGATCGTTCAATTTCAATTTATTGCTGGTCGTTTTCGATCCTGAAAATATGGGGATTGTCCTCAGTGTGCAGTCAGAAAGTGAAGTGACGAAAACTGGACGTGCTTCGATTAAAATGAATTACCGTTTCGGTAGTTTTCCAAAACTCGTAAAAACTATGGACGAAACTGAGTCGAGTGAATGCTGTGCCCGAAAGTGCGAAAATAGACGAGTTTCTTTCGAAAGTCTCGAAAATCACGAAATTAAAAGGCAGAATGGAGACAAGCGACTTCACGATTTTGCCCGTGGAAAAGAAGAAGATGCAACGACGGGGCACCGTTATCACGACGACGTCATAAACCTTCCTCATCGAAAGACACACGATTCTGAAATTCCAGCGCTCGATGAATCTTCATCCTGCTGTCGCCATTTCAACAGTCTCCACAACCTGAACAACCAGCGACTCAACCAAGACATTCGTATCTGTTGTGGAAAAAGATTCGACAAAGCGTCAAATCGCTCCGTGAAAAGTGGGAAAAAAATGGGCCGCAACGAACGACCCGAGCTCAAAGTTCATCGTCAGAATCAAACAATATGTTTTAGCTGCAAAAATGAACGATTCTAGACTTTGGAAAAATGTGTAGGAACCATGAACGGAAAAATGGATTTCCATCAATATAATTAAACGATTAATCATTAATTGTCGTTTTCATCTGTTTTCATACATTGATTTGTGTCTGTAGCAAATTTCTGGAAACATTGAATTTGAAACTTCCAGTTTTTTTGCGTTTCGCACTCATGTTTGTAATTTTTTCAAATGTTCTTCGGAACTAGAATTCTAGACGACCGTACGACCTTAAAGCCCGAAACCGATGATCGAAAATGGAACAGAACGAGATTCACGACTAAAAGAAAGTATTAAAAAGCAAAACAATAAAAAAAACACTAAGAAGACTTTTATTTGAACTTTGTCAATTTTTATTTTCCCGTTCGTTTGATACAATTCCAAATTTCTATGAGGGTGGAGCTAATCACAAAGGCAGTTATTTTGTTGCGTTGAACCAATGGAATCTTCTTCTTCTTCGTATGGCAAGTCTTGAATGACAATTTTTTCCGAACATGCACAAAAAGTAGGTTTCACGAAATGATCGTTGCAATTTCCATTAATGCCAGTTGACGAAGTATTTTTATCGGTCCGCGAAAGTGGACAACTATCGTTGTCGCATTTTCCTTGCGAATCGACATCTTTATGAACTTTCAACAACTTGGGAATCATGCACTGAGAAATTGTTAAAATCAGGTAGTAAATCAGGTCGAGGCACAATAAGCTACGAAAAGTGAAAACTCGAGGCGATTTTATGCGGTGCCTTCCAATCAAAAACATAATGGTCGGTTAACCTCATAAAAATCTTCGATTAGCATAATCTTCGTCTTACCAGGGCTCCAGTAACGAAGCAACACAGGCACGAAATGCAGGACGTGCAAAGAGAAAGGACGATGACTTCGTACATAATTGCTTGCAGTTAATTTTAGTCCGAAATTAGTATGAAAATAATTATTTATGGCAGAAATTTTGACAGCATTGTTTTGTCAGAAAGAATGTTCCCTGTTTACAATTTCCACCACCAATCGTTGCAGTAGAATCTGTTTTCTTTTTTTTTTTTCTTCATCGGAGTGGGTAGCTGAGGAGAACGAACGTTTTTCTGATAAGGAAATTTCGAATCGTGAAATTTTTCTAGCTGATTGACAATGATGGTTGTTCATGCTGGCAATTCGACGTTGGACATCCCCAAATTAACGTGAATCATGGTATTAGTACTGGAGTTGGTCGGGATCGGTGTTCTGGGCGCCTGTCTCTCCGTTTTACTTTGCATAATCGCCGAAGGCACGGTAAGTTTGTCTAGAACCAGGAAAAATTGAAAAATACACGAGAGGAAGTGAATTTTTGAAAAACACACGGTATTTCGTTGCTAAACAGCCTCGAGAAGTTCTCAAAGCGATTGGCTTCAAGGAACACGAGAAAAAACCTCAAATGACCCAATGGACGGATCAGCAATCATGGGAAAATGAACCAGTGACCATGGACGATAAATTGCCACGAAATAGTGCTGTCAAAAAGTTAGGAGCTAACTCCGAAAAACCGTCCGTCGATTTCCGAGATTCTAAACGCAAAAGCGATGGCTCGGTTCGAAATTTGTACCTTAACAATAAAGTGACAGCTGTCAAAATAGTCGATTTTCAAAGCATGACGGACGCCAACAAAAAACTTTGCGAATATTGCAAAACTGTAGAGATTCCGAATGGAAAAAGAAATATTGAGCAAAGTGCAAAAATATTTCCAATTCTTGACAAAAGTGACATAGGAATCAACAGCACTCACGTACCGGTTAAAACCAACGAAGGATCCAAGCGACACGGAAATTACGAATGGACAAAAGTTCGAACGAAGAAACGAAAATTTTTATTGCCAAAATCTCTCATAATTGACAGTCGAGCAGAAAACAATCACATTGGAAATCATGGAATCTCGGACGACGATTTTTACAAAGGAATCATTTGCAGGCATTGTTATTTGGAAGCTTTGAGAATAAAGAACAATAAAGCTGAGCAAAAAGTATAGATTTATAAAATTACGAGAGTGACAATATTTCGTGAACATTTGTTTGTTTTTTAACAATCGCTCCAACTCAGGGTCCGAGAACGAATCGATCATTCTTTCTTCATCGAACATATTTTATGGGCTGAATCATCCTCAACGATTAACTGAACTTTCCTCTCGGTTTCTGGTGAAATTCTGTATGTCAATGTTCCTTTGGGTTTTCGACATTGCAGAGTATCTCGATCGCTGTCTACAACTTGCATGAACTTTTGTATTGTCGAGACTTCCATTACGATCGTTGATTTAGCGTCGGACGCTGGTAAAGGGGTCACCAGTTGGATGTCTTCGGTCGATGTCAATTTTTCCAAAGTTTTTAGACCTGCCTCATTCGTCTTTATTAAAACACCTTGAGAGCTCCCTTTCATCAGGATGCTTGAAAAAACAATCCAAAGAATAACGTAAAGTGGAGCAGACGAATGATTAAAAAAATAATAAAAAGTAACGGTACCCCAACAATTTATCCTTCTTCTCCTTATTGCAATCTTTCAAGCCCTTCGGATTCGATTTATCGCGTTTTTTCCTAACGGATTTGTCGCCTGCATTCCTGGGTTTTTCGCTACCAAGATGTTTGCCGTCAGACTTTAAAGTTTTATTCTCACAACTCTTGCCTTTCTTCTCGTTTAGTTTTGCATCTGGATCGCCGCTTGTCGGAGAATTCTGACGGTTCCTTCTGTACTGCCACCTGAGCGATGAACATTTTTCCAATTTTCATTAACGAACAAGTTAATTAATGAACCGCGAGGTTAAACGGTGACAATAACGGTGCAAAAATTCGATTACCACAACGCACAAGTCGTCATTGTAGAACTGAACATAAAAACACAGTTGAGAACTGTCAGCATCAGCAGAGGCTCCAGCATTCTGAGAGAATACTTTCGATCAGTTTTCACGTAAATAAAAAAGGTTCATTTTAATTTTGGCGCAATGACGTTCGAGTCCGAAATTCGCGTATCCGAGAAATATCAGGAAAAACGTTTTTCTTTTATCATCTCGTTGAGTACGATCGTGTTTCGTTTTTTTTTTGTGGCTCTAGAGTGAACGTAAATCTATATATGCACGGTGCATTGTGTATAAATACATACGGGTTGCGTCTCGGTGACGTGATACATAACCAAATTCCTCGTAACACTACAATTTGTTGATTTGATCTTTGAGAAAGATTGCAAAATTATGGTGAACCAAGCACAATTTCTCGATCACCGATGAAATGTTGGGAATTTTGAGCCTGGGTGTATGCATCGCCTGCATATCGTGTTTGTGCTGTCTTTGCACAGCTACAGTGGTAAATAAATAACTTTTATCTGAATGTGGAAAAATCCAGGACCAGGAAATCCCATCAATCGAAATATTTGAATCGCTGAATCATTTAGATCGCTGTCCCGGAATTAATAGATCTTCACAGAGGTTCGATCCTCTGTGGAAATAAACAACAACACGATGGACCAAAACGGAAAAGCGATCATGCTTTTTGCCCGGGTGAAAAAAAAATTAGTCTCGTTTCTACCGAAGACACGAACGAAGAGACCGAGAGCGAGGCGTGTCCTTGCGCCATGACCTGGGATCTCGTTTCGCTTTTGGAAAACTCCGAGAGAGACCGCGAGAATATTACGAAAAGAAGGAAATACTGCAAATGTCCTTCGTTCTCCCAATTGGTTGGCAACGCACATTTCCCAAGCAAACGTCTGCCCCGCAGCTGATCAGAATATTTCTACGTACATCGTTGTAATTATTGTTTTTTGATGGTATTTATTATAAAAATATTTCTTAAAACTTGTGACAGTTGTTAAATCTAACTTGTCCGTCTCACCGCCTTAAAGTGCTCAGAACTGAGACAAAAATTAACGAATCCCCCAAGCACTAGGATCAAATTTTTATCCGAAAAGAATGTTGAATAATTTTTCAATAAAAAATGTACATTTTCGAAAAATGAAATAACGAGCTGAACTTTGCATTGAAACTCTGAGTTAACGAATCCTTTTGTGGATTCCATCAAAATTTTGAATGACCAATTCACTCGATTTCTTTCCGACGAATTTAAAATTGTGTCCGTTATTTTGTTAACTGTGCAAAGTGAGTTTGTCGGTGATTCGTCTAATCAAAAATTTATTTACTCCAAACGACAATCAATAACGTAGATTTCAAAATTTGACAAATTCCGCGTCACGCGTAATAAATCCGGAAGGATGATCGATGCGTCGAATCTATGGGCAGCGTTTAGTTTGACCCAGAACCGGAAATCCGCAGTACTAAATGGTATGACAGAGCATACGAGTCGTTAGCAGAGATACCTTTTGATATTTGGTGACAGGTCTCGATGAGTTGCCGGAATAGCGTGGTGCTGCTGGGCGAACCGTCACGGAATATTTGATCGAAGGGGATGATGGAGAAAAGTTAGCAGGCTTTATGTATCTGTATATATATTTATTTATATACACGGAGAAGGACACACAGTAGGCCTTTTGCACCGCGGGTGGCCAGGCTCGTAAACACCAAACCTAATAAGCACAATGGCAAACTATAATAATAAAAATAATAATAACAATAATAGCTCAATGATATTATTATACATCGCGCAAGGGTCTTTCCGGTGTGCATCTGTGTGATGCAACGACATTATCAAACAGATAGGTGACTCGTCTTTGGTTTCGATTATTTGGGATGCGGTCGAATAGCCATTGTTCACATTGCGTATACGCTCAGACGTACAGATATACAAGTACGTACGATTGGTGAATATGGATGATGAAGGGAGCGAGGGCAAAGGGCCAACCACGATCTCCGGGGCCTCCACGTGTCCGCGGAGCCCATTACCACCTATGGTGCCGATTTATTCTCCCCAAAACGCCTTTCCGCGAGCGTATAAAATTATTAATCATCCTCGTACCCCGTATATCTGTATATTTTTGTAAATTGCTATCCCTTGCACCGTTCTAATCACTTACTTTCAAAAGACCCATGAACGTACGAAGGTTTAGCTAAAAATTTTGCAACACATCTCAATCAGCCATGGGAAATGGTGAACGGAATAAAAATTATCTGCAAAAATTCAAAAGCAAAAGTATTTTATTACGGAAATTAGGGATCAACACAGAAAATTGCACAATTTATAAAATGATGATAAAAATACTCTTTTTAAAAAAATGAAAATTATTCGGTAATATTTGTAAAAAATGTTGAATCAAAAGTTTCAGAGTGACACATTTCGGAAGTTTGTTTATATATTCTGCGTTGGCAAAAAGGCGTTGGGATTTTTTTTGTCGTTTTTGGATTGGAGGGTAAAGAGAAAAAGGGAATCGAGCGACAGGACCAGGAAATGGAAAAACGTCCACGAAAGATCGAGGCCTGCATATTATACTTGCCGAATCAGATTGTGGTCGTGCATCTGACTTTGTTTCGTAACAAAGAATAAGAAGACCGAGGGGTCACAGCACGAACACTTTGCGTCCCATATTTAAGGCATTATGTGAACCTTAAGGTATCCAACTGCGAATCCGTCGACACTGGTCGTGTGGCGAACGTAACAGATTTCGATCGTTCAATTTGAATAACTTTCCCATGGGATCCTGCTACGAAGGCACAGGCATAACTTTAGAGAATTGACATTTTCCCAGCCAAAGAAATCGAGAACGATATCGTTTTATCTTTACCCAGTAATTGTGAATCTTTTTTTATAGGCCACGATAACTTTGAAGAAACCAAGCGACTTTTTGAAATCTTGTGATTGCCTCACATTCTTGACGATTTTTCAAAAATATTTCGATGTTTTTTTCTTTTACTCGTTCCCGTATCGAGAAATTTCATCAATCCCATTGACAGTCCCATCATCGAGCAATTTGTCCCATAAAGCACGTAACCGACAGAAATTTGTATATGTGAAGAAAAAAAATTGCGCCACACACGTCGAGCACGCACGATAAATTATCACGCAGTCACGTTCGAGTGGACGAGAAAAAAAAGAGAAAAATGAATGTGAAGGAGTTTGTAGTTTATTTTTTTCTCAAATCCCGTGGACATTTTTTGAGAATTTAGAGAATAGAAGGAAAAAGAAGGAATCGTGTGAGGTGTATCACGGTCACTTGTCGCTCCTATTGTATGTGAAATCGACCGCAACAACGAGAACGCGAGGGAGAAATGGAAGAAGGAAAGAAAGAGAAGTATGAGGGCGGAAAGCCACAGAATGAAGTTCTTTTCGTGAAAAAGTACGAGGAAGAATGAGGGGCAAGAAGAAGGAATGGAAAAAACATTTCGACGCATTTTTTCTCTCCTACTGTTCAATCACACATGTCACACGCTATTTATCGCATATCGAGAGCGTGTATTTTCACATTTTCTAATTTATTGACATCCCATTGTCCTCCCTCCCTCTTCGTATATAATATTTTTTATATACAATGCCTCAAGAGTACGCGAATGCAGACCGCACACCACGATCCACGATTCGAGAACCATCGTTTTATGAACTCCCACGCCATTCATTATTATGAACTGCATTGCCTTTTTATAATTTTTCTTTCCATTATTCTTCTCCACATCCCTCGACAATAAAATCATGTCGCATTCTGCATTCCGCTCCAATTTATATTTTTTCTCATGCACTTTAAGTCACTAAATCGTTTTACTAAACTATACAAAAACCTCCTCTTCCACGATCGAAAATGTAGTTTTTCGGTTCTCATGAATAAAAGTTCAACTCAGTTCCGTAAGTTTAAGCAAATGACGATACGAACGACACAGTACCGACAAACAAAGACGCACAAAATGTACCAAGTCTATAAAAAATCATTATTCAACTCAACTTTTATGCTTTTATGCCCTGAAAATATTGAAAAAGAAGGAATTCCAAGTTTTTTAAATATATTGATTCACCGAGACTTCATTTTTTAAATATTTCAATAATCAATAATGTGTCCCAATTATGAGCAACATCAAGGTATTTCCAAACAAATCTCAATTTTCGGAACCGATAACCGAGCAATTTCGAAAATTCAATGACTGATATTCCCGTAATTTGGTACTCGGGACCTCAGCACAATGACCTAGTCTTTGTAGGGCGATTTTTTCCATCGATATTATACTTTTCGTGTTAAAAGTAAAGAAAAAGAAAAAAGGAATCGGTATGAGCTCAACTGGACGTTTTAAATCTCTACGATTCCGCCAAAAATAATCGATTTTTTATTTATTTATTGAAAAGACATTTTACGCAGTGTCGCAGTTACTGGAAGGATCGAAGTATATTTTTCATTTTCGAATTGTTGTTTGAAACTTTTCTTTCCGTTTTCACATGCTGTTCGATCCATGGAAAATGACTCGACAAAAAAAATCGTCTTATTTAAAAATACTATTACACGATAAAAACGACGAGTGAATGAAATTATGAATGAAGTCGAGAAACCTTCGGTGTAGTAGCCAGCGGTCACTCCTGATACTTTGCCATGAAACTCAAAGAGGGTGTCGCTTCTAAGTATCGAAAGGTTACACGTTGAAAAAGCTGTGGGGTTGAAATCCCCATAGATGTATTGATACCGAGGTAATTACAAGAGTGACTGGTGACAAAACGCGATACACGTCTCTCGAGAGTATGAGCCCAAGAAGTCAGGTAATGGGAAATTCCATCAATTGTCGAAACTTGGTAACAATGGCCATTGGCCTGGCGATATTTAAACGTATAGCTGTTCATTCAAGGGTCCAGAAGTTGAGGAAGATGGAAATAGTGAGAAGGTACGAGTGGGAGGGTCAAGAGACGTTTCATTGAGCTTCTTGGGCCGTTGCGAAGCAATTTTCCAATGTATCAATGGCCTCTTGGTCCATTCGGAATTCCATGCATTTCGAGAATCGTTGAAAAATGAATGAACTCTCTCGAAATGACTCCTCGAAACGTGAATTTTAAGCAAGTGTACAATCGCTTTCGGAAACTTGGTGTCATGAAATTTTTTGCAAAAATTTACTACGAAAGTCGAAATTGCTGTTTCTTTCGTGGATTGACAAATTTTTCAATTTCCCTTCAATGAAAATACAATTTTTCATAAGTTTACAGAAAATGCAATTAAACGTTGATTCCATTTTTTTCTGAGGGAATCTCTTTTTTGTTGAGTGCGATAATGGATTGATTGGCACGTCAAAAAATTTCGGACGATCGATCAAAGCGTAGGAAACTTTTTTTAATTGCACAATTAGAAATTTCCTATGCCATGAGAAAGATTGAAGAAAAACACTCCGCCAGAAATCGTAGTTTCTGAGAATGGCTCTGGCCAGAGATCGAACGGAAAACGATGAATGAGGAAATTTCTTCACTTTTTCTTCTTCTTTTTCTTTTTTGTTTTCTCTTTTTTTTTGACCGTCTTGATAAGTTCGACCGGTGGAGGGTTCGGTTCGCTCGGAGGCGGAGCTGGTGGTTTGAGACTTTCGGATTTGCGGACTGAGGGCGGCCGTTGAGAAACCGGCCGGGGCGTCGGTGGTTTCGGGGTCCTCAGCTCCAGCTCGATATTCCGTTTCCTCTGGCCTGGTGGAGCACTCTTCTTGTTTATACGCAACAGGTATATGTTTTGATTACCATCGGTGATATGATCGCTGTTGACTTCTTGAGAATGCGATGGATCGGCCAATGAGGGATGAACCAGGATCGTTCTGTTCTGATCATTCAAGTCTTTTCCTTTTTTCGTGCCTGCCAACTGCGTCAGTTATCGAAGGATGGAAATGAATCGGAAGAATTAGTTAATTAATTTTTAGGATAATAATTAGTTGGGAATGTGCAAGCTCGAGTCAGATCACTGGCCGCACTTATTGAGGCCGGCTTAAGGCTTCAGTAACCCGTAAGTCGGGTTACCCCATTGACGCCGGTTACACCAGTGTGTACAAACCCACAATAAAAATGGGTGCGAGGCCTCAAAATAAGTTAACGGCTGTCTAGACGTTTTTATTGCCTTTGGCCTACAAAAATATCTGAAATTATATGAACGGCTTATGTTGAAGTACTTTGCATCTTGGCACATCAATTTTTGAGCAAGAAATGTTTTATAGTGACTACAAGCGCTCACAGACGTCGAGACGTCGAGTCTTTTGAAATAACGATTCAATAAATCGTCACGGCGATTTAGAGCTTGAGTCAACGTTCAAAAACTTTGTATGACCTTTGTAACCTGTGACCTGTTTATATGTGAACCGAGATCAATAACGTTCATTTTTCAACCCTGGGTACACACTGCGGCGTCCCATGAATCAACATAGACACTCAATAATTTTCCAACAACAGTTTTTTTCATGAGCGTCATAACTTTTTTTTAAAAGACTTTCGAGCACGACTGATTGCTTTCCCGGATTGATCAGAGTTTGGCGTATCGATTTCGCCAAAATGAAACCCTCGTAGACGCGTTCGTTACAATGTTACAGGGCCGTGAAGTTCGTCGGACCAGCGGACCGACAGTGAGGAATTAAGGTACCAAGAATTCTAGTGTGTCCCTAGGGTCGAAAAAATTTGTATCGCGTTCTTTAAAATGATGAAATTTCATTTTCAAGAAGTACTTGATAAGCGAAGGCTTCGGGCTTATAGTTCGGGTCGTCCTTGCCCACGAGGGTTCTCGAGCGAATTCTGAACAAGATTTGATTGTTGTCACCGGCGTTGACAATTTTTGGTCCTTGACTATTGGAAGGCCTGCGGATTTCTGGAATCGCGCAATCGCAAGGAGGATCCCATGCTCCAGCTTTGCGCTTGGACGATTTGTTCTTGTCTTTTTCGACTCTTATGATCAATTGGTTGCCAATCATTTCGGCACCGATCTCTTGGTAATACTTGGGCGAGTCAGTGAGTTCTTTTTCCGATTCTTTCGCCGAAACGTCCGACGCGATCGGCAATTTCGGAAGATGCATCGGTCGGCATCCGCAGGCTTCTTCGTGATATAATTACGAAACAATTACAATGGTTGCATAAATATGAGAATTCAAACTCCAGCTACGGTCGAAATTGCACTCGGAAGAGCAACTCGAAGCGCAACTCGGACCGCGATCTACAAACTAATAATTCAGCTTATAAAAATAATTCACAAACTAATTTTCCACGTACTTTGCGCTCCTTCGCTTTTTTCCATTTTCACAAAATGCTAATTGCACTCTGCCAATTTAAAGAACGAAAAAATCCGAAATTGTCATTTGGGAGAGAAAGTATCTGATGGAGAAAGCGAAATCGTACTCGAATGTTTATCGAAGAAAATCGAGAGTATCGCGTCGATAAAATGAATGTCGAACAGCTTCGTGGGAATTCCCATAACCCCAACATCGTTTCGGCCTTAAAACTCACGTGACAAATTTCCCGTAAAAATTTCAACCTCAATGACAGGACAGCGATGATTATCGCAACTCGCAAATGTGGCTGTACACTGAAGAACGCGCCATCGGAGGTTAAAAAATCATCGAACAAGGAAGAACATTACAATGAAAATACATTCGCTTACGATCAGAATTATTCGTCGCTGAACGATCCACCGATTCGGCGGTGTTGCTGTTGTGGCGAGACGGAAACACCGGAAACCCACGACGCAACCGATCGCGGGAGATCGGTGAAAGAAGCCCCGAAAAAACCGCGAGAAAAAAATGTTTCCGAGATAACAAAATCGAAATTACCTTTCAAGGAGATCGAAGCGATAATAAATAACAATCGGATGGTGTTGAGAATCCAAAAGATAGCGGTTCAAGACGAATGGGACCCGCCTTGCGACTGCGATGATGAAAATTCCAAAGGAAACAAAACCTCGTTGGATGGGGATGTTAGAAGCGGAAATTCGATGTCTTCCGGCCTCTATGGAGACAACGTTCTCTTCAGAAAAGTGGAAGACCATTTGAAACCGTCGTCGGTCCTCCGAGAGAATTTCATCGAACCAGGAGGCACGCCTCGACGTACAATCACCGTTGTATCTCATCCGAACGAAGAAAAACCGCCTGCCATTTCTTCCGCTGGCCAGGAATCCGATAAGAAAGACAAGAAGGACAAAAAGGATAAAACAGAGAAACCAAAAATTCTTCCAAGACCCATAGAACTGGAGGAAAATCCAAATTTGTTCATCCTCAAAATCAGAAGAAAAAGCGACTGTTCTGAGGGCAGGGAAAACATTGATCTCGAATTCCGGACTCCTCGGCCTTGGTTACCGCAACCAAAAATTGTCAGAAGACCGAAACCACGGCCAGTGATTAAGCAGCCGGTTCCCATACCCGAAGAAAAAATCGAACCAGTAGCGAACGTCGCGGTTCTGAAAAGGTCTTCGAAAGCCAAGAAAGGGAAACGAAAGAAAGGAGGGAAGAAAAAAAAGAAATGAAATGAAGTAATTCCTCGGGCGGTCACGTGAGAAAAACGATCATTTTCGTTGGAAAATCGGAAGTGTATCTCCACGTGTTACGACCAAGTGTGCAGAGAGAATCGATTCGATGCCATTCGGAAAATCTTGTAATAAAGACCATCGATAAAAAAAACATTGAAATGTGAAGAAAACATCATAATGATTTTCCCAGCACGGTAGTTCCATGATCGCTTTTTATTCTTTTTCAAATTAGCCAATTATTAAGAACTCCATTAGATTTTATTGTTTTTTTTACCCTCCATAAATTTAGAATGGAGAAGGAATGCCATTCCTGAAAAGACGTCGGACCCTGAGGCTTAGGAATCAGGTCAATCGAGCTTAAGATCGGATTCTCGTAGTTCCGAATGAAAAATCAATTTGTGCTCATTGTTGGCAAGGCTCAGCGAATTGGGCTATTCATCGATTATAAAAAGTAAACGCGGTGCTTTCATTTTTTTCATGTGGATAGAAAAAAAACCTGAGGTTCGTGAAAACTGTGAAAAATGTATCGCGGCTACTGCACGATTGGAAAAAATCGAGGTGGCGATGTTCCGTTTCGACAACAGGTGTGTAACGCGCCCCTTGGTTGGGCGGGGCCATGGAGACTCTTGGCAAATTCTTTTCATCCTTCATTCGGTCACCCTCTGCTTAAGAAAAGATTCGATGAACCAGCCTCGAGTGATCCTTCAAAATCTTTTTGCTGCAAATTCTAGAAAAATTCCTTTCTCAACAAATCCCATAAATTTTGTAGTTTCGAAAAAAAATGTTTGGGCCTCCGTCCTCATTCCTACTTGGCTATTCGATGCAGTCTCGTTATTAACAACGGAGCATTACTGCCGAAACATTCAATAAAAGAGTGTCCATCTAACTTTCATCGTAACGATCTCATTTGCAGATTTTTGGAGTCGTTGATAATAATCCTGCACTCGAAACTTGAAAATTCAAAATTTCAACATTTTTTTAATGGAAGCTGTTCTACAAAAAATTTTGGAAAAAATCCTGTAAATTTCTCCGAAGTATATTGCATCCGTACAAAAACTTACATTGCGATGGTCATAGTAGTTTGGAAGAAAATAATTTTTTTCTGAAAATGTATAAAATTGGCTGAATTATTTAATTATTTTTTTTTTTTATGAACAAATAATTATTGCTGCAATATTTTTCTGCATGGCTCAAAGAGTTGATCGATGAAAATATTATTCTCCGAAAAAAATGAATCCGACACATTTCCAAAGTGAGCTCATCAAGTGAATACTTGTGAGTAAAAAATGATTATCGCATTGCGTCGTGGACGATCGACTCGTCATACTTGAAGTACAAAGCCTTGCGACAAAAAAAATAGGATTTTTCACTCGTACTTTTCTATGAGAAGTTCGGAGCTCCACCTCTTTCGTGAGAAAAAAAAGTGTCTTCGTGCTCCCGATGATCCTGAAATGCAGACATTGTAGACTCGATGGAGGTATGCGCAAATGTGTAACACTAAATACTTCTACGCCATATAATAGCCACATTCCTTTGGAAAGCTAAGAAAAGAAAAATCAAATTTATCAAGCAAAAGCAGAGTGTTTGCCTTTTCCAGATCGTTCTCACGAGCTCGAAGTTTTCTGGCCCACGTAAAATATATAGCCACAGATATTGACGTCGTGTAAATAAAATATCATTTCGCCGCAGCACTGCGTAATAGAAAACGCGAACTACGCCCTTTTGAGTGTCAGTAATAAATACGTTGCTCTGTATACATGTACGCGTTACTACTGAGCACAGGGAGTCAGGTGTTCTCCTCAATGGTGCGATCCTCTCTCGTTTCATTCATTCTTTTTCACAGTCACCCGCCCACTACGAGCCCATTTCTGAGGTAAGAATGAATCAGGCCCGTGAGCATGTCACGATCAACAGAAAGAAGTCAAAGAAAAAAAAACGATTCGACAGCAAAGTGCACAATTTATAAGTGTACGAAGAAAAAGGGAGCTTTGTGGACCTAAAGTCACAGTGCACTCTTGTGACTCGACGTATCAAAGTCCATATCATGAACATTCCTTTGAACTGTATTTTTTTTACGAATTTAAAGCTAAATTTTAATTGAGAGAAAAAAAAACATGCAAAATGTATGCTAAGAGTCTCAACGGAGTAATTTATTTAATTCTCATTCATAGTTCCTTTATAAAAAAACAAATCACTTCACTTTAGACTTACTTTAGATTGTTCAGATGTTTCGTCAATATTTATTTTCACCGTTTCATTTCTAATTTCCATACCACCTGTTTTTTTTTTTTTTTTTTACGCACGACTAGAGATAATAAAAATCATTCGAATTATCTAGTTCTTACGGAACGGTGTAGCTAGTTAAAAAAATAATAATTTCTACAAACGAATTATTCTTTTCGAAAAGACCCATCCATGGATTGTGCCATTATTCATACCTGCTCTCAAAAGCTTCATGGTTCTCGGACGTTTATAGTTTTTCATGATGTCGATCGTTCGAGCGACTTGCAACAACTGTTGATGCTCCGCGAGATACCAAAAAAAACAGTTGCCGTGTGCTCAGTGACGAATTAACCGACGAGTCACGTCACTTATTCATTATTCACTGTTGAGTTTAGCTTCGCTTATCAAGAAACGCGACGTACAGAAAGGGGGGAGACGTAACGAATTCGCGACGAATGAGTCCCACTCATATATCGACAATAAATTTTCAAATCCATTGAAAAATAATAAATCTTTGAAACTTCGAACTGTTTACACGAAATTCCAGGCTGCGTTACATCAGATAATAATTATATAGCCTTAAATTCTCGAGAAAAAAAATAGCCTAAAATAAATAGAAGCAAACGCATTTTTTGACCCCAAAATCGGATCATTGTAATAAAATCGATCCATTCTTTCGTCGATTTTGTTAAAAATCATGCTCGATAAAAGTTCCTAAACTTTTTTGAAACAAAATTGAAAAAAAAAAATGTAACAGGCTGCAAAACAGACTTTTAAGCATTTTGCGTCCCAAAATACAGAAAATGTTTTTTTATTAATGTAAAAAATGGGAATAAATATTTATTTTCGTGTTTTGCTTTCGCAATTATTACACATGTAAAATTTCACACGTGCCATGATAGGATACCCAACTTTTTTTCATAATGTAGCAAACGTTTCTTTGGTAATTGCCAACGCAATTAATTTGTCAAGCAGCAAATATTTCTGAGCGTTTCCACTTCATTATTTGTACTTTGTGTGTCTCCACTTAATTAATTCTTCGTATGATTTGAGTTGTTTTCCAATCGTTATTCGTGACCGCCGATTGTTTCGTTTTTTTCTTTTGGTTACAAACTGTGTACTTCCGTATAGACAAATGGAAATTCGTAACGAGTTTTCTCAGTCGTGGCAATATTTCTACTGCCATCGGATTACTCAACCAACAAACACTAGAGAACCACTTGGAGCAATTTTTTGTTTGTTTTGAATTTATCGTCACAAACAACAGAAGTCACGAACATTCATAGGAAAAATAGCACCGTCATTAACTTAATAACGTTGATCCATGTCCACGTGTTTCCCGATATTCAAAAGAAGATATTATTACAGATTTCCCTGTTTGACGGGTTGCTTAATTGGTTATTTTGTCACGTTCCACGAAAATGAGAAATAAATATTTAAAAGCAATCGTATGATTGTTTTGCAAGTGCTCCTTGAAAGTCTTTGACTCGTTGGTTCGAAAAATTCGACACATTCTCGAATCGTTTTTTTCCTCCTTCAAATTATTTCCCCATCCAAATCGTTTGAGCGTCCTGCAAAACTTGTTTTTCAATCACAAATTTGAGGGAAGTTGCTTTTTCATCATACGCTGAAATTTTTCTTCGAATTATAAATAAAAAGGATCGGTTTTTTATTTGAATCGGACTAACAATTGAAAAGATTTCGGGAAAATTGATTTTCAGGTTCGAATCGTAAAAGAAATCTTATCGGAATTGTAACGAGTACGTTTAAATATAAGTCCAATCCGATCGTTCCAGCCTGGGTCAGAATGACCCATGAGCAATCCAAAATTAAACGAAAATTATTCAATGAATGATCCTAAGAGTCAAAAGTGGCAAAAGTTACCACGGCACTGGGGTCATTCGCAAACGTCGTTAAATAGGAACGCTCCATATGTTCCTGTATTCGAAATAGGGGTGAGGCGGGCTGCGGCAAAGTGGGTTACGCCATTACAATGACTCATGGACGAACGTGCGAATTTGAGGAAAATAAAAAATTCAAAACTTCAAAACCTTTGTTTTTCATTTCAAAACGACACGTTTTGGAACGAAAAAAAAGGTTTTAAAATTGTGAGATTTTTATTTTTCTGACATGCCAAAGTTCGTTCATGAGTAATCATGGCAAAAGTAACATAATTTTTTCTACCTTGGAGCGGTTTTAAGCTGGAGCCACGTGATTCGACGTATTCACTCATTTCCCGCAATTTTTCACATTGAAAAAATTACTCGCTTCGATGAATATTATGATAAACGCGGGTGCATGGAGAAATTTTTTAATTTTTCACACATCATTTTTTTTACGGCTGTCCTACTTTGACTGTCTCTGCTCTACGTCATTGAATATTCTTTGGAACGAGTAGAAATGGAAAAAACGCAAATGTCAAAAAACTGATCGATTGCTGAGATCCGTGTCATTATTGTTTAAACAAGTTTCATCTTCCTTATTTCGATGTGACGCAAACGCAATTCGTATAAAACTGTTTGTACTGCTGTTAAATTTTTGCTTCACAAATTATTGGTGTAGGGATTAAATGGATCATGAAAAAGCAATGAATTAAATTTTTCCTCGTATTTTCGATGTCGCGAGGATGGATGAGAGATTTTTACTGATGCGTATGGCTTTTTACGCCAAAAATTTTTTTCACGAAAAAGAAACCGTACAGGTTTTTTGTCTACGAACAATGTTAATCGTCGTGCGCACGTAACGTTGTTAACGACGTTTATTTGTTCCTCGCATGACCGAGCCTGGCACGTAACCGTAGCGTTTATGCAATGGCGTAATTATATGTAATTAGACAATTATCATAAAGGTGATTATTCCATCAAATATGACGAATAGACCGGCAAGCATTTTCGTCGTAAAACCAAATGTTTTTGCGTTTTACGAGCTGCTGCTTTTGTCAATTCAAACAGACGATTAAAAACGTGACTAAATACTTCGCGTGAATCACTAAATTGCCAATTATTCTGATTGCGAATCTAATTACTGTGGATTATTAAAATCTTCGGTTTCTTAACGAAAAAACACGAAAATTGATATCGGACTTTTTTCATTTTTACATGCAAAGTATTTTACGTGTTTAGGGAAATTCAAAAATTGGCTTGCGAGTTTTTCGTCGGCATGATTAGGATGACGCTTCCAATTAGTCGTTGCGTCTCAAAAATTGAGTATTTTGGACGTAGAAACAAATTGGGTGTGGGACATGGCTTAAGGAAAATGTGAAACCCTGTACTTTGAATAAACATTTTATTTTCGCTGGTGAATGAAATTATGTTGATTTAATTCGGCGTAGCGTGATAAGCTCTTCCGCGATAGAGCTCATACGTCAAACGCGAGCGATCGCTGACTATCTATTCAAATTTTATTTCGCATTTTGCGATATCCTACTTAGTTTCGAAATAAAACGAAAACAACTTGTTTTTCGAGCTGTTTAAAACTCATGGCGTATATATCTTTGGCCCCATTTTTCTCAATGATCGTTCCTTCTTTTTGATCGCATGAATTATTACTCGCGATATTGAAAATCGATTTGAACAACTGTTCCGAAAAATGACTTTGTAGAGTCCGTCATTATAGTTGACATTTGATATCGGGTTCGAGCTACTTTTGAAGAATTGCCATACAATAGGAGCAATCACTTTGATAAGGAATGGGATATCAATCCATTTTCTTCTCCATTCATTCTGGTCCATTGACATGTGTTGATTTACTACAACGACGAAAATGTTTGCTGACAACGATGATTAGGAAACTTCATAGAAATAAATTATTTGTTCGGCGCCCATTTTCATATCGTTTCTATTTTTCATTGTAATCGCAATACCAAATCGAACGATACTCGTCAGGTATATATGCTCGTCGATGAAGCGTTTATTCTCACAGTTCACTTCCCACCCACTGGATCAAGTCTTCTAAGCACCTGACGATTCCATTCGGTTCAGAAAAACGTGAAAATGGCTATCAGTCTATACACTTTTCTTTTTGCTGTGACCCTAGCAGTTCTCGCTGAAGCACGAGTTGCCAAGTACTGCAACGTCGCAACATGTGGAAAAGCAAAACACACGACATGCTTGTACTCGGTAAGAACAAAAATCTTTATTTTCGGTAAACTCAATAAAATTTCCAATCAACTTTTCTTGGCAAAAATGTTGCAAAAAAAAAATTCCTAGTGGACATACGCAGCCTCGAAAACCGAGGAAAAAAATCACCTTTTTTTGAAAAATTTCGCTCATTTTCCAAATTCTGAACAGTTCATCGTATCGGCTAAGCTGACAATTGGAACTTTTATTGCATTTGGAGCTCTTGGCGACCACCCAATTGAACAACTTTCAGCGAGGTCACTACTTGGTTGGGTGACCGCGTGGCCTAAGAAAATATTGGCTGAATTTTATTTGAAAAAAACGTTTACGTCTCGTTTGCAGGAGCAACCCAGTAAGACATGCGGCAAGGTCGTTGTGACTCGTTTAACCCCAGCCCAAATCCGGGAGGTGGTCGATGTTCACAATGCGTTCAGGAAAAAGGTCGCACAAGGGTTGGAACATAGAGGTAACCCCGGACCCCAGCCAGGATCGGCGAATATTGGACCATTGGTAAATAAACAAATTCACGACTAAAATTAAATTAAATTGAATTTAAAAAAAAGTTATTCCTTTTTTTATTCATGAATTTTTCTTTATAGACCTGGTCCCAGGATATTGCGGACATTGCTCAAGTTTGGGCCAACCAGTGTCATTTCGGACACGACGCTTGCAGAGATCTCCGTAAGTTGTCATCGTCGTAATTCACAATGATTTTCGATGTTTTTAAAATTCACTTCTGGCCTGCAGTTACAAAAGAGCTGGAACTTTCGCACAAGGAAACTGCAACGATTAATCTCAAAAAGTTCACAATTTAAACAAACAAATTTCCTTGTACGATTAACAATCGAAAGTGCTGATCGTTTTCTCAAATTCTACGGATGATCGAACCCAGAGAACCGAACCGATCAAAAATAATGTTTTTTTTTTTTACAGCGAAATCGCAGGTTGGACAGAACGTTGCCATCTCCGAAGTTTATGGACAGGAACCAAAATCCCTTACCGAAATGATTACCGGTTGGTACGATGAAGTTAAGGACTTCAACAGAAATATGGTCTCCAATTTCCAGTGAGTTTACAACATTTATAACTAACGATCGATCAAAGCAACGACATAACGAAACACTGATGGAATAATATTTGAAAAGTCAAGTAATTGAATATTTCGACCTTCCGTGGTCAATATCATCCCGATCTAAAAATTCAGAATCGTAGTTTAAACCATTCCGAATAAAAATATCGAGAGACAAATTTTTTATCCAATTTTAAACTGGAAAAAAAAAATCAGCAAATATGCAACGTGTAAAGAAGTTTTTTTTTGTCGCGCTCGGGACCATCTTGAGCCCTGGTGACAACGGAGGGTTAATTGATACGAAAAAAAAACAATTTTCCTGCATTCCGAGTAGAAAATTTCGAAGGAATATTGAAGAATTGAAGTGTCAGAAATTTGAGAGCTCCCCAATTTTCGATTTTCAAGTTGCATTAAGTTGTTTTTTATTTTTGTCATGGATTGAGTGATTAATTTCGGAAATTTCGACTTTGCAGACAAGTCGGTGGACCCATGATTGGTCACTACACCCAATTGGTATGGGGTAAGACAAAGCATGTCGGCTGTGGTTTCATCAGATACATGAACAACGGACCATGGGTCTCGTCGTACCTCGTATGCAACTACGATCCTACCGGAAACTGGATTGGCGAGCCTGTCTACTAAAAAAACTCCTAGTAGACTCAAATTCACGGTTCAATCGAGCCTGCAAAACGCTTCGTTTGACCAACGACTCGGCACTGACTATTCAAATTTTCGAGCATCATTTTTTTCCTACACTTTTTGTAGCCATCGTTTCTTAATTGGATTATGTAAAAGTCCATTATTAGTATTTTTATCGTAATAAAGCTTTTACGCATCATAAAACACAATCAACTTTTTTTTTTCGCTCATTATTTTTTACTTCCCCCAAACCTCGACACGATCCTTGTTATTTCTTCAATTCTCATGAGCTCTCTGGCTGCTACGAACTTTGATTTAAAATCCTCGTAGAATGACGCTCCAATTTTCAAGATCAAGTGCAAAACCGTCGATCCCCCGAAACTCGTATTCAGCCTCACGGTCAAGCCTTGTACAGGATTGAAGCAAAAATTGCTGCCTATCTCGAAAATGCACGGATGCCGCACTACTTTCACGATAACTGTACTGAACTAATTTGCACGTTTGAGTAACTTCTTTTTTTTCTCCATTAAATGTTTGATTTTTATTTTCTATTTACTTTTGTCCGAGGACAATTGGATAATTCTGACGTGGACACAAGAATTTTTCTGAGTATTCTCGTAATTTTGTTCTATTTTTTATAAAATCATTAATTAACTTTGATAAATGAGAATTTTTACGAGAAGCAACGTTTTTGTAATTGACGGAAATGCAGGCTTTTCAATTCTATAAGAAAGGCAAAGATTCACTGAAATTGAGACGTCAAAGTCAAAGATTTCCGTCAACACGTGACACTGGAAATTAAATAGCTAGAGTCTGGACATGAAGTGTTTTGTGTACGTGCGAGTAAAGAGGCCAAATGAAAGATATAAACGAAAATAGAGAATGAAAAGTCGCTTTTGTTGGCTCTTAGTTGGGAAATTTGGAATTTCTCTCCCTTAGACATCCACGTGACGATGTAAGCAGACTCGGCCTTTCTCTCGAAAATTGGATCACGCCATTGTGGCCCGATCATTCGACCCTCGTGAGCTAGAACGAGCCAGAAAAACTTGCACTTCCGACAACACTCACTTTTACCGTTCTCGTCGAATATATCGTTTAGTACCGTTTAGGCTAGCCGTTATTTATGACTTTTCGTGATGGGGGCTCTACTCGACTTCCAGGCACGTTGCGATGTCATTATTCGAATCCTCAAAATAAATGTATCTTCCGAAATATCGGAATCATCGACAAGCTGGTGAAGCAATCGCCAAAAGTTCGTGAAACTCATGTTTTTTTAGATATTGCCAGAGTTGCGTGAAAAAAAAAATTCTCATTGGTTCTTTCGCCAAAATGATGCTTTCTTTTCATTTTTCGAATTCTACAAGTCAGCAGTCATGATATGAGACTTTTCCTGGCATTTTTGAAGAAACGATTTTGTCTCAAAAGATCCCGAATGGCATTTATTCAAGTTGTTTGATTTTAATTTCATTTTTTTTTTCCTATAACAAGATTCTGTTATTTGGAGGCAAAATATCGTCGTATTTCCGGTTTGAATTCATTTTCATTGTTTTCAAGTCGAAGAATTCGAAATTTTTGAGAAAAAAAAACAAGAAAAATCGATGGCTGCATAGAAAATGTAAAAAAATTATTGACGACGCGTGGATGTGTGTGAAAAAACATTGATGGAAGTTTACGTAGAACTGGGAATATGCTATGGAAGTGAGAAATATGTGTGAATCCGTGCAAAGCTGGAAGGAAAGGACTGGGGGGTCGACGAAGTCCCAGATGATTCGAGGCCCCTCAGGAGAATGATTTCCAAAGGTGAAGGAGGATGCTGGCCGATCGCAATCGCGGGTATTATTGAGAATAGATCGGGATGGAGGAAACGAGGGTGTATCGAGAGTGGAATAAAAATGTCGACTGGCCTTCTGAGGAAAGGGAGGGAGGAAGAAGGTTGAAGAAAAAGATTCGCTGCGGGTGGGCCTGTTACGATAAATGTTTGCCCACGTCATTGTTGCGCATCTCTCGGCGTGACACTCGACGTCACTACCATTTTTAAAAAGTGTTTAGGCCCTCTAATAGAGCTCGGCGGGAGAGAAGAAGAAAGAAAGGAGCGAAAAGAGGGAGAATCGAAGGAAAAAGAAGTATCGACAAGACGTAAAAGCCAGGAGAAAAAAACGTATTGCTTCTGATTTCCTCAAGGCGTAAAAGCGACGGAAAAGAGACAAGCAGACGTGTCTCATCTCATTCATGTCGAAAATGCCCACCGGGGGCTACTACCGGACAACCAGGACCCACGTTGCGACCAACTTTGTCCTTTGATACTCGCTTACAGTTATTTTCATAGTCGCATGTAGAAAAATCAATATATCAGAGAGTCTGTGCGCCCCGGGGGTCCTTATAATTTCAACGATTTCTTCGCACCTTTATACATTATATACATTTTGTATGTACATCATTTTTCCAAATGTAACTCCGGAGGTGAAAATCCGACAAAAAAAGTGCGGAAATTCGCGATCATCGAATGTGTATCCGACGAGAAGAAAAAAAATAACTTTCCATTGTCCGCGACGATGCGGGAGGCACGTAATCCCGATTGATGCTTCGCAGCTCGAAGAAATATTGCGAAACAGGTCGTACACACTTTGAGAGCTTTGTATCAATCACCGCTTTCCGGAAACGAACATTTTTTCATCCCAGTTCGTCGTGACGAGCGCCCAGACCTTTAAAAATCTTCGATCTCCTGTTTTTTTAAATTGGTTAATTTCATCGAGCATTCTGCGATCGTTGGAACAATTGTAATTGAATTTTTCACAAACACCACGTGCATGTGTCGATCCGATGGATCTTCGGGGACCGCCAGAGACAATGAGCCGCCGCATTCCAGCCGCAATTAATTTTACAGCTGCGGATCTTACGACGTCGCATTTTTTTTCCATGTCATGGTCATTACGATCATTGCAGGCCAGAGGAAAACGAGACTCGGTGTATGGAACAATAAGAAACATTCCGTAAAGTCATTAAGGTGTTTAAACGCTTGCTCCGAGTGGCGTCAATTTATTCCTACATTCGTCCGGATGTTACGTAATGAAATATATTCAGATCACCTCCGACGAAATTGACACGTTTATATTTTTCGCTGAAAATTTGAAAGAATCGACAAAGATGCCAAACAAATCCTCTGCCCTGGATTCCCTCGTATTTACATCAAAGTATTTTCATTCGTGGATCAACACGTGTATTTATACAAATGGGAGTGATGGCAAAAGAGCAAGCGAAGCGAGCCTCCTTAAGCCTTCCCACCAGCGACAAAGTTAACAAAGTGTAATCCGAGTGTAGGGGATGAAAAAAAGCCCAGAGATTAGGAGAGTGCCCGTGTAATCCGGGAGTAAGCGATCGTTTAGTATTGGGCTGAGTGAGTTGTGGCGACATTTTTCGTATTGCCACCGATTCTGGAGTGCTCCGAGCATGTGCATCGAGAGTCAGTGGAAAAAAGACACTCATTTGCGACAGAAATTGACAATGTTACGTCGTTATGACTGTGAGCCATGGGCTACAGACATAAAGAGTCCGAAATGTTCGTACTGGTAGCCATAACGATGACGTTAGTGGAAGAAGAGAATAGGAGAAGGGGGGCAGTTAGGGCAAACGAGAAGAATCGAAGAGGGTCGTCCGGGGAAAATGAGAACAAGTGGGCAAAAGGGAGAAAGAGAGACGAGAGGGAAAAAGTTTGGCTTCTCGCAAACTGTGCCTTGGGGTTAACTGTCATATATCTGTAGGACCGTAGGGGGGTGTCAGCGAGAACTCGAACGAATGTCCCAGCAGGGTTGCCAGGCATCTTCCTTTCACTACCGTAAACCAACAATGAGAGTGTGAGAATCTTCTTATAATCCTGTCACATATATAACTATATATATATATCGAAGTGTATACATACGATGATATATTTATGTGTATATACATACTCGATATCAATAACCACGAGAAAACATGAAATTCGGAAAATTCATCATGACGAAACATTTTCGATCCTTGCCATTTAAACTCAAAGCAAATCTTCGCCATGAAAAGACTTAAAATCACGCAGTTACCTCTTGATTATTCTGGCAACGAGTTTTCGATCGATTTTTTTTTCGTTAGTCTGTCTCTGTTTGCTGGTAAACACTGTTGAAGTGATGGACATGAAACAAACCTTCGATGGTTCTATCCGACTGTTTCTAAATAACGGATTTTTACGTTTAGAGCGTGGATCTATAAACAACGAGAAAACATTAAATTTGGAATCGTGACGAAACGTTTCTGCACGCGGTTACTCAATTACTCTGGTAAAATGAATTTTCGAACGATTTTTTTTTCATTCCATTTTTTTTTTGTTGTTAAACACTGTCGAAGTGATGGAAACGACAGAAATTTTGAATTGTCTGGTTTAAGCGTTTTGACGTAATGAATTTTTGGTTTTTGAGCGTAGCAGATCGTGCGGACACATGGTCTTTTGACGATTCTGCTGTAACGCGTTGGCTGTAGTCGATCTAATCATATCGCATTCGGGGCTTTATACCATATCATTTTTTTCACCGTGATCGTCATATTTCGGGCTCGTATTTATAGACAAGTAGGAACCCCTCGACAACTCCCTGAGGGCGGCCTATGGGACACCGCAAAATCGACCATAACATTCATATGCAACCCCTGCGAACATCGACAGAAGTGAAAGGAGGCTGATGTGTGGATAGCGAAAAAAAAACGATAGGCTTCTGCGGTAACCAACCATTCGACAGAGGGAAACTCGCACCCCTCTGCGTGCGTGTGTCGCGGCGTAATTGAAGAAGGGGATGAAGTCGGGAACCCACCCTTTTGTACATATATGCATTTATATGTGTGTATATAGCAGCTCGTTTACCCAGGGGGAGGGGGTCGCTCAGTGTGACGCCATCTTAGATTTAATCGAGAGGAAAATGGAGACTCCTTCCTCCCTTTTTGCCGTTGCTCCGCATGTAATTTTGCGAATCACTATATACATATTTATGTGCGATACTCGCATTCGCAGAATGTACAATTTCCGTTCGAATAGATCGACGTAATATCTATACAAATTGCTAGAGGAAATCGTACTATTTTATTCAATTACTTCGATTCATCAGGAGTTTAAAAAAATCGATTCTCACCAACGCGTTGTCCGATGCAGTTTCATGTTGAAAACGCGAGCACGAGAGATTCTTCTCAGCTAACGAAGCACGCGTGAATTTTTTCCAATATTTTTTATGCTGAATTTTCGCCAAAGAAAACCAAAATTTGATGTTTTCGCGGATAAAGTTTTCGATCGAGATTTTTGGGTATCTGACAGTAACAAATATAATTTTCCTCTGAAAAACCTATGAAAAAAAAAGATCAAGAAACGTTTTATTCGGTACGGAGAGGAATTGCATGGGGAGAGAAATAAATATTTTCTGATTTTCATTGGAACAGTAATTAGATAAATTTATTATCATCACATCGCGTATAAAGTTCATCTCGACAAGATCCTAAAAAATATACAATATATATATGTCTCTTAAATCTCTTTATATTCACAATTGCTCCGAGAACAAAATTGAGCTTCGTTCCAAGGAAAGCAAGATCCTCCGAAGTTCTCTCGGGTCTTGAACGTCGTACACAAACACTTGAAAACTTTTATACAAAAGTGGTCGAAACATTGGAAATCCACTGATATTTTCCGTAATTTTTCTGAATATTTTCCGTTATTTTTTAAATATTTTTTCACCATTCTGGCGACGTACAAAAAATTCACGTTACAATGGATCGACGAATCACGAACCGAGTGGACAATCAATTATTTTTTGAATTTTTACAACGTTTTCAACGTTTACAACGTTTACAAGTTTCCATTTTGATCATTTCTTCCACACTCGTTCATTAAATCTCGATCACGACGTTTGCCAAACTTTGTGAGACGAAAAAAAAAATTGATACCGGTCTCGATTTTTGTGGACAGTAACTTACAATTTACGATCTTAAAATAGTCGGAAGAAATTAATTTCCCGACCAAACCGGCCACTGGTTGGACGTTACAGTTCTTCGGATATAAATTTTTCAATAATTTAGGTGAGTCGCTTCCTACGAGCTTCGAACGGAATAAATAATCGGTAAAATGGAAAACTCAAAGTTCGACCAGTGCTCGATTTTGTCCAGGACGCTGCATATATTTACAAATCTCAATGACGCTCTTATAATTAACTTGGAAATTATTCCAAGATACGCGCCGGATTATGAAAAATTTCGTTCCACTCGGTCTTTTCCTAAATATCAACATGACTATTATTTTCCCACGTCCATTTATACAATACAAAGATAACTCGTGAACGGCGAGAAATCTTTTTAAATGATTTGTCACAAGCTGAGCAAAGTTTGAAAATTCAATGTTCCCTCCATCGCATCAATAACACGAACTTATTGAGTTTGAAAATTTTATCAAAAATACTGATGTCCTCTAATAATCATCATTGTTTTGTAACAAAAGTGAGTTCATATTTTTCCCCTTATATAAAACATTAGATATATCGAAGTGCTAGTCTTTTAAACATCAAAAAGTGTTTGCTTGGTATTTACATTAAACTTTAGGAAAATACATTTTCGTATATATTTTTCTCTCTCTTGTTTATAGACTTGATATTTTTAGGAAATTCCTTCATGGTCGTTTTTTCTCGTTATACCCTTAATCTGTTTCCTTCGTTCTTTATACATTTGTACAGATAGTTATTCTAATATATATCTCTGCGATTTCTCGACTCACTTTACGCACAAGCTGGATGGTGCCACGCAGGCACAGGCTGTCCCGACGGTAAACACGTGTAATGGGGAGCGGCGAATCCAAACATGGTGCCACTGAAAGGCTCCGGAATACCGCGATTCTGATGCGTTCTCTGGTGTTTCTTTAGATGATCCTTCCGCCCGAAAGATTTGCCACACATATTGCAAGTGTGCGGCTTCAGGCCGGTGTGAATTTTCCGGTGCCTTGTCAGTTCTTCGTTCCTTGTAAAAGCTTTGTTGCATCCATTCACCTCACATTTGAACGGACGTTCGCCTGTAAATCAACAAATAAGAAAATTGGAGATGAGTCAAATGTACCAAATGCCTTTTTTGATCAAATTGATCAAATAGAAATGGTTTATGAGGATTTTAATTCGATGCATCAAATAATCTCTTAATTGACTGCATTCTTATCGAAGAACGAATGAATTTCTTATCTATAAGAAATACTTACCGGTATGAATTCGAACGTGTCCTTTCAGTTGGCCATTGTTGCTGAATGCGACGTCGCAATGTTCGCAACGGAACTTTTTGGGTCGGAGTTTCTTTTCTTGCTTAACAGCGATGTCCTGCTGATAAAGCTGCTCAACGGCGTCTTTCATATACTGTCCATAGCTTCCGAATGGTACGGTAGAGAGTCCCAAGTAAAAATTAATTCGATCGGTTTCGCTGAGATTGCTCAACCAAAGGTCCACGTGCGGCGGAATATATTTATAGGGAGCAAAGAAACCAGAAGAGGCCGGTGCGAAACCGACTCGCGACCTTATCTCCGCTGGCATTGCTGTATAAACATCGCTCGGATTCTCACTAAGAGCGTTGATGCAATACTGAACACCAGTGCTGTAGCAGCCAATGGTTTCTCCGCTATTAGTCGCGTCCATTGTCTGACCCGAGGAAAAATTGCTGCCGGATGCGGAAGGCACATGGAAACTGTCATTGGATCCAGACAAGAAGAGTTTTCTTCTCACCTTGCGGACCCTTTCGCATTGGACGTAATCACTAGGGGGACAAGAATCTAATTCACTGCTTGCGCTTGATGAAGCAACACTATCGGAATCTTCTCCATCCGATCCGTGCTGCTTTGCACACTTTCCGGCTGATGTATCCCTCGAAATTTGGTTCACTTCAGGGCGGATGATGTTATTTATCAGCAGGTTCGATCTTGCTTGACCATCCCATGGTCTGAAAAATCCTGCCTCGTTGTATTCACCGACGATTTTTCCACTTGACCCTTGCATTGTGATATCCACTTGTTTTTAGTCCCAACGCGCACAAGCCACTTTGTCAATGTTTTTGAATATTCCTTTCGGCACTGTGTTTTAAAATATCAAAACGAAAACTGTCTTAAAGGCACAAACTTGATGTTTTGGCAAAGGCTAGCGATCTCTGACGTCTCGACTAACACTGTTGATTCCTTCGAACTGTCCTCTGGTTTTGTAGGGGATGCAGAGTTCAGTGAAAAGTCAAAAGGTAGGGGTTTTTGGGAAACACCCCTCGGTCCAGGATTGGGGGATTTTCGACGCTCCGAACCCTCCGTGTACTATAGGGCCACTCTGAATACCCCCTCCCTCGCTCCCTCCTTCTCATTGACATCGAGAATCTCGTAGCTTCTCCCTCTGCCTGTCTCACCCCTAATGCTTTTAGCAACAGTCCGTGCGGCAATGGTCGAATGGTTTGGGGTGGTGGAAGGCTCGAGGGAAGGCGGCGGTGGGTTTTTTGGTAGGCCTGCTGAAGGCGCTTCGTGCGTGTGCCCCATTCGGTATTTCTATTGTCATTTCAACAAAAACTCATACAACCAAACATAACATCAAGCATCCCCCGTTTAATCAGCCACTGGTTCAACTTTTCATTTTTTTTTTCTTTTCTATGAAATTATATTTTACCCAAAATCCAAAAAGATGCAGAATTCGTTGTGCAGATTAATTAGTCCTAATTGTTGCAGCTTGATTGGGTTCTCGATGGCAAACATCAAGGATCAAGAATGCGATCGCGGCGCTGGCAAGTCGCGCGGCGAATCTTAAGTCTAGACTATAGGGTTTCGATTTTTTTTATTGCGCTCTGGCCTAGTGACGCGCCATTTATATTGTACAAACTGAAAATCCCGATCGATTGACAAAGTACGGGACGGGAATGTTAGAAAAAATTAAGGGCTGTGCTCAGCGTAATATAATCAGACGCTCGTAGATAGCGTCATAAAAAAAAAATGAGTCGATGGGAGTATGTAAAGTTGAGCAGCAGAGACTATAATTAGAAGTTGGTCGATCAAGAACGAATGGCACGCGAACTGATCCGATCGGAAGAATCGTTCGTCCCTCGCTCATTCCCGAAACGATTAAAGCATTCTGCATCAGTCGTTTCTCTATATGAACAGCATGTATAAACTTGTGGAGCTTGAATGGGTGCCGCCAAAGCATCGCCACTCTAAACACAATGCCGAGAATTCGAGTGAATGGGATCTCGCTCGTTGAGAGCTTCGTGTCAGGCGTTCGTCTCTCGTATATAAAATGCCTCTATGACGCTATCTTCCCCGACGTACATATAGAAATATATATTCGTGTGTTCACGTGTGTGTGTACGTGCATTCAATTCAGAGGGTGCAACGCGGGGGTGGAGTCGTCCCAGCCAGTCTTTCCCTCTTCCTTTCTCCGCTCCTTTGCTACGTCCTGCTACCAAACGCGCTGATTTATTGTAACACTTGGAGCGAAACTACCCTCTGCTCAAAACGAACAATCCGGACTCCTCTCAGTCGCTCTCTCTCTATATATATATATATACATAAACATGGGTGATGCTGAATGCGAGCACCCAGCACCGTCCATCAGCAGAAAGTATATCTTCGATTTTTGTCCCACTCATCTATGCTTGAGGTTACATGCGTCTCGATTCCGTAACAACGCTCCTGAATCCACCCTCTCAAGTCTGTCAAAACGAGACTCGAAAGTATAAAAAATTTCTGGGTGGACGTTTAACTCTGAATTTCCATCGGCGTCTAGATTCGCAGGTAAAGTTTTTCTGGCCACGAAACAACTCGGTGGACCACGAAAACATGGATGCACCGGACGATACGGTTATGAATTTTCGGGTTCTGGATGTTAAATTAATTTTATTTACTACCGGCCAGGGAGTATCGAGCGCGATTGGGAACATTGAAACATCGTGGTTAGTGCATTTGCGATATTAATAATAATAATGTGAAACTATTTCGTGATGGATTATCGAAATCGTTGACGGGACACTGCGATGGGCCGACAAGCCAAAAAGAGTCTCGTCATTTTGAGTATAATTTTCGCGCGTCAAGTCCCTGAATCAAAAATAGTTAATAAAATATTCAATGTTTACCAAATTTTCATTAATCCACGAAAATTTTTGTTTCTCTTTTCTATCAACATTTTTGGAATCCCAACAACCACTCGTCCTTTTTGTTTCGGACACATTTTCGGTGTAGCAGTTTGTGTTTCTATTTTTCATTTCCTTTTTTTTTATTAATGTCAAAGTTTTCAAGGTGCACGTACAGTTGAAAAATAAATATTTTTTCGTATTCACGTAGTGTCTACTATTCATTGGAATATTTTACAACCTGCTACGTCTAGTGTTAGTTAGAAAGTAGATTCTTATCGACAGTTCATTTAAATCGGCTCGTCTGTGTTTCGCGAGCAGAAAAAGGTCCAGTATGTTTACGGCCAAACTCTTGTTGTCCCCTAAAGAAGACAGCGTATTACATACAGCAAATAGGTTTACAGCCTACAATAGTGGTGGTCAGGAAAAAGGCGAAATGAAGGTATGACCGCAACCCACGCTGCCAACCACTTTTCACACAAGACACGAGAGGGGCTTCTGTCTGGCGTTTGCCCCTTTCTTAATAATTAGTCTAATGGTCCTGGGAATGGTTAAGCGGCTTTGGTGGGAGGTCGATATTTGACGATTATAACTGTTGTGGTCTTGGGGAATACACGAGGACTGAAGTGAAATTTATACGATCTATGTTAACAAACGTTTAACACGACCTTTTTAAAAACCAATAGATTCCCTTCTTTTTTCTCTCCGCAGACCAATGAGCAATAAAACTTTCTAAAACATTCCGAATTTCGTGGATCGACTGGTGCGGAAATTCTTGGCTTTACCCATAATGAGTATTATGCCAACGTCTGGGAATCACGAAGAATCGATGACACATAGATTTCTAAAAAAAAAAAAAAGAGCGATGTTCCCACGAAAACTATATCAAGCCCTGTCCGTTTTCTCGAGCCGTCCGGACTACGCAAACGTAGAAAATTTGAATTTTTGCCCTCGAACTTGAGATTTTCATTTTTCAATGGATTCCACCGCATAATACAACCTGCTCCTCCTCAATTCAATGCGATTCTTTCCCACATTGGCAAAAGAAAACTCTCTAAAGATACTGCTCGGGAAGACGCAAGATCCAGCTAATGTCTCAAAGAATGACATTTTTCCGTATTATTGCGAAATTCTGACCGATCGATGACACGCGCGTACAAAATTTTTTCTACCGTTCCCTAAAATTGTGTAAGATCGTTTCGAAAAACGAAGGAAAGTGTGCTCTCTCTCTCCCTTTTCTCCGTTTTTCTATTTCTTGCGCTGGATTCGGTGATCTGTCTTGCTCAGTCTAAAGAAAAGTCACAACACCGACGGTAATCCGATAAATACACAAACGAAACTAAACTGTATCCATTTTCATTGGATTCTACGAGTAAACATTCGACTTTTTGTCATTTAACAATGCATAACTCTTGAATTCCAAAAGTCCACATTCAAACAACGAGCTATGAAAACAAAAAAACAATCCAAACAATAAAATATTGAAGATACAATTTGGACCGTCGAAAAAATGAATGAAAACGAGAAAAATGTTGTAACGGACGACAAATTTTAGGGCAATTTAAAAAATAAATTACCCTAAACATCGTGGCAACCGTGAAAAATTGTCGATAACTGTTTGATTGTTTAGAAGTTGTAGAAATGTTCAATTTTTGAGAATTTTTTAAAATTATTTTTAATCTACCGAGTTGCTTTGGAAACATGTTCGTATTTTTTTTTCGATGAATAAAAAGATCGAAAGTAAATGAAGGCATGGAACGGCCGACAGTTTGATGCGTTTTCACGGATCAAGGCCGAGCTGTCCACTGGAATGACGAATCGGTCGTACTTCATCAGCGCGGAGAATCCGCCGGATTTACGCGATCTCGTCCCCGTCGCATCCATTCCAATTTTTTTCTCTCTTTTATCAATACGATCCAATTTGTTGGGCACGTACTTTTTGCGTGAAATTCATGTTTTCGTAACCATTTCTTCTTACACTCCCGCCTTTCTCTGCATTTGTACACAAAAGCGTTGTTATATGGAATCACGAGATGTCCATCGAGATGATCGATCGATCGAGTAACCTCTTCATCGCGACTCTCTCGATCGTTTCCGGTGACCCCTCGACAATATGAACTCTCCACATTTTGTAGCAAGCTGCTGTCGTTTTCTCTAGCTTCTGCCTTTTAAAATTTCGCTTTCTATAACTCAAAGAAAAACTTAATTGTATACGTGCTCGTGAATCTCCGACGAGATCTAATGGTCGATAAGAGAAATTAGTCTAAGGAAAAAACTCTATGATTCACACACACATAGAGGCCTCGAATCGTAACAATAAGAAAATCGTTCAACTCCGAATATAATCGCGAGGAATGAAGAATTGACTAATTATTCGAGACGTTTGAATAATTTTTATTTTAACAACTTTTCACCGAACGATCTGACGACAAACCAAATGGACGAAATTTGATGTCGAAAGATTCCTGAAATCTCTTTTTGCAGGAATAAAAATAATTGATCAATCGAAAAACTAAAGAAAACGTTTTCGATCGTCCTGCTTCAGGTTTCGCACCTGTGCTTTATAATAGAAAGAATGATTCATTTTGCCAGTCCATGTGTTACTTAATATTAATGAGCTGGCGAAAGGTAAACCCTCAAAAAATTTCTAATCAGCCGATTTCAATACTTATTTTTATTTGTTTCTCGATATGAAATTCTCGCTTGGAGCGATCATGGAATCGTTCTTCGCTTCAGTATTTTTTCAAAATTCTACCAAGTGGAACCGGATTTGAACAACCAAAATGGAATTTATTGTTTTATTCTCATTTGCTACGATCGCTCGATAGCGATGAAAGATTTCTGATAAAAATCAAAATCATCGGGACAGAGAGTGACTTTTCGCATCGTGTGACAAGGACTTGGATTTTTTTGACCAGAGTTCAGGATGTGGCCTTTCGGTGGTGTGGCAGGCACAAGCTAGGGTAGGGAAGAGAAAATTCGACCCTTCCCCTTTACGTTCACTGCCCACGCCCCTCGAGCAAAGCCCTCCCGAATCGCACGATCCCCTTCGTCAACCATATACACACAAGCCTGCTACATTCTCCCTACTCGATTTCTTTTCCACACATACAAAAGCACATGTTCTTATGTGTGCTTATCTATGTGCAGGTTTCTGTACACAATGAATAAATATATAATATATATAAGGACCCTGCGTCGCAGAGGTTATACATGGGGCATGCACACAAAGTGAGAAAACTGTACGAGCAACGCCAATTTTTCTAGGCGTTCGATCGACAATGGAAATTTAGCGAACAACGTAAAATTATTTTTATGATGAGGTTCCAAATAAACGATCGTGAAAATATTTAACTATCCTTTTATGTTTTAATCCCAAACAATTTCGAGGTCTCATCACGAAAACCAGATTTCTCGAAAGATTTCCAAAATGGAGACTGACGTCAAAACAGAAATGTGCAGCGACACGAATGTTGCATTTCAAAACGATGCGACGAAGCTGATACATCGTATGAGCCGTACAACTCGTTCTCGTTATTCTTTTCTCCTAAAGATTTCCATAAAAATGTAAAAATATGAAAAATTTGGATTCCACCGTAACAATAAAAAATCGAAATGATAAGAAATTATTAAAATAAAAATCTGCAATCGGGGCGTCGCGATCGATGAATCTTTCAAATGAACGAAAATTATGAATCGGAGTAGAACGTGGACTTAAGAAATATTTCGATAACTAATTATCCACGGAATCTCGAACAGAGAATCCGACATTTTCATCACCCATTCAGCTTTAAACTCTCGTCATAGATGAAAAAACGCCGATTTTTAATTCGAGATGCTCCGAAAACAAAGAGTACGAGCCCTTGACGCGGCTCCAATTTCGACCAGAACGAAAATGACGGCAAATTGCTGTGTGGATTGCATTTATAAATGTGAAGATTTTTGTCTTTTTTTTAATTTTATTTATTTTTTGGAGCACTTTTGAAGGAAATTGCAAAATGATATTTCTCACCACGGGTCAAGCTGCCCCGAGAGCCATGTATCTATAATTCACATATATAGTCGATGCATATATATTTGTGTGTGTGTGTGTGTGTTGGCAGAGATAAAAGCGATTCTCGAGGTCGTGGCAAGCCCCATAAAAGCCCTCTCACGTACATTCATAGTTTTTCGTGTGGTTTGTACGTACGTGCGGGGTTCCACCCTCGTGAAACACATCGGAGACTGTAGTTTTGGAAGTAACACGCAGAGGGTAGAGAGAAAGAGAAAAGATTGCGTATAGTCGACGCCCCTGGCATGGCGGGCAAAATTTTATTATATGCCCACTTCCAGTCGAATGAACGCGACGAGCCGTTTTAGCTGACAGGGGGTGCTACAAAAACCTTCTACCACCGCCGCTCCATATCACAAAACAGGCGCGCAAGAAAGGACCAAACCGCGATGATTTATTTCGTCGAAAACTTAAACGGGCGACCACCAAACGGCAAACGGAAAAGAGAGACGCGGAAAGCGTTAAGAAAAAATGAAGAGAAATTTCAAGCGCAAGATTCCCGACTTTCGCGAAAACGCCACAAAATTCGCCGCATTTTTATTTCATAGGGAATCACGTTCCTCATGGTTAAAAACCGTAAAACTTTCAATTTCCACCGACGTTTTCCTCATTGAAGGCAAATTTCGAGCATCAAATGGAAACAACCTTTTTTAATTGTTTTTCAATTCGTTTCGGAAATTATAACAAAATATGAAAATTGTCTCGATCTTTCAGTGTCGATCGGAGAAATTAATTCACGACGATTCAAACGGTTCAGAGAATTTTGATGATTTTTGAAAGAACGAGCTTCGACGCTGCTTTTAGGAAATAAAACCTTCGTATAAGAGATACGAATCTCGAAAACCGCTATTACATAATTGAGGGAAATTCGTTGGAGTGCGCTCGAGCGTGAGTCCTCACAATCGTCCTCCTCGTGATTGAAGAATTCTGTATCATCGAGTCTCGTGCTGTATCAACTGGCGCACATGCTGCCTCTGGAAAAGCGCATCCGAAGCAAGAAAGAAAAGAAAAGAGAAAGAGAGAATGAAGAAGAAGATAAAAGGAAAAAAAAACGATTTCTCAAAGGGAAGCACGCGCGGGTTTCCTCAAGATTCTCATTCTTCTTGTTCTCAGTTTCTTTTCTTCTTCACCACGTGGAAATGTCGCTTCTTCTGCTTTTGCTTTTTTTATTTATCTGTGACAGGAGTCACCTGAGTCGCTCGTGAGTGTCGTTTGCCCCTGTCCGAAGGATTCGGGTGGCTGAAAATCCGTGGATAGGGGACAAGGAGGGGGAAACATTGAATTTCGAGTGAATCGAAAAAGATCGAAGAGAAAACCTCGTGGCTGGCTTTCGGGAACTGCTAAAAGACAGCGGCAAGAGAGAAAGCCACGGTGCCCACTTTGCCTCGACCGAGACCACAACACAATGTCCTCACACCGTCCTGCATCCTCACAATGAAGGGAAAAACGTTGTACACGATTATTTATTCCTTCGGATACGTGTGTGCTGTAGAAAAATCTCTAAACACACAAACACGGAACACATAAACGTTCTCAATCGCCTTACCAACGTACCCACGAAAAGAGACTAATAATCAGTAAATCTGCGGATTTGCACGATCGATTCTGCATTTTGCGGAATTTTTACTACGTGGAATACAAAAAAGTTCAGCCCGCGCCAGGAAATCTCAAAAATCGGTTCAAACTTTTTATTTCCGGTTGATCGAACGGTACTGAAAAATTTCTCGTGTGCAAAATCTATGAAAAAAATGCAATTTTGAATCAAAGAAATTTCGAGTAAAAAATCGTTCCGCAAATCGAAATTTTTTGAAGCAGTTTTCTGGGACGTTCGACGTGTGATCGAACTCTCGACGAGACCGTCACGAGAAGTGTTCCATCCGCTTATCGACTGTGTATATTTTTTGATAAAACGATACAAATGCATTGAAAGTTCGTATAGAATGATTCTCGTACGTAGGAAAAGCGGAGGATAAAGAGAGGAGTAAAAATTTCGTAGGCACGGGCCATCTGGCCCGATCCGCGTGGCGTTTGTCGCACATATATTGTCACATCCTTAGTCCGTAGACGCATTTTCCATGTCACGAGGCAAAACGCGCGGTCGTGTCGGTTTATATTGCCTTTGCTTTGGGTAAGAAGAGCCACTCACGCGTAAACCGTTTCTTTTGATTAATGACACTCACAGCAATAGACAAGCGTTGAAGTTGGACCGTGAGTGTGAAACGCACCCGCAAAGAGGCGTCAACCGTTGTCACAAAAAGGTGTGACTTTTCGGACGATATTGAAAGAAGAAAAAATGATGGCAAGAGATCCCGACAAATTTATCCTCGAATGCGCCACTATCTCATGTTCACAATTTTCAGTAAAATTCTGCAATGTCTTTGGAATATTGCACGATATGGATTTCCGTGTCAATAAAGTTAAGGCTCATCGGTTCATTTTGTCGATCATAAACTTTTTTTCGATCGGACCGACGATAATATTCTGTTCGGTAAATTTTCCTTGAGGCGACGGATAATGGAGTACAAAAGTGTCGTGTTTGCAATAATGGAAACGGAAAATGGAGCGGAGAACATGCATCGGAGGATTAGGATCATGGGCTCTCGCATTGTCAACCCTTTTTCCATGGAACATATTTTCCCTGAAAGCCGAACCCGTAATAATAGAAACAGCACTCACTTCGAAAGCGTGAAATTTCTTCGCGGCCTGATGCCGCCTTTCTTTGCATATTTCCTTGGTCAATCATTCATGGCGAATCTTTAATACCAGCGAATAAGGGCCCGTACATACAACATAATCGCGATGCTTATTTGCATAAAATCACGATTTCTCGCTGGACGACTAGCGTGGCGAATTATCCATGAATACGAACCGAGAACATTTTTTTCAATATCGTCATTTGCACCGCGATCGATATTCTTCTCTCGTCCTCACTGTCCACTCCGCAACAATCGTATTGTCGGCACTCGTGGCCTAAAAAAGTCGATCTTAATATAAAAGAAAAGTTTTTCACTCCGAAATTAAAAGATGTTTTGGAAAAATCGAATTTCCAGAAATTACGTCGACCGAGTACGAACGCTAATGAAATTTTCATCGAACGGTAAAAAAAAGTTTGCGTTTACTCCGAAATTCGAAAAAAGTTTTTGGAAAAAGTGCAATTTCCAAAAGTGCAATTGCCTTTCAAGAATTGGGATAATTTTTCAAACGCTGCGATCCTCACGCAGCTCCGAAGAATATTCCAAGCTAAAAATAAAATTATCAGCACCCATTCGTTTTAAAAGTTTTTTTTTTTTAAACGAGAGTCAACTCAATGAATGAAAATGAAGAAAAAAAATGTTTAAAACTAACCATCGTCGATTTAATTAGCGCCCAGGATTCCCACATGCTTCCAATGCATTAATTTTTTTTTACTCATACAACGCATAATGGCCGAGCCGCAGCAATGCAGCTCGCGATGCAATTCAGGGACCACCCTTAAATCTTAATAACCTTTTTAGAGGGAATCTTTTATGGAAGACGATGGAGATATCTCATTCGAGTCTTTTATGTACATTGCGCAAATCGAATCGCGATTTTCGTCGACTTTGCTAGGTACAAAATAAAATGGAAACAGATTGAGAGCTGCTCGAGAGTCTATCGCAGGGTGCAACGTACCGAATTGCGATTCGTCACACGACAGCCCTTCTCGACGAAAAAATACTTATAACGCGATACCTCAATGCATACGTATACGTCGTTTATAATACCGAAGCCAGGGCCAAGCTCTTGAGGTGTTTAAGTGTTTAGCACCATCGGAAAACCATGCCGAATTTATTGAGACTATTTTTTTCACTACTTGGTCGTGTTCTTCTATTTCTCCTCCTTTCCTCACCTCGGTGGTCCAACCTACCACATCTGCTGGCACAGAACTCTTGTATTAAGGAGTAATATACTATTGTAAACTTCGAACTGCCTTATAATCGAGCGAGACTAAAGATCCTCGTGATCTACTGTAAAAAAAAGTCTCCACTGCGTCAGGTCTCGTTTAATACAGGACTAGGGCATTTTTCCTGGCCGGAGAAAAACCCCATTCGATTCTTCACTGTTAGTAGGAAAAACCGTTTAACTCCACAGACATGCAAGAATCACCTTCTGGAAAAGAAAAACAGATGCAGAACGGAGTTGCAGTGGAGATAAAGTTTTTTTTTTATTTGAATTGAATTTTTTTCACACGATTTGCAATTACAACGCAAAATGTGAAAATTGGAAGAAAAGCAGTTGATTAACAATCGTGGAAGAAAAATTACTAGTGATTGTTTGTCTCCTTCGAATTACGTTCATTTTCGGAAAAAAGAACAAGCAAAAAATACGTTGAAAAATACTAAAAGGGAAGCGAAAAGTTCTGGAGTGCAACGCCTCCAAAGAATCAGCAAAATCGGTCCAACTGAGAATTTTTTGAAAAAAAAAGTATATGTTTCAACAAACATTCCCACTCGAAGAATAAAAGTGCATGTTTGGTAAGACGACGCAGTAGAGATTGAAAAGTCAAGTGAGATTGACAATGGGGCTGAAGAGCCACGCCTCGACACGCCAATCCTCTCTGATTTTTCTTGATACAAATATATGTATTTGTAGAGCGCAAGAAAAAGCCATACCATTCTTAAAGTACTCGATTCCACGTGTTCGCCATAGAGAGCTAAGCCGATGTGTTGGCTATTATGTACGAAAAAGTCAGGCAGAGGAGGAGGCGGAGAGGGAGAAAAGAATAGACGAAAGAAGACGTGAACGTGTGTCATTCGGAAAATCTGGACTGGCAAACGAGATCGAGAGAGTGAGAGGAGGGGATCGATTGAGGAATCTACCGTGTGGAGTAAATTTGACGTTAACTAAATAAACACATTGATGCCGGCGACGTTTGAAGTGGTGGACGTGGTGTCCCGGGTTTTAACGACGAACGCTTAACTTTCCAGAGAGTAGGAAAGAAAAAACGTGCTATTGTGGCATTTATACGGCGGCGTCTTTTGCTCGCTCTGCGGGATATTTTTCTCTCTTTCTTATTGCTCCCTTTTACTTGTTCTTCCGTCTTTCTCTACGTGACTCGATCTTTCTATCTCTAACCTCACTTCATCGCTTCGATTCTTCGGCGGGACATGCTTGCGTGTGTATACATGAATGTACAACCGTCCAAGTTTGTGTCTGGATTATTACAAGCACCTTGCTCTGCTTTACCGCGGCGAATCGCGCTCAAAGACAGCCCCGAAAACCGCCATTATAGGTACACGATAGGTATATTCTCGATGCGAAAAAGCAAAGGAGAGAGAGAGAGAGAGAAAGAAAAAGCGACTTTTCTCTAGAAAATGTTCGAAAATCGACGAGAATGACTCGTTCAAACCGAACAAGATGTGTCGAAAACCATGTGTTCTCCTAACAAACGATAAAATTCGACACCGGGCTTCTTATATTTGGAGAAATCCCTTTGCGATCTCTTTAGCGTTTATGGACTTACAAACGAGTGACAAATTGTCGTACAACACACGGAAAAGCACGCCGACAAACCTTTTTTTCGCAGAATTCTTATTCGTTCGTTCCCAAATTTCTGCTTCCAATCCAAATGCGTTAATTCGTTGATTTCTTGAAATTCAAATACTAACCTTAGCATCAGGTATTCTCTGTTAACATATGAGGCGACCGAATGGAACGAGGTGATTGGGAAAATGAAACTTTTTTTTTCATGGTGATCGAAGGAAAAAATCACAAAATCAATGATTCGAGTGTTGTTATTTGTTATTTTATTGTTATTTGTTAATGTTTTTTCCTGCTGGTATAATTCGAAGAAAAACGATGAAGATTTTTCAGGAATGCCTGATGAGCAGCCCCGAACGTTTGTTGTACAAACAAAACATTCGAAGACAATCATAACGTGGTCGTGCAACGAGATGCTGTAAAGTGATGAAAAATAAAAAGATCAGACCGATCGAAATAACTGCATAGACGATTCTAGTACTGAGCGCAACTCCGAAAGGAAAAATGTCACGTGATACGAAACAGATTTCTCGGTGGGCTTGGATCTCATTCGCGAAATGTTACTCATGCATCGATCCTGGACCCTTCAAACGCAGTCAAAAACATCCCAATTTTTGTCACCTCAGTAATTCATTTTTTCGAAACTTTTTTTTTGTTCCAAGGGATTTTGCTTTGTCAAGTATTCGCGGAGTACGATTGTATATCGTGGACCATTCTCTCCGTTGAAATAAAAACGGAAATGATGGTGGTGAACCGTTTTATTGCCTGCGGGAAAGAATTTACGTCGAAAGAAAAATTGGGGCTGTTTTTGATCGCGTGGAAGGCTCCATCGTTAGGAAATTGGACTGTAAGGTTGAGCGAGCATTGCCGAAAATATATAAATATGCATATATGAGAAAAACGACGAGTTCGGTGTAGTAAAAAATTGCTAAACGTCGAATAACGATTATTTTGTGATCTCAACACGTTTGAGTGCCCTCGAAGTAAAAATGTAAATGAAATGTTTGTAAAACATTTTGTCCAGCAGAACTATGACGCTCGCCAAGTTCAGATCGTTAATTGTGATGAATTCTACTCAAAAATCAACTCCTCGTTGGAACGGAATATTGAATATTAAAAAAAATTGGAATTGAAAAATTAGATGAATGCTCGCGGATATTTTGTACGATGATTTTTGATAAAAATGATCCGACCGTCGGTTATAATGGAACTAACGTTGCCAAACAATGATGAGCATTTTTTGTGGATCCAAATTTTAGGTGCTACAAAGTGGATTTTCGAGTTTCGTAGCTCGGAGAAAACGTTAATTTTTTTCAATGAATTTACTATCTCAGCCTATTTCGACGACAAACTGACGTTGCAGGGAGAATTACGTTTTTGAGGTCAAGGATTATGAATAAGTAAAGATTACTCGAGCAATCGGAAATTCATTAGAAAAATTATCAGGTTTTCCATTAACCGTGACTTTTCATGTGTATTCTTAGAGTCGCTCGATTGATGAAAGCTTTCGGGCAAACGGGACATCGCAACGCTCGTGACAAATGTTGGCTGAGATGAGTGTTGAGTATCGTTTCGTTTTTGAAGATTTTCTTGCAAATGTTACACTTGTGTTCTGTGTCAGCGTCTTCCGAGTGTTCCCGAGAGTGAACTTCGGCGGCTTCTAGCGTGGGAAATTCGCGAGAACACACGCGGCAGTTGAAAGTTACGGCTTCGTGATTATTGGTGCTTTTCGCGGGGTCGCTGCGCCGTGAAATTTTGTCTTTAACATCGACGAGCGGCATTTTTTCAGGAGGTTGAGTCATTAGTTTCGATTGCGCCAATTTCAACACGGTAGATGAATTTTTCGTCGGCGTCATTGACGATTTAATCGAACTCGAAGTTATGCTCGTGTGCATGACTCTCGTGTGCAATCTGACGTTCCTTTTGGTGTCAAACTTTTGCGAACACAAATGACACTTGTGCGGCAACTCCGGATCGTTGCTCACGTGCAGTTTCTCGTGTCGATCGCAAAGCACTCGCGTCGAACAGTAAGCGTCGCAAATCGGACAGACAAAACGGTGGTGTTTTTTCTTGTGGAGATACAGGGACTGCGCCGATTGAAACACTTCGTTGCAAATCAGACACGACCTCTCTCTTTTGCGCAGGCCAGAGTTCTCGTCCTTCGTCAGCACTTCAGAACTTTCGCTCCGTCGCTCCTCCTTTTTTGCTGCGCCGAGATATCCCAGTTTCTTCGATTTCGGACAAGGTTTTGGTCTCACTTTCTCTATTTGTATCATCAATTTGTAAACCCGCATTCCTGATTCAGCCAATTCTGGACAGGCCAATCCATCTGGAGCCCCGTTCGGCTCCCGAGTCTGCTTCACCAACGAACCCATTTTTTCCGAGGCACAATCAGCCTATGAATTGTTATAATTAGTAAATTCCCATGGTAACGTGTGATGGGGAGAGGGATTGCAATTTACCATTGAATTAAAAAATGCGATAGTGGCCTTTTGGGCTTTCAAAAAGTTGGAGAAATATTTGTGGATTGAACCAAATTCGTTTATTAAAAAAAAAAAAAAAATTTAACGATTTTTATTGCATTTGCATTTCAAAAACTTCAACACGATACTTTTCACGTATTTTTGTTCGAATTGATTAATTTTGTAATTTAGCTGGGAAAAATAATAATTCATTGTCTTGATTATAAACTTGATAACAATCGCCTTGAGAAACTTGGAATTTTAACAACAATAAAGAAAAACCAGCTGGGTGGTATTTATGATGCAATGAAAATAAAAATTCTTACGTTCACCATGTCAAAATTGTCGGAGACTTTGGAATCCACTGTTTACAAATTCGCTGGTCCGATCATGATCTGGAATTGTTGTAAATTCAAAAAAACTATTTGAAATGTGTCGAAATGTGTGTGATTTCTTTACGAGAATCGTAGATTGTCAATCACGAGAAAAATTACGAAGAAAAAAAGATCAATGGTGAATTGATGATTTACCTGTGCCTTTGAAATAAAAAAACCAATTATTTATGTATCATTTGTTTTTGGACAAATTTTGTTATTGAAATGACGACTTAACCTCAAAACTTTCGACACTTTCGCGATATACAGATTTCGGCGGTTGGCACACGACTCACCACGCTGTGGCGGCGCTGCAGAAAAACCATCTGAGAACTCGATCGGCAAAGCTAATACGAACAATAGATACAGCAATTCTCTACTTTACCATCATAAGATAAATGAAGACCAAAAATAAGTGCACGTGATCGAATTAAATTCGAATCAATCCCGAAAAGAGTAAAATTTTGGGAATTTATTTTCCAGGAGCGAAGGGCATAAGGGGAACGACCCCTACGCGATATTCAAAAAGAAATCAATGATGTTAGTATATGAGCGGGGTTAACTCAAGGTCGGTCGTTTTCTGCTGCTCCGAAACTTTTTTTTATATTCGAAGAAAAAAACCACTGAATGTATATGACAATAAAAACTTGTATCTTCGAATTCAAATGGCTTAGTTTTTCTAAAATTGCATGGCTACGCTGCGAGATTGTCTCGGCAGCGTAGTCACGTGGTTCTATGATGACTTCCTTTGCTTGTCATCCCCAACGACGAAAAACACGATAGACTATCGGAAAGACTACCGCACCGAGCAAACAATGTTTGATCCATAATGCCGGATTCCTTAGACACGACTCGGCTTCGTGTGAACTCGAGCAAATGAATGTTTCCCTCGAACCTGCTCCGAGCATGTACGCCATCTGACATATAGCCCCTCGCCTACGAACAACCAGTGCCTGACAGTTTTTCTTTCGAAATACAATGATTCCGTAAATTTCTTTGTCAATAGCAGTCGCGTCCAGTCCATCGACTCAAACATTCGCGATACAACATTTAACCTTGCAAATGCCTCAAAATCATCATTTCCGTATAAAATAACTTGATAAATAAATTGAAAAAAAAATATGTATCCGAATTTATCGAAACGTGCTGAATTCGAGAGACGATACGAGACGCTGGCGACGAATTCTCTGACGATTGCTCAAGGTATTCATATTGAAATTGGACTATTAGCCTTTTGCTCTGAGGTTAATTGTTCCTGGTGACCGTGAAATCCAGTTTAACAATTCAGCATCATTCTCACGAGTTTTATTCCGCTCTAGACAGTCCAAGATTCGATAAAAACGTTTTACAGAAGAGCCTCGTTGATGTTTACATGCGAAATAAAACAAGCGATCGGACGCCTGGGAGCACGATGAGCGACAAATATCCAGAACTCACTGTGAGGACCTTCTTCGAGTTTATGAGAACGGCGTATCAGGTAAAATTGTTGAAAATACTCATAAAATGAATTTCCGAAAACCTATACCTTTGTTTCGGGGAAATATCGAGTAATATTTTATCGCAAAACTATTGCATCAAGACTCCGTTGCCAGTGGCGCCAGTATCGGCGCATTAAGGGACTTTCTTGTTGTGACAAACATGGAAAATGCAGAATTTCATCATTATTTTCCGCCATTGTATGAAATTTTCATAATTCGACAATTTTTCATTGTTTTTCATTGCGACCGGTGGCACGGCGTTGAATTTTTTTAAATACGAAGCTCCAAGTTGGAAAATTTAGTTTTTTGATAATTCGAAGTGGCCAAGGTCCACTGATTCATGCCCTTAATAGGTGAACGATAGCTTCGAAGATCTTGCGAGCATTCTGTCGGCGAATAGCGAGATCGATTGGAGCGAGCTGGCGAAAATTGACTTGAATCTCGAGCCTACCAAAGGGTCGGAGCAGGAAGTCGGCGGTACGATCGTTGGGAGTCGCCAAGACAAAGGCATTTGTACGAGCGAAGAAAAAATCCCGGAAAAAATCCAGCGGAGTAGCTCGAATCTGGAAAACAATGCAAACCAGAATAATTGCCCGCGAGAATCAGGAGAAAAAATCTCTCCGAAAAACTCGCAGTCGCTCGTGTCGGAAATCGAAGGAAATAATGTCGAAACTACAAACTCGCTAGTTCTCGATGACGAAAAACTTAGCTCGGTTACAAATTCCTGCAAATCCCAAGACGCGCAATCTTGTGTGAAAAAAGGTAAAAATTCGGTCGCTGAAATCCCGAAAGAGGTGAAAGAGCATCCTCTCGGTAAATGTATGAAAAAAAATCTGAGCGACATTCTTCACGAGGGTTTGTTGGATTCGGTGCTGCCGTACATGCTCCCGAAGCCTGCATTTTCCCAACCGATCATCAAGAAGCCTATGAACTCTGTCGAGCCAAAAAAAACCGCTTCGCTGGGGTCCCACGTCGAGGGAAAAGGGCAAAATGCCGTTTCAGCGACGCGCGACAGAGATAAAAGTAAACAACAAAAAAAATCTGGCGAGTGAGTGAAAAATAAAAAATTGCATTGTTTTTTGTGCACAGTAAAAATATCTCGTTGCGCTAGTCGTTACAGCGTTGATTCTTACACAGAAGCGAGGTGGAAATTCACGTTTGCGACGAAGCAAAAAATTTGAAAAAGGATTTCCGTTGTCCTCAAAAATTGTTGATTTCAAAAATGCGTTATTTCGCGGACGTTACTGCCGGCCAAAAGCTCGACGAAATGGACATTTCCGTCCATTGCGATATCGTCATATTCGACTGGCTAATGAGATGGGTGAAGAAAGAAATAATAAAGAAATCGGAGTGGCCGATATTGGAGGCGAGCAACGTCATACCGATAATGGTATCGGCGTCGTTCCTTCAAATGGAACCGCTGTTGGAACAGTGTCTCGTTTTTTGCCACGAAAATATGTCCGAAGTGCTAAAAACCTCGACGATATTGACGTGTCTGAACGACAATCTTTTCACGCGGTTTGTAAATCACGTTTTTCGTTCGTCATCATAATTTTCAAGAAACGTCCATTTTTCTCAACTTTTTACAGATGAATTTCTAGGCTGGCCGATTTATTTACAAACTCCGAGGTCGAGTCGCTGAAAGACAAAAAAGACAAAATTCAGAGTCGATTATTTTGCAAATTAATCGTATCTCTGGTCGATCTAACGCCGAACAACGCGAGAGGACATTTCAGCTCTTTGGCGACTTTGTTCAAGTGCGGCAAATGTGGGAAAATTGTAACTCGCTCGGTATCCGATTCGGTTGCTTGTATTCCGAGTGCCATGAGGCTCGATACCAGAGGCAACGTCCACAGCAAGCACACGAGGTACAAGCTCCTCCGCATATCGGTTTGAAAAAAAACAGCAAATAACTCTCCGCCATTGAGCGAATTTTTCTTTTACGATTCTGCGTCGAGAAATCTTGTTGAATTTTTCGTAGAGATTTGAACTGGAGCCTGAACGATTACGTCGTGACTTTACGCTCGGAATTGAGATCCTGGCGCAAAGTTTATTGGAGACTTTGGGGCGATTGTCATTACATTTACTGCCGTGAGTGCGAGATTCATTTTCCTGTCAATCAAATGGATTGGTGCTCTTACCATTCCGAAATTCCACAATTTTTCGCCAATGAGCAACAAAGAACTTCGCCGTTTCCACTTGGAAGGTATCCCTGCTGCAGTCAACGAGCTTATCGCTTCGAAACTCTGCCGAATAAACAGGGCTGCAGGTTCAAGGTAAAGTTCGAAGCAACTGTCGTCCATTCAATTTTGAGGTTCCGCTTCCAAATTCCTGAGGATCACGAAAGATTCCTGGAAAACATTTTTTTTACTCTTTCAAATAATTTAGCAACCAAACGTCGTGGCGAATTGTTATGAAAAAATAAAATAAAAAATTGTTAGGTTCGCTGATTCTTCGGTTGATTTTTTATACTCATCCAGACCTTACAAGACTGATGATCCTGGTTTCGGGAAGATAAACTGGCGAATGACAATTATTTTGTAGGAACACATTCCTGGTACCACGTCCGGTTACGAGGCTGACATTTTAACGATTTTTGCAACGTACCGAGACGTCATTGCTCTGGATCCGCCCCAATTGTTCTTTCCGGAGAATATAACGAGGCTCGTAGCTCGAGATCCCAGTCTGCAGCCTGGGAAACTGTCTTGCAAGGAAGCGATGTGGTGGGATGGCATTGAACTCGTTCCTTTCAGACCCAAGCTTGGTCTCTTAGGTAAAGTTTTGTGAGTTTCTATAAAAACGATTCTGAAGCATTTTCTTTGAGATTGAACTTTTTAATTTAAAGTTTTTTTTTTTTAATTAAGTTTGCTTTGAGTTTCCAACGTGTTTTCGAGTCGATTCTTGGCGCAGGAAAAATCTGGGGTGGTTCGGGAGTTCGCCGGCCCTGTCAGCCCCCGGACGGTCAACGATCCTCGCGGAAATTGCGTCAACAAGGCTCACAATTGACCGAGCCTTCTTCGGCGTGTTCGTCGGCATCCGAGAGCGACGACGAGGACGCCGCGACCGGATGTGGCGAGAGCAGCATCGACGAAGACTCCGACAACAGCGAAGAATCGCGCGCTTGGCCGAACACCAAGAGAACGAACAAATTCAAAAAGAATTCTCGATACTACGCGCCTAAAAGGTGAGCGAAATGAAAAAAAACATCAATTTGTAAAATATTGAAAATTTTTATTGTTTTGTTCAATTTTCGGCGAAACTTTTTCTCAGCTTACCCCAAGACCTTAACGATCGACGTAAAGCAATTTCTAAGAAAGTTGGCTTGGTCGTCGAAGAACGTCTTTTCTTAAAATTTCAACTGTGGAACATTTTGAAGCAAAAAAACGTTTTTTTCCAACAGAACGGACGGCGGACGATGTTGGAGTGCGAATTTGCTGGCACGTTACAATCAAGACAATCAGAGGGATTACGAGGAGAAAGCGAGCGCTCAGATGATTGCTCTGCTCACGAAAAGAACAGCGCTCGAGAGTAGCCTCTTCCCCAAAAGTATAAAACACTCACAGAATTGGAGCAACCAGCCGATCGGTACGAAGAAATAAATCGTTATTAATTTGTTTTTCCCCACGTTCCAAGCTCGGAGAATGAAAAAACAAAACATTGAGATAAAAAATTGAACCAATTAATCGATTTCGTGACAATTGTTGGTCGAAATTCCTCAAATCCGTAAAACTGCAGCAATTTTTTCAAAAAGTATTCTTTCAAAAATGCTTTGAATCAAAATTTTTCTTTCAGGAGGTACGTACGTCCGGCTGGAGGCTGAATTTCGCGAGCAATCGATGCAATCTCACAAATGCAAGAACTCAACGCACGTTAGGGGTTCGGGGCGAACGCGTTCATCAAAAATACCTTAAGCTGGATCTCGTGTCTTCGTTTCTTTAATAAATAGTTCAAAAAAAAAGTAATAATATTGTAACGATGACTTAGAAAATAGAAAATTGTACTTGAATCAACATTAGCAACGACGAATAATACTATCAAATAAATACGTCCGTGTGAAATACGTTACAAACGATAAACGAACACACTGCACTTTGTGACGTTAATTTTCCTACAAAGTTTTTAATTGTTTAGGCGGAATCCGCCATTGTGGCACTTTCTGAAGTTTCTTTGGGCACCGGCCAGATGAGGTCGCTTCGATCCAATATTTTGTCGAGCTCCGCTTCCGTGTAAACTGTCGAAAACAAAATTGCAATAATGAATTTGACGAATTTTAAAATTAATTCATAGATTTCGTAGAAACTTTTTGATGAAAATGTTTTACAGAAATTTCCAGAGCTACGTTTCCGGTATCAAGAAACTTGCATACATTTCGAACATTTTTGAAACGTTGGAAAACTGACTGGATATTGTATTTTTTTTCTTGATATTTAGAGAGACGCGATGTTCAAAACGCACTCACCCTCTTTCTCAGCCGAAACGACTTCGCTCTCCTGCGAGTCCAACAAACGCTTCAGCTCCATGAGAGTATTGGCGTCTTTTAAATCAATTTTCGTCTCTTTGGAAATGACCATTTTTTCAAGTTTCCGTTTGGCGGCTGCTCGATTTATGATTCTTTCGTCGATGGTGCCTTTAGTGCACAAGCGATACACAACCACCGGTCGTGTTTGCCCGATTCTGTGGCAACGCGCCATCGCTTGGAGATCGCATTGAGGGTTCTACAACAAAGAAGGAAAAATTTCAATCAAAGTAATTCCAGGCTAAAGCTGAGAATTTCAAAATGTCGCTGAGGAAAACGGCCGCAAAAATTTTCTCAGCATTTGCGTCTACAAAACTGAAAATCCGTCGGATCATTTTTGTCGTAAATTTGATAAATCGACAGAAAAAAGGGGAGAAAAGAAAAAAAGGACGCACCCAATCACTGTCATAAATGATAACAGTATCAGCGGCCGCAAGATTGAGTCCCACTCCTCCAGCTCTGGTGGAAATGAGGAACAAAAATATGTCGGAATCTTCGTTGAAGGCTTTGATATTTTTCTGACGAATTTCAATGTCTTGTCTGCCGTCCAACGTCAAGTACCGCCAGGGGCGCAGGTTGAGATAATCGGCGATGAGATCAAGGATCATCGTCATGGTGGAGAACAGCAATACTTTGTGACCTTGAGCTTTGAGTTTTGTTAACATGGCATCGAGAACCAGAAGCTTGCCTGAAGCTTTCACCAAATTTTCACTTATTTCCGGTAAACCGGAAGCATCGAGGGGACAGTGCAGTAGATACGGATGGTTTACGATCTGTTTGTACATGACTCCTGTGGAAGACAAACGGAACGTTAATAAACAACAAATCCAACGAAATATTCCGAATAAAGAGAAAAAAACAAATTTCGTCAACGAAATTATTTAAACAGGATTAGAACCGATTGCGATGAAAACGCAGTGGGTTGCGTGATCGCCGAGCCCCAAAGGGACTTGTGTTTAAATCGCTAAGCGTCGGACAAGAAAAATATTCTCACCGTTATTGCCGAAGCGAAGGCGAATGAAAAATGCGCTATTGCGCGTATCAATGGTCGCGTATTGCCGCCAAATGTTCAAATTCTTTTCGTCAGTCGTTTCGTTGGCTTTATTCTGCGTGGCTTGAATCCGACGATGCCAGTCGAAGTCTTCGTCGTCTAGCTTGTCGCCCGGTTGACCGGACTGAACGGAAGTCTCAGCCGTTGTATTATAAACGTCAAAGTAATCGGAGCTGTACTTGTTGGTCATCCTGCATCGTCTCTTCGGCCGACTCGGACCGTCCAGCAAGCTCGTTTGTTGCTCGTCGATTTTGGACAAAGCTTGAAGATCGTGGTTCAACACAGCAGCGTAAAGATCGTGCTGCAGCTCGGTAAGCGGCGCGTAAACGATCAGTTCCTTCTTCGGAGGGATGTCCAGGCAAACGTCGGTTTTCTCGCGTCTCAGCATAAAAGGCTTCAAAATTTCACGCAGCGTCGATAACACGTGCTTCTCTTGCTCTTGTTTCAATACTTTTTCCGTTCCGTCGTGTTGCTGCAGCTCTTCCGCGTCAAACCACGACTGGAACACCGCGAGGTCGTCGAATATTTCGGGAAGCAGAAAATGCAGCAAGGACCATAACTCGTCCAAATTGTTTTGCAGCGGAGTCCCCGTTAGCAAAAGGCGGTTCATCGACTCGAGATCCTTCAACGACCTGGACAGTACCAAACATTCGCTTTGTTAAGCAAAATCTCTTGCACACATTAAATGGAAATCAAATCGTTGGGAAGGGGCGGAATTTCGAAATTCAAGTCGAAACCGTGGCTTCGCCCTGGACGCATGAATATTTGATTTTCAAAATAAATGTAAAGAGAAGGGAAGTTTAAAGCCTCGGTATCATGTCAAATTTGCAGAAAATCGATTTTTCTATTTTACGGTATGAACACGTGAGGATCCCGTTGTTCAATTTTTGGAGAATTATTTATTGAACATTCAAGTTAAAACTGATGCTCCGTACTGGCCCCACGAATATTCGATTACCAAACGAGTTTTTTGCAAATTTTGAGTTCTCGGCATTGTGCAATTTTTTAATTAATTCTGGAACAATTATTTTATTGGAAAATGAAAATATTCTGTTATTAAGGAGGAAATGAGAATTTTTTATGTTGGATTTGCGTTCGAAAGAGTAGTAGTAAGTTTCTAGGCTTGAAAAATGAGTTTTTACCTGACAAGCAGGCACTTGTGATTCTTAATTCGTTGACCTTCATCGACGACGATATATCTCCACTTAGATCTGGACATGAAGGTTCTTTCTCTGATGATGTATTCGTAAGTTGTGATGACGATGGGAAAAGTGCTGAACGTTTCAGTGACCGGATGTTTGACCTTGATCTTCCTCATCGCAGCTTCGCGGTCTTCCGGTTTACCGTGAAACAAAACGACCGGTAAAATGGGCGCGAATCTCTCGAACTCCGAGACCCAATTCGGTATCGTCGACAGCGGTGCGATTATCAAGTAAGGACCGCTTTGGCGTCTCTCCAGGAGATGGCAAAACAGGGCGATTACTTGGATCGTTTTCCCCAAACCCATTTCGTCCGCCAATATTCCGTTGACGCCGTTTTCGTACAGCAATTTCAACCATTGCAAACCAGTTTCCTGATAATCGCGCAAACTGCCTGTGAAGTAAGTCGGAGTTTTGAAAACTTCCTCAGCTGCCTCCTTGTCTTCCGAATCCGATTGGGAATTCAACTCCGACTCGATTTCTTCCTGACTCAGATTCAACTTCTTCGTATTTTCAGTCAATTTTTTCTTCATCTGTCATTCGGAAAAATAAATCAACGTGTAAATTCATCATTCCTCCCAAAATCACCTCAAATATTGAAACTTGACGATTCTCATTCCAATCTCAAGCATAATTCAGTTTTCTACGTTCTTTTTAAATTCAAGTAAAAAAATTTCGTAACTTTTCTGTTGTTTATAATTACGAGAAAAATTCTTCAGAATTATGAGAATCCGTTCGAGAATTTAATGATTCTGGACAAATTGGTGGGTCTGAGTTTTTGGGATTGGAAAAATCAAACTTTTTAAACTCACGTATGGCGACACGTATTCTGCGAGATCGTATTTTTTGTTGCCACGAATAGCTCGCTGCGGGCGTTTCGAAGAGGAACTTTCACCGGGCTCTGCGTTCTCGTCAGTGGCTTGAGCAGTTTTTGGCTTGGAGGAAGGTCTGCCTTTTTTTTTTGATTTGGTGGTCGCCTTCGAATTGATTTTGTCGATAATATAGGAAGAATAAAATTGGCTCTTAGTGAGAAGATGCATAAGACGCTTGTAAGTTTGTTCGCGCTGCTGATTATTGTATTCTTCCTCAGCCTTTTTTTTGGCTTCATCTTCATATGTGTAGGTGATCCTGCGCTTTTTTCCCTTGTCCACGGTCATTTGTGCAACATCAATAGGAAGAAATTTGACATCTTGAGCAATAGGAATCGCGATCGATTCGTCTTTTGGCGAAGTATCTAAAAAAACACGAAGAAAAGTCACAATAATGAGAAAATCGTGTCGCGAAAAAAGAAGGAAAATTGGGCTCGAACCTTCGGACGCGGAATCGGAAAGAGAGAAAATGCCCGATAGCCCGTGTAGAAAATGCAACGATTTGAAAAACGAGCTATACATCATTATTCGGCGAATTTAGAACCAAAAAAAAACAAGGAAAATGTCTGCCGAAAAATCCATCCTGATATGATCGTTCCTTTGTTTTCTCATCGCAAACGAGAGACCTGTCATTTTTTTTTCAAGTCTCAAGCGTGGCCGATTTTCTACACCGAAAACTTTTCAGTTTCATTTTGTTTTTTTTTTTCGTGAATTATCTTACCGGCGATCGAACCAGCGATGCTCGCGAATCCGGAATCTTCGGCAACGCCGATACCCTCGGGGACATCGGCTTTGTTGTCGTACAGTTCTTTGAGAACACCGCCGTTGCTCGTCTCCATTTTTCTACTAGTTGCTCACTTATTACTGGGATTTTTCTGAGATTTTAGAGATTCACGGTTTATGTAATTTATTTATTTACCGTGGATAACAAAAAAAAACATTTAATAATGGCAGAAAAACAAGTTACGACGTAAACAGTAAACACACGCGACGAGCACGTTGCGAACTAGACGCGAGACAAACGAATAATGCCATGGCAGGATCGCAGGAGCGCGGGTAAATTTCCCGCCAAACCCGCACGAACCGCGAACGTGTTGGTGTAGGTGCCCCCCTCCCATCACACCATCTGTTGCTGTAACTGCTGTGAGGAGTGTGAGGCAGTGATGCGGGAGGCGCGCCGAATGGTAATGAGTCGAACGTTGAAAATTTTATTGTTATACATAAATGACTTATCGCAACATTTGTTTCTTTTTTTCTAATAACAGTTCGCACGTGTTTTGGTCAATTAGTAAAAAAATATGGAATATCATAGACTTCCGATGCATAAAATGATTGAAATTAACTGACAAATGGATCTTTTCTGTTACGGGTGTACACATGCAGGCTGGCATAAGGAATTGGAATGACAATTGAAGGTCGCAAAAACAAAAAACAAAGGATACAGAAGTCGTCGATAAATTTCAGTTTCCTTGAAACGTCTCGTTCGTACATGTGAACACAAAACAGCCAATTATCGAAAAAAGTTGTCGAAATGAAAAATCCATAACCAGTCGATTTATTTTATCTACATGGATACATTTTCTTCTCCGTATGATTGTAACGACCCTCCTCTTGGCATTCTTTGTCGGTGTAAAGAATACCGAGAAATCGCTGACAAATTTGTCGCATATACAGTTGGAACGTTAGAACGACAAAGTTGTGCCAATTTTAACGCGAAAGGTAAACATTTTCGTACTTTCGAGCACGAACCCAGTTGAGTTCTCAGAATTGCATAAAGTTTCGACTCAAACGCGAGAGTTACGCAACAAATTTCGCAGAAAACTCTTACGTTCCCCGCATTATCACCGCGATCAATAAAACTATTTGTTTTTTCAAAAACCAAATGAACGAGAACAGCGTTCCCCGATCCTGTGAAGGTCCGTTGGTTACAGAAATTAGCAGAGATGCAAGCGAATCTTGCAAAACCTGTTAAGAATCCCGAGGATTCTGACGATTCCGACTCCGACACACCGGAGAATAAAAAATCGTAATGAATAGAACATTTCGAAAAAAAATGGATATGGCCTTAAAAGTGACAAAATAAAAATAAAATAAACTGCAAGTACTTTGAATACGACGGTCTTAGAGTTTTCCAGTTTGTTATTATTTGGAAAGAAATCGAGAGGTCTGTCGGAATGTTCCTCGTTTCGAAAGTCACAAGTTACATAAGAAACCACAAACTTCTAATCGAAAACAGAAATATGTGTATAGGGAACCTATGGCAACCCATAGGCGCAATTTCCATGGTTTTTGGAATTCCACCGATGCTAAGCTCTTTCAAGCAGATTAATTTGTCGGAGCAGGTAACGACGAGATTTTTCCTTGGCATACAAATCTGTAAACATCCTCGCGCATTTATAACAGTTTCGTTTATAATGAAAAAATAAATATTCATGGAGCTTCGGTCTGCGAGGTTCCGCGGTCGGGAGGATACAATCGATAATTGACAAAACAATTTTCAGCTTCATATAATTTTATTAAATTTCTTATAATTTTTTCACCTCCGAAAAAATTGCTTTTTTTCCGAAATCCGTCACGAATACTCAAAGAAATGACAGTATTCGCGTGAAAAAGCATGCGAAATATTGCATTTCCATAATTTTGATTTTCCAATAGACAAAAGTAATGTACACGTTTAATTTTATTTTACATTTTTCGAGATTTAATACAATTATCTCAGGCTCTCTCGGTACCAACCCTGATAATTTTTCAGTGGCATAAAATAAAAGTTTTTTTTTTTATGGTACATGTCGTAATTACACGTATATATTTATAAATATGTTTCGTGTGCACAGATATTTACATTTTTAAGGAAATAAATTTATTGCAACGTGGAAACTGATAAAAAAAAGTCAGAAAAAAAAACGCCAGAAATCCTGCGACGAGTAAAACTGAAAGTTCGCACGAATTCACTTGGTGATTCGCTCATGGAGATTTTCGATAAAAACGAAATCGTTGATAACATTCTTTGGGTCGTTTTTTCCATCGCGCCTCTTGGACTCTCCATTCGGTTCGAACAGTAAAAATTGTATTTAATAAAAGCCCGATTTTTCAAAGACGATCTATCACGAGATTAACGATCGATAACTTGAGCTGCGCTTTAGTTTTCCTCGGTAAACGACTCATGTATGGTTTTAACTTGTGTAAAAAATGCCGCACTTCAGTTCTGATCGGCATGATAGTTTTTCGCGTTCTCGCGCTCATGCTCGAACGCTGGCAACGTTTTTTCAATTTTCTAACTTTTGGAACTTCTCCTTCCTCGGGTGGAAGTTCGGCGACGGGGAGTTCCTGGTAGACGTGGACCTCGCCGTCCTCGTCTTCCGCAACGTAAGAATCTTCCAATTTTACGTAATCTTCGTCCAGAACTTCGATCACGTCAGGCATCATTTCTTCTTCTTCTTCTTGCTCCTCCAAATCGCTGACGAAAAATTCCTCGGTTTTGGCCATTTGATGGTTTTCCGCGATGAAAATATCTTCGAGATTCTGGAAATCGTTGGTCTCTTGGATACTTTTTTTCGTTCTTCTACGCCTTACGATTTTGGTCTCTCTCACTTCGTCCGCATTTCCTACCTTTACATCAGTCTCGGCTTTCTTTCGCTTCGCCTGTTTCCTCGAGGCTTTCACCGGCTTCTTATTCGCTTGGGCTTGCTGCTCGGGCAAATCGATCTTGATTAGGAAACCTGGTGGCATGCTCGAAAGACTGTGCACCGGTATCGGGGCGCCGAGATTCGAAATGTTTCCTGTGAAAGGTAAAATGACTTTTTTGCCATCGGTAGTTATCGCCATGCTTGGACTATTCGTATTCGCGATGGTCAACGGTTGGAACTGGTTGTTGGCGAATTGGATTTTCCAATTAGCTGCTGGAATCGGTACTTTGCTCACGCGATTTTCAATATTCAAATGATCGATTTTTGGTATGTTTATCGAGGTCGGTCGTTTCGAACGACCACGTTTTTTCGCGAGCGGTGCTGGTTTGTTCTCGACTTTTGGCTTTTTACTGGAAACCATCGGTCTGCAGGAATCTTGTGAGGGAAGTAACCTGATCTCGATATTGTCCTCGTCATCGTTCTCCTCGTGCTCGTACTTTTCCATCGGTGTTTCTGGCTTTTCCATGAGGGCGAGCTCGTTTATGTCTTTGATGGTGGGCACCGCGTCGCACGGACCAACTTTGTGGAAGGTCTGTCCGGTCAAAAAGTGTTTGGAACAAAGAACAAGCTTTCTTATTTGATTGGGTGACATTTTCAACAAATCCTCGCGTCCGAGGAACTGACACCATCGCAAACATCGGCCAATTTCGTAAGCAGGGAACGGATGAAATTTGTAGCCTTCGATTTTGTTTCGTGGATCGGACCGAGAGCGACCGCAAGCTGCGCAAGCTTGACTCTCGAGTACGTCGTTCGTCAGCGGCTCGTACTTAATCTTCTCGCCGATTTGACTCGTTTTCGTGCTGTTCGAACCTTTGCTCGTAAGCGGCGAACGAATCAACTCGTTCGTTTCCGCGTCCAGATAAATCGAGGGCACCGCGTTGTCGCAGAGACGAGCTTTGAAGCCACTCATGAATTGTGTTTTCTCAAAATGATTCGAGCAGATGTAACAGTACAATATTTCTTTTCTCGTCAGGCGGTAATACGAATCAATCCCGACAAAATCCAGCCATTTCAAACAGCGGAATTCTTCCCCAGGGAAATGATGAAACGTCGTCCCGTCGTAGTCGCTGTCCGGAGGATCTTTCCGCGATCTCCCGCACAGCACGCAAGTTATATTGTACAAACTTTGGCTCGGATCGTAGATCGACGGGACGCCCGTACAGTTCAGCCGGTCTTGATACTCGTTGAGAAAATCTTTCTTCTCAAAATGCTTGGAACACACCATCCTCTGCAACAATTGCTTCTTCGTCAACTTGTACAAATCTTCTCGACAACAGAATTCCAACCATCTTCTGCATCGCTCCTCGTAGTTCACTGGGAATCCGAAGAACATGTAATCCTCCTCACGGTTGTTCGGATTCATTCGCGATCGACCGCACACCACGCACGGATGCGGCATCGTTTTTCAGCACTTTGCTCTTTCTTTTTATGCCGTACGATTATTTTTCTTCTCTGAATATTCGCATAGTCCTGAGCCGCCTCAGGCTACGGCGTGTTCATCTTTGAAACTCTCCGGGCAATACGACTAAATTCCGAATATCCACAAGGATTTCCGAATATTCTTGAGGTACATTTTTTCAGAAGATATCCAGAAAATTCTCAATTGCGGAAACTCGAATTTGGTTAAAGTCGCTTCTGAAAAAAATAATTTTTGTTTTTGATTGTTTGGGAAATGGCAAAAACAAGGGGGAAAAAAATTACTGCAATTTGTTCCGGGGAAATTTATTTTCACAGTTTGACTATTCGACATTAAAAAGTTCCAGCCTTTTTTTTCCTTCCAATTGATCCAGCAGTGCAGAGAAATTCCACTTCCGAAAATTTAAGATGACTTGAGGGGAACCCCTTAATTTTGTAGCTCTGAATAACATTCAGCATGGATTTGAAAATCTGTTTGTTAAATTTTGATCAGATTGAGAATTTCGAATTTTTTCTTTATTATTGCTTGGCATCTTTTTTAACGTGAAATAAATTTTATTCCCTAATGCAGATTTTCAAAATAGAATCCTCCATTATTCTGCTTATTTTGACGTCGTCGTTTTATCATTTGTTTTTTTTTTAGGAATTCTTACGATTAAAGTATTTCCATTTGAGTCACTTGAGATTTGAAAGTTTTTTTATTTTTTGGTGGAGGCAACGGAAATAAAATGTAAAAATAATACCCATAAATTTCCAACTTCGTATTTTTGTTTTTACTCGATCGACCTATATAACGGAACACCTATTGGATGGAATGCGCGAAAAATCGTGACGGAGGTTATGTTTCCACATCGGAGCGTCGTCAAAAAAATTCTATGTACTCACGAGTTTATTTGGGATACAACGGAATTCCACACTCGTTGGAGGATGCGCTTGATTGTGAAGAATTTTTCGAGTTGCAATGATAAGATTTCTCTCCTGGGATATTATTCGTAAGTCTATTTAGCAAACAAATGATGTCGATTGTAGAATGAAACCGAGCGTCTAATCAACGAATTTCACCTTCCATTGGAGTCCGACCAGCGGAAATTAATATGGCGACTGAGGAACAGAGTTGTATAGACGGCAGCACAGTCTTGAGGTAGATGAGTAAATTTCAGTCCAGCCATTTTGCCAAGGTGTTGCGCCACCGTCTTGTTCCGGAGACGGGAGAACGTCACGATTGACTCACTCTACAAAAAAGAATTCCTCGCGTCGAGTGAATGATCACAATATTTTTGCGGAACTGTCGTAAATCCGGGAAATCTTTGCTGAAATAAAATCAAGATCGAACGTATCGTAGGGCGGCATGCGAAAGCGTTGATTACATAAATCTGCTCCAAAAGTCTGCACAAGCTTCAGTCTTTTCGTCTCGCGCGGGCGCACGCGAGGCATTCGTTTTAGTGGAGAATTCTCTCTTTCGCTCGGGCGTAGACCAACGATCGTCCCTGGAACGCGCCCCACTTTCAACCCCTAGCGGAAATAATGACGTCATGAATGAAAGGTTTCTGTGATAAAAATCGGTTTGGGAAACGACAAACGCGGCGTCCAAAGGCTCGTACGCATATTAAATTCGGGGGCGGTGTGAAATTCCTCAGTTTATACATGTAATATATACGTCAGTGAAGTGCTTCAACGTACCAAGTGTCGTGAATATAAATCGGAGACGTGATCCAAGTGTAATAATCGTTACATGAAGGTAAGCAAATTTATTTGCATTCCAACTCTTTTCATACGCCAAATCTATTGTTTGGGTATCGCTAGCCCCCATTCGGATTTTTATTTCTTCACCACCATGAAAATACACACATATGTATATATAGAAATATGTGGATGCATATGTGTGTGTACTTGCAAACATCCGTCTGTATATATATGTATTTTTGACAACTCCCTTCGAAATATTAAAGCGAAATGAGCCCCCGTTTCATTGACGCTTCATCTCCCCCGTATCCGTAACAATCGCAACGTTCTTTTGTCATTATCTCTTTTCCAAAACGTTCCCCTTTGTATGACGCATTGCTAATATACAATCGCTGCGCTCAGCACTCGTGTGAGACACCTTGATGACTCAGAATCTTACGAATTCGAGCTAATGAGTTAACCTTCTGTCAATCCATCGCGTATTTTTTGTAAGTCGATGAAAATTCTTCCAGAAATGCTTTGTTCGAGCCTTTTCTCGTATATACAATTTTCGAATCGTTTTTCCATAAAAAATTATGATTTTTTTGTTCGGTCATCGTAATTTCTGATCTGCAAAATTCTTCGACTTTTTTTTCGCCGAGTTCTCGATCTTTTTGTTGGAAAATAACGGTAAAAATTCTTCCGGCCAATTTCGTGTTTGATAATCGTTTTTTCAACTCGCTCGTAACATGAAACTCTGCAATTGATACTTCCGGCTATTTCACCTTGAAATATCGGCCCCCGCAATAGCAACAACTTTATCGACACATTTGCTACTCGATCCAATCCTCAAGGATGCCACGTTACAAAAACTTTTTTTTGTCACAGAAAAACATTAAGTAACGCGGCGCAAAAATGTCTGACCACTTTGGGCCCATAACCCTGAAATGGGATCCAAAAAATTTGGAAATACGAACAATGTCGGTAGAAAAAACTTTGGAGCCCCTGGTGCTCCAAGTCACGACACTTGTCAATACCAAAGGTCCGAGCAAGAAGAAGAAAGGCAAATCCAAAAGAGCTAGCGCTCTCGTTGGCACCGTGGAAAAAGCCACCGCCAACTTCATCGAAAAAGGTGAACAAATTGCTTACGAGAATCCTGACATAACTGCCGAAATGCTGTGCGCCGTAGAGGAGGTCAGAAAAACTGGAGCCGCGATGAGCATCGCTGCCAGGTAATTATCACACGCTTTTTTTTTCCTTTGAAAACCGCAAAATCTTGATTAGCGAATTCCTAAAACTGGGCCTTAATCAATATTTTTGTTTTGCGTCGTTGGAACCCAAAGAAAAAGTATTATATTTTGACATTGAAAATTTTTTCAACATGAAATTAGCTCATTTTTCATGTTCAGTTTTTTTTGGGTGCCAAAGACGATTTTTTGATTATCGTTGTCAAAGATATTCGTGTCATTCATCGAGATCAGATCCCTTAAAGAGTTGATAAAACTATTTGTATGCATAAATGGCTTAGACTTCAGAATCGTTTGAATTCTGTCTGGGAATGTGTTTTCTCAAGAATAAGAATAATTGAGCACCGAGTTGTTCGAGATCCCGATGCATTTTCGGGACATACGAAACGGTGGAGTTCGAATGTATTTTCTACGATTGTGAATGAGAGCAGATTAATAAAAAGGTTGAATAATCGAACAGAGAATTCTCGGAGGATCCGTGCTCTTCGCTGAAGCGTGGAAACATGGTGAGGGCGGCAAGAAATTTGTTATCAGCGGTGACGCGTTTGTTGATTCTCGCGGACATGGTGGACGTGCATTTACTGTTGAAATCGCTGTACGTGGTGGAGGATGATTTGAAGAAATTGAAGAACGCCTCGTCGCAAGGTGAATTATTGGAGAACATAAAACAATTTGGTAGAAACGCAACAGAGCTGATGAATCAAGCAGCGAAACGTCAGCAAGAATTGAAGGATCCACAATTGCGAGATGACTTGGCAGCTGCACGTGCGGTCCTGAAGAAGCATTCGACAATGCTTTTCACAGCTTCCAAAGTTTACGTACGTCATCCGGAACTAGCAGCTGCCAAGGCGAATCGCGATTACGTACTGAAGCAAGTTTGCGAAGCTGTTAACACTATGAACGACGTAGCACAAGGAAAAACACCCTCGGACGGTCAGCATCCTTACGATGGTCCTGGCGAACTGGCTGCTGCTCTCGACGACTTTGACACGAGAATGTCCATGTCGCCTCTCGCTTATAACGAGGTTCGCACGCGTCCGAGCCTCGAGGAAAGACTCGAGAGTATCATCAGCGGCGCTGCTCTCATGGCTGATTCCTCGTGCACTCGCGACAATAGACGCGAACGTATTGTCGCCGAGTGCAACGCTGTCAGACAAGCTCTTCAAGATTTGTTGAGCGAATATATGAATAACGTAAGTTCAGATCGTCACTTTGCTTTTTCTACTCTGCCCATAAGAATTTACAGCCCGTTCGGGGAGCGCCTTCGTGTTTCATTCTTGCATTTCGTTTCTATGATTTATTCGTCAGTCTGAAGGCGTTTTTTCCACCACAGATCGTTGTTACATGTTCCTTAATTCTTCCAATCATTTTTCTTTTCGTAACTACAGTTACAGCTCGCCCGGGGTGGCAAAAGGGTAAATATTCATATCCTCGCTTTTGTGTGTTTTTTCGGCAATGATCTTTCCTTTGAATTTGATTTTTGACTTTCTTTTTCCACACTGTTGGTCATTTGACGTTTTGGTGACACTCGATCACGATTGAAATAACGCAACGTCGCTCTGCTTCGACCTCCTCGTACAAAATTACATTCTCGCCATTTTTTTCTTCTCACTACTTTGATCGACATTTTGGCTTTCGAAATCCACTTGGATCCCATCGATGCTTCGAGATTCGACATTGCCATTTTGGTTTGTTGATTAAAAAGGAAGAAAAAAAAATTCTCGGAACGTTAAAGTCTCGGAAGAACGGAAGCCCTCTCATCCTCGTTAAAATGTTGCGGATTATCATTTTCGTTTAGCAATAGCTTCACGTTGTTGACAGAAATGCAAAGAATTTTCGAATTTCTTGTCCTAGTTTTTTTTTTTTTAACTTATTTTCGTGAGAGTCTGAAATTTTATGGAATAAAGCGAGTTTTTGAAAGTCCTGAATAAACGACAAATGTCACAGTAGTGTGCTAAACACCGATGAGACACGCTAATCAACAAATAGTCAGTGTGGCTTGTCCACAAGCTTTGACCTTGGAGTCATTAATCGCTCGGCAAGTAAATTTACACTCGACGCACTTGAGAGTAACGAATAATTGAAAATTTATTTAGAAACACTAATGTATTTATAGTTCGACTATTACATGGAATTTTATAAACACAACGACTGCACATTTTCACGTACCCAGCTGTACAGTAGAAAAAGGAAATCGTAGGGAGACGATTTTTCGATAATAATTGCAAAAAACAACGTTGAAAATGAGAGTTTGGCTTTTTATGAATGACAATAATCATTGCTTCTTGGTTGTCCCACGGCAGATGGGCGTCAAGGAACGAACCGACGGCTTGGATCGAGCTATCGATCACATGAGCCGAAAAACACGAGATTTGCGCAGACAACTTCGCAAAGCCGTGGTCGATCATGTCTCTGACAGTTTCCTAGAAACCAGCGTACCACTCTTGGTTCTCATCGAAGCTGCTCGTAACGGACGCGACAAAGAGGTCGAGGAATATGCTCTCGTCTTTACAGAGCATGCCAACAAACTCGTCGAGGTGAGAATTCAACAAAAATCATTAAACAAACTTGGCAGGGGTTTTTTTTCTAACAAAAATTGAATGCATTGTAAATTTGGCAAATTTTTTGTTGCTCATTCAATTTTCCAGTGGCACAGTGAGATTCGCAACTGATTGTTTTGTTGTTTGTTCCTCAGGTGGCGAATTTGGTTTGCAGCATGTCAGGGAACGAGGACGGTGTAAAAATGGTGCGTTACGCCGCGGCACAGATCGAGAATCTTTGTCCTCAGGTGATAAACGCGGCGCGAGTGTTGGCAGCGCGGCCGCGGTCAAAAGTAGCACAGGACAATATGGAAGTTTTCCGTCAAGCTTGGGAAAACGAGGTGCGCGTATTGACGGAAGCCGTCGACGATATTACAACGATCGATGATTTCCTCGCTGTTTCTGAGAATCATATCCTCGAAGATGTTAACAAGTGCGTGCTCGCGCTTCAAGAAAGTGACGCGGATACTCTCGACAGAACTGCTGGTGCGATACGAGGACGTTCCGCTCGAGTATGCAACGTCGTACACGCCGAAATGGACAATTACGAACCCTGCGTTTATACCAAGAGGGTTCTCGAAGCTGTCAAAGTTTTGCGCGATCAAGTTATGCCCAAATTTGCACAGAGAGTAGAAGTCGCCGTCGACGCTTTCGGAAGCAATCCACCTAAAGATATCGACGAAAATGACTTCATCGATGCCGCAAGACTTGTCTATGACGGCATACGAGAAATCAGACGCGCTGTCCTCATGAATCGGGTCAGTATTCCAAAAATCTTTTTTTCCACATTACTCCGGTTTGATTTTGCTCCATTCAATTTTAAAATTTCAATCCCTTCTGCAAAAAACCGTTTTTTTTGTTTATATTCATTATTTAAATATTTTTGTTGGAAAAAAAAAATTGCGTTTTCTGACGTTTAGACTAACGTGGAGTTTTGAAATTTTCCGTTCCATAGGCTGACGAGGATCTCGATCCCGAAGACGTGGAGCTGGACGATCAGTACACACTGGACACTCGAAGTAAATCGAGCGCTCAAACGGGTGAGCACGGTGTGGACGAGTATCCGGAAATAAGTGGAATAACGACCGCCCGCGAAGCCATGCGAAAAATGCCGGAAGAGGACAAGCAGAAGATTTTGCAGCAAGTTGAATTCTTCAGGAGTGAAAAGTTGAAGTTTGACAAGGAAGTGGCCAAGTGGGACGACGCGGGCAACGATATTATCGTTCTCGCCAAACACATGTGCATGATTATGATGGAAATGACGGACTTTACGCGTGGTCGGGGTCCCCTCAAAACCACGATGGACGTCATCACAGCAGCCAAAAAGATTTCTGAGGCTGGTACCAAACTCGACAAACTTACGAGACAAATCGCCGATCAGTGCCCCGAAAGCTCAACGAAAAAAGATTTACTCGCTTATCTTCAACGCATCGCTCTTTATTGCCATCAAATGAACATCACGAGCAAAGTCAAAGCTGACGTACAAAATATCAGCGGCGAGCTCATCGTTTCCGGCCTCGACAGCGCCACTTCCCTCATCCAGGCAGCCAAGAACTTGATGAACGCTGTCGTTCTTACCGTCAAAGCTTCGTACGTCGCATCCACCAAATATCCGAGACAATCCACCGTCACCGTGAGTTTTCAACTTTTTTTTATTCCTCGAACCAAAGAGATTCGAAACAGAAACCAATCGTTCGGCATTTTGACGTTTTCTCATTTACTGAATAAGTTCATTTTCAAAATCGATCTCGTTCGATCAACACTCGCTCAGTTTGCTTCGGAAAAACGAGCTTTTGCAATCAACTTCGTTAAAAAAAAATGTTTAAATTCATTTTCTTCATACATCAGTGAATCGAACGGTTTTTATTTCGATCCTCTTTGACCGTTGCAATCGTAGTGATTCCTGCTTTTTCGCAAATTACATTGAACTTGATCACTAATCGCTCGTGCCCTTTTTTTCCTCGTATCTTTATGCTTTCTGGATCTTACAGTATGTGAGTATCGCCGCTAAACCCTTAATGACTTAATCAAACACGAACTAGAGCTCTAAGCCGAGCTAAAACAAAGTATCGAGTTTTTTTTCATCCGTGTCGTAATTACCAAGTTTTTGTGTTGGAATCTCTCACGCGAAATTCGAGAAATTGGAAACTGCACAAAATTAAAATCGACGAACACAAATGGCCGCGAGTGTCCGAGCAAAGATCCCAAAACCGAAATACGGAAAATTGTTACATTTTGAAAAATCGAAACTCTATGATTTTACAGTCACCGATCGTGGTCTGGAAAATGAAAGCTCCGGAGAAGAAACCACTGGTACGTCCGGAACGACCGGAAGAAGTGCGAGCCAAAGTGCGCAAGGGTTCCCAAAAGAAAGTCCAAAATCCGATCCACGCTCTATCGGAATTCCAGAGTCCAACGGAGAGCGTTTAAACCGAACTGACTCCTTCTTGAAAGAGAAGAAAGTAAAAAATACAGGTATCGTAAGAAAAAATAATAAGAAGAAAAAGCTAGAGGCGCAGGAAGCTCCGTAAATGTGTAGCGACAAGAATCGTGAGCAATCTCGTGCGCCTAGTCGATTTCCATACTTTGAGGACTGTCGTTAAAGAAAGCGGATCGTTACATTTCTCCAGCATCTTGTCTGTCGTGAACTAATTCCAAGAATTGTAAGCCGAGTCTAAAAAAAAAAAAAGAAGAAAGAACGAAAAAAAACGATTAAAAAGGGAGAAAGCAATGGGAAATTGTCACTTCGTACGTTCGTGTTTTTGCTGAGTCTCGTGGAAAGAATTCCAAATCGTCGTAACCGGCGAATCCTTTGATAAATTTCTATACTCGAGTATTTCGAAATTTCGCTCACATTTTTACAACTGAATTCCTACATTAAAAGTTCAAATGTTTACCATATTTTTAAGAGCTTCGTGTACGAATTTTTGGCACCTTTTTCCACGTAACAAACTTAAGAAAAAAGCGTTCGAACTATCTTGTAATCATGAGGACGAAAACTATGAACAGCGTTCGAAAAATCAGTTTAACGTTTCGATGACGAGGGTCGGTGGCGTTTATTGCAACACGACGCTCCGCTTCCTCTTTTTTTTTTAATTTTCTTAACGATTATTGTTATTTTAAGCAGCAACGGAACAAACTTGCTAATATTTTTTTTTCGTCTAGTATTGCATCTTTAATCAAGAGACTGCTGATCGAAGTATTCGAAGTAAATGTATATAAGTAAATATAATTTTATATTTATCGGTAGAGATTATTTACACATGTTCTTCTCATATATATATAAATATATATATATATAAACAAACGTGCGAAAACAAGAATGACAACAGCAAGAACAAATGATTTTTTTCGTTTAGAAATAATTTGCTCTGCGTTAGTGCCGTGAATCTAAAATCTTCCTTTTTTGAGTTGAATTACACTGGAAAAATCGAGAGTGCACGTCTCGTAGCTGCCAGCGAATTATGTGAAAGTGCGAACTGACAAATGGCAACTCGAATTTACAATTGGCAGCATTGCCAACACGTGGAGGATAGGTTATTCGTTTTCGTAAAGAAATTTTACACGTCGATCGAGAACTCTTGTTAGAGAATCTCGCGGAAGATGGTTCATCTGTTTTTCGATGAAAGAAACAAAAGAAAAATGATAAGTAATTATAAGGGTGATACGTTTTATCATTTGACGAGCAATTTTCGAGCGCTCCGAGGTCCAGGCCTAAATATTTCATTTCTACACGTTTCTATCGGATTTTTATAACGTTTTTTCAAACGTCGGATACCTTCCTCACATATCAGTCGTTTCATCATCTAACGAATCTTTACCAACACTTTTTACACATCCAGCAAACTTCAACTTCACCCAAACTGTCACCGTGTTCTCTAGATTCAACATTTGGCAGTGTGAATAGATTATTAGTATTTAATTAATAGTTTATATATACGCAAACATATTAAATATATTGATAAGCACATATACATAAATATTAATGATACGTACACATTAGGTAACAGGAAATAGCTATTAGAGTTAAAAAAAAAAAAAAAAACAAAACAAAACGCACCGCGTGTTTAAAAATATTACGAAAACGAAGGTAACGAAATGGAGTTGAAATATTCCGATGGCGATTCAACTTGACGACCTAAAACTTGTCAGTGTCGAATATAATTGCGATATAGTAAATTGGGAAAACTTTATTGAAGAAAAAACTGAGATTTTGGTAACAAGCGATTCGTGGAAATTGAGTCTGTATCGAAAACACAATTCCTCGGCAAGGGTCGAATAAAAAGGAGAAGAAGGAAAAGAAAGGGTGTGTTAAACATAGCATATTTATAATTAATCATTCCCTCTGCATCAATGTTTTTTGCAATGCATTTAATTAAGTTTTCCTTCCATCACGAATAGCACTTTAGAGAGAATTCACGTTTTTGGAGACAGAAAAATAATAGTGATGGGAATAGAGGCACTCTGAATTGCGTTGTTTTTCTCTTAGCGTCGCGTAGCAAAACATGGCACTATGAATTTTTCGTTTCGGGTAGTTATTGCTAAAGAAGGATGGGAAAGAAGAAAATAAAAATGAAATAAATGTATAATCCGAATTGGTAGAATCGAAATACACGTACTATCTAATCGTAGCGATAAGATAACCACGATAGTCGTCGATACGCTGCCAAATATAAGGTGATGCTTTTTTTTTCATCCATGATTCTTATGACTTTTTATCGCTATTCCCTCTATGCCTCCGAATGGCTGAAAAAATCGTGAGGAACATACGAGTTTGTCCAGCGCATCTGTTGCATTTTTTTTCTACCTTTGTACCAGCGCTACGTTTTCGAAAAATCCATCTCAACGCTATTACGTTGTATGATGATCTTTTTAATTGCTCCACTACGTCAAGGACACTGCGAATCATGCGGTAGAATCAACGACCAACAACAAAACGTGTATATCGACTCTACGATCTACATTGACGATATAAACATTTATATATGAAGAAATAACCATTCAACAATGTGTCCAAACGTAACTTATACCATCCCATTGTAAACTATGTGTAATAAAATTATTGGATTGGAAAATAAAATTTTACACGTGATTACCAGCCCTATAGATTATGTTTATTTAGTTTTTTTCCAACCTTTCTAATCCCACAATCGTTGTACGCAAAGTTTATCACGAAAATTCAATAAATTGGCGGTACATTTTTAAACAGAATGTCTCGAGAAAAAGCTCAATCTTTCGACACCGTTTCGTCCATGGGAGTTGAAGAGTTTAGGTCCACGACAGAAAATGACAAAAATGGGCTCGAACTTATTTGCTCCAACTGGACGCGAGGTGGGGAAAAATGTTACTTTCGAAATTTGCGGATAACTTTTCCATTTGAAGTTTTGTATAGAGACGCAATAAAATTTGAAACCTTAAAAATTGGTTAAAAACATCGATTTTTTTTTTTGTTAAAAAAAATGGTCCAACCTCCGTAATTCGATGTTTCCAGGACGAGGTTGGGATAACAAATGATGAGAAATCGTTACAATAGATAGAGTGTATTTTGTTTCCATGCTACAGTCATAAAATCTCTATAAAACAAATGAAATGACGTGAAATCGAGAAAAAAATAAAACAAATGACAATTGCCTGAATTTTCAGGCATCGACGTATAGTACAAATTTTTCAGCTAATTCCTACTAAAAAGTGTTCGAGATGATTGTACAATTTATCAAGTTTTGATTTCCGCGGGGATGTCAATTTATAAGTCCACAACTTTGTCAGTTTTTGTAAATAATTTCAAAGTGTCATTTCGAAAATTCGGTAACATATTTAAAAATAGAAAAAAAAGTATAATTTCCGTTCAACAAAGTTTTCACATTGATTTGTCGCCTTTTTATGGTCGGAGTACCTTCTTTCTATCGCACGAATGAAACGGAAGAAAATATGGAACAATTGATTTGCGATTATTTAAATTACACGTCGACATAGACTGAGACAGAAATTAATATTTAAAAAAAAACAAAAATGAACTTTGTACAGTGACAACCACAATCGTCGATCGAGTGAACGAATTACACGAGATTCAAAAAAATCGTAACTCGTGAAAACGTTGAAAAAAAGTATTGAGTGGAAGACGACGCACGGCCAAGATTAGTAGCGAAATTTCGTAAGATTGAAATTTGTTGTTAATATCATTTAAGCGCAGTAAATTCAACACAAATTCCCAAACATTCTGGCTCCCATTCGTATATCCTAACAATAATATCTCGTATGTATTTCAACAATGAAATTTCATTCATATCCTAAAAACTAGACTTAATTACTTTTGTTCATTTTATTTAATTTTTTTTTCTTTCTATATATATATTTTTTTTTGTTCTTTACAGTTTCTCGCATTGCAGTGGATTCGTAATAGGAATCGTTCTTGGAAGTGAGCAAACTAGTTATCGATCGCGATCGATCAGTTGGTCGGTTGGCGAAGAGACACTAAGACCATTATTTCGCAGCCTGCATCGTCGTCGCTTGAGATCTTTCCAGTTTCATTGTAAAAAATAAAAAGTATGAAGTTGAGTCAGCGAAGAAAATCTATTGGCAAACCGAGTTTCAACGTCGTTTTTGTAATGAAATCGCAATCGTGTGAAAAATGATTCACGACTGGGTCATAGAAGTGATAAAAGGTGGAAAAAGTCAACAAACTGCGAGGTTTTCTTGGCGAATCTTCGATCGCGACGACAGCCTTGTTCCCTGATACAAAATCCCATTTCGTATTCCAGTTCAATCAATTTTTCTCATCATAAGTACACGAGTTCTTTAAATTAATCTAATCGTCTAATTGAAACGGTTCAGAGTCTAGAAAAGTTGTTCCGAGTCCACGATTCCTGAAGAATTCCTTTTTTTTTCTCGTATTTCGATTATTTTCCTTTTTTTCTGTTCTCATTTACTAGAACGCAATCGATTAGGTTCAGAAATTCAAGTTCGTTTTGCAGCTTGGAGAAAAAGTGAAGGCGTGAGTGGGCTCGTGTGTATTTTACGTGGAAACTTCGATTCGAAATCTCGGTCTGACTTTCTCTGATGTTCCGAGGCTGAGATGTTCGAATTTTCATATTATTTTTTCACCGTCTCCCAAATTCTTGATCGGTTGGAAAATCATGAGTAAAGACACACGACAGCTCACTTGAAAGTACATAAAACTAAGGTTATTTCGTATTGAGATATCAACGTTATCGTGGCGTTAGTTTCTATTTGATTTGTTTTTCTCGTTTCGCAACGTTTTAGGTTTTTTTTTGTCAATTATTTCATATTTTTTGGTTTTTTTGGTTTTTCAATGTCGCTTTCTCCCGTTCTTTTTTTTTTTTTTTGAACTATTTTCTAACGTCAGGGCAACTCGTTGTTCCTGTATTTTTCCATGATACGTACTAGGATCCTTGGGACAGCACGGAACGTCCTAATCGAATTTCCATCTTTCGCAGCTTAATTTATTCGACTCGCAGACATGTGAGTTATTGATTGTGTTGATTGCGAATACCGCCGGGCCCGATCTCGCTCGACTCAGCGACCCAATTTTATCTGCTTTCTTATCGTTACACATTGGGAGAGCTTCTACGATGTTTCACTCGTTAATTCCTGCGTCGTACTCACTGGCGTTTTAAACGATGGGACGAATTCGGCCGCGTCTGGATTCAACGTGCTCTGCAAAAGGAAAAAGAAAATGCACATTTTTTGAAATTCTTACGGTTACGATAAGTAACGAATAGCATGAATGAAGAAAAAAAATGTTTCAATGACCGTAAAAATAAATATTGACTTTTCTCATATTTTTAATAACAATTGAAATATTGAACGTTCCAAAACTTTTATACGAATCAACACTCTCAGCTTTTTATTCGCGACTTTCTTTACCTGTTTCGCAAGGTCACCCTGAACTCTTAAACCACCGAGTTGCTGACACAATTCGTGACTATTGTCTCCACCGTTCGCCGCGTTACACCACGCCGTTGTCGTTTGATTTCGCTGATGTTGCCTCTCCTCCTCAAGCATCGCTTCTAAACATTCCTCCATTAATTCTTCCTCCTCCAATTGCTCCAAAACCTTGAGAAAATCACAAAATTCATTCAAATTTTCGCTTATTGATAGCTCCATGTCTCACCAAAAAAACAGGTAAAAAATTTCAAGGAGAATTGAACATTCACCGACTGCCCAATTCAACACTTGAATGAAACAAAAAAAAAACCTAATTCGACGAAAAATTAAAGGCAAAGAAAAACCAATGCATTCACAAAAATTTGGCAGAAATACTGAAAAAGTATTTCCATTCGTTGATTTGTTTAAAAAGTATTATCGATTCGTTGATCGATAAAAATCCTGTTACACGTTTTTCTGGAGAAAATTAAGTAACAACTTCTTGTCGAGAAAAGTAACGACGATCGACTCAAATTTTTCTCAAACTTTGGGGTTTTTTTGGATAAACGATGTAGCAGGATTTTCACTGACCGAGTAAAACTGATTCGATCGTCTCAAACATTTATTGCGCAAATAAAGGTCGACAACAAGAGTTTAAAAATTTTCCTCCGTGTTCTGGAGCCGCTAAAATTTTGATAGCTCATCGTCGATCGCCAGTTAACATTCGAGTTTGACAATAAAATTTGCATTTGCCGCAAATTTCTTGGGAGAGAAAGAAAAAGAGAAAAAACTTGACGTACCTCTTTGTCGAACTCTTCTTCATTTTCCATCCACATGTATTCCGAGAAGTCACTGTCGACGACGGGTTGTGCGTCAAGTTCAGGTTCGTCATTGTCAAGATAAGCTATGACGCTGGTTTCGTGACCGTAATACCCGTTACCAGAACCGCTGTTTGGAATCTTCATCTTCATGCCAGATTTGTTGTCTGATCTAAAACACATGGTTATCGATATTTCAATGGCTCGATCGAAATAAATTTTTCACAGATTTTTAATTAATGAAAAAGACAAAAAAGCGATTTTTCCGAGGGAGAATTAACGTTGATCACGATTATTCAAGTTCCGAGTGAATTTTAAGGTGGAATGAAGAGACGTATGTGGGAAGCGAGAGTTTGTAGATATTTTTTATCGCGAGTTATCCAGGACTGTGGACGATCAACTAAAGCGGGAGCAGCTGACGTGATCGGCTTGAAAATATCGAGTTATTATTATTTACATTGACGTTACGAATAAAAATAAATGGAAAAGTGGTGGGGGGCGGGAGGGAGGATGGAAAATACGTACAAAGAATGCAGAGAGGATTTTTCGATCTAGAGAGAGATATATATATATACGTGTGTATATTTGTATATATTTGTATGCGACAGAAAGAAGAGGTACGGGGTCGAGCGAACGAATGAGAATAGAATACGAGTTTTTACGTGTGTGTCCAGGGTCGTCGATTTATCGCGCTTATGTACGGGGAATAAAAAGAAATATGTGCAGCAGCAGCAGCGAGACTCCTTCAACGAAAGTAATCCGAAAAATGGAGCCTTGAATAAACGAGGGGAGGGGCCGGTCACGAATCACCTTGAAGAAGGAAGCAAATATTGTGGGTTTCGAAGAGTCTACAGCTTCGAGTGAATTTTTTTTCACATATGGCAACAACGCGTTCGCTTTTATTTCTCCCTCGTTTCGAAATTTCCCATATGTTTGTGTACCTCGGGTTCGAAAAACAAATCGAGAGATTTAACATTCGATGAAACTTTCGAATTTAGGAGCCTAAATTGGCAAAATAATATTCACTGAGGATTTAGCCGACTTTGTGGTTCTATCGATTCATAATAGATCGAGATAATATGTCAAAATAAACATCAAATTTGACAGTCCGACCGGAAATTAGAAACACTGGGAGGGGGCGGGCAAAGACGGTGCATGCAATTTTCTTTTTTTCGACACACACAGACACGTCACTTTGCGAGCGATCGGCGCAGGCTAATTTTTATTTTATTTATTTTTGTTACATCCTTCCTTCGTACTCGTCTCTCTGTCAACTCGAACCTATTTTCATTCTATTTTTCTGGAAAATGCACATCCACGAAGATCTTTATATCACGATTCATTTCGTTCTCACCTCACTAACACGCACACGATTCTTTAACTTATTAAATACCTTTTTTTTACGCAGTAAAAAGAATTTAACAATCCGCGTCGTAAAACAAATTATGATCGTTCTCCTCTACGTGGGATGCTTGCCCCGCTCAGTGCTGCCACCGTGGTGTGACTTTTTTTAGCTTATTCCTTTCCCAAAGGTGCCGACACTTTTGTTCGTACCGAAAAACGAGTATCCGAAACATTATTTAATATGGAGAAGAAATAACTGGAAATAAAAGAAATTGTTTTGACGAAATATTTGTTCGAATTTCATACAATATTTCCATCTTCTGTCAGCATCAATCTGCCTCGTTCGCATGAAAAGTGTAAACAAACAAAATAAAGAAAGCCCGGATGCATGATAAAAAATTATGAGACATTTTTCCCAAACTCCCGACTCCGTCGATATTTTTAAATCGAAATTTAGGCTCCAATGGGCATACATCAGTTTTCCGCTTAATTTCGAAACCGTTAATAAATATTGATGTTTTTTCGTAGTTATGCGTGCGGACAAGATAATTTTTTGTAATATCATCGGGAAAAAATGCACTCAATTGATCCTCAATTTGTTTTTTTGGGAATGAAAATTTTGTTTATTTTCCTTCGAAAGTACGACAGGTATTTACCGAAATAAAGAAAATTATTTCCTCAGGATTTTGGAAGGTCCTACGACTATGTGCGACGACCGGTGGCATTCGAGTCTCATTAGTCATTAGCGAGCGATATGTAAACTTCATAACAAACACAAAATGTCTATCTTATGATTTATGATGCTATTGATTGCGAAATAATTGATTATTAATTATTATAAAGTGGTGAGTGACGTCGGGATGTATCCGTTTACAAAAGTTGATTGCTTTACGAATATAGAGCACCAAGCGTTATACAAGTTACCAACAGTCGATAAGTCCCTACGTAGGTAGACAAAAGGACACTTGACTAGCGCGGTGATATTTACATCGCTGAAGGTGAAAGCCGATTGGTCGGGTGGGCTGACGTGCGTGTGTTGTTATTTCGTCAAAACAAAGCAACGTCTCTGAGGTCGGTAGCATTTTGACGCGACAATTCGTGGCAAGTGCGTCGTTCTCTTCGGCTCTTCGGTGGCTCAAAGGAAGCTTCGTGTTTCTTCGCGTTTGAATAAAGAAAATAAATCTTCACTAGTTCAAGCGGTTTTCACTTTCGTTGACGTCGGTAACAAACGTAACTCTTTTCCAAAAGCCTATTCCGCGATCTCGCAGGACGCGCAAGGGAGAAAAAGGATTCGCCAAGTCAAGCGCGTCTTCGAAATTGTTTTGTTTTTTCCTGTTGACCCATTCGCAGGCGGGAAGTCGCGGAGTGTGTGAAAAAAGTTGATTTTTTTGTGAATTATGTCGTCGACGGCGAAGTTTACGTCGGACGATCTTGGTGGTGAGTTTCAAGCGTTTTATTGCCATCATTGTTATCATTTCTCGTAAGCAAGATTGTAGAATTCTCCTGCTATATAGTTATACCGCCCGGGATACGCGACAGCTGTCAGATTGACGTAGCGGCCATTTCGCGTGGCTCTATTCGGCACGTAAACAAACCAATGCACCGCGTAGATCAGATCATGTTGCGTCGCAATTCATTATTTTCTTTTTTTTTTCGTTTTGTCGTATATGACAACAGTCGAACGATACTTGCTTACTTTTTCCTCGTGCCATCGTGATTCGCAGAATCAAGAATCTTCGATCGTTTCACATTTTACGCATTTTCAACCATTTTTATCATTTCATTTATTCTTTTTGTTTTCGTTGTTTCGTTTTGATTTCGCTCGACGCCTTTTCGTGCTTATCTTCAAACATAACGATTTTTTATGCTCCTGGCTTCCGTATATATTGCGAACAGGCACGTAATCGCGTGTACAACGCAAGACTATCCTTATGTCAGGGAGAAAGGAGATGAAATCTTGCGTGCTGGTGACTTTACACGCTTCGTTTCTGCTGAAAAACTAAACTCCGTCAGTGAAAACCGAGAAATATCATTTTTCATTGCTACGTTCAATTTTTTTTTCTACGTGTTGTTGATCGGTTCACGGACCGAAAATGGCCGCTCCATTAAAAACAGTTACCATCTCAAGGTCATTCCAGTCGATAAAGACTAAAAAGTGTTCTTTGTTGACAATTACAAAAAAAGATATTCCTCAATTTTTCAAAATACTGAATATTTTTTTAAAAGGCTTTTGAAAAAAATCGAAAAATCTCGTGTCCCTCCGTCCAGAGTAGGAAATGACGAAATCGCGATACCGCATTGCTGTAAGGTCCTGGGAATTTCCGAAGATTCCCCGGGAATATTGACCTTTTCCCGTCAATTTCGACTAAGCACAAAAATCTATTACGAAATCTTTTCCAGTGAATCGAACCGAATTCTTTACTTGAAAATGATGCCGAGCTAGGTTTCGATAACCTCAGATTGTTGATGAAATTTTGTCTATGATTTTTTTTTTCATTTCCCAAAGAACTGGAACCAAAATTGTCCATGAAATCGTTTTTAAGTTGAAATGTCCTCAAAGATTTGCTCGAATGAATTTAAATTCAAAATAAACTCCGAGGGGATTAAATTTTTAAAGAATCGTAAACATTGCAGACCCCAATTGAAAATGTTGACCCTTACAGGTGCTTTGTGCGTCATGTAGCGATAAATAAATTGGATACGCTAGGAAAATTGTAAAAAGTCAATATTTACACATAAATGCGGATAATAACGGTCGACACGTGCGTTCCGAGCACAAAAGTGCGTCACTATAGAAAATAGAGCATCGACGGCGAAGAGGTGGGGGGACGTTTCAACGGAAATGGAAGGGAAAACGCAAATCAGCGTGCGGAAGGCGTGGCTTGCAACCCGCACGACAAACGTCGACGAGGCCAAACGGGGATCGACACGCGTCGAAAATTTGCACTTTTCCTCGTAATTTCTCTCAACAATTCCTCCAATAATTTTTTTCCTGCCAGTGTTCATTTCTCCGTAACCCGTTGCACGCAAGAATTTTCAAAAAAATACGATCCGTCGGTATTTTCGAGAAAAAAAAACGTGCATTTTTTACTTTCGATGTGAATATGCGATTTTTTTTCCACTTGTTTTTCTAGCTTCCCGGATCCCGTGCGATGGAATAATGAACTCTCCGTTTTCTGCAGAGATTATACGTTACGAAACGAAATCGACTAATTAATTCAGAATTGTCTCTTTAAGGAGCGATCAATATTACAAATGCAAACACGTTTGCTATCCACACATTCCGACGTGTTTCTTGTGCACAGTTTTCCAGTTAAACACGAAACTCTGCACACACGATTTCCACAAGAAGCCAATGAAACTCGGAGAATTACCCTTAGAAAATAAAATCGCGTGGTGTCCACGATTCATGAGCAATTTTTATTGTGCACAATAATAATTTTTATAAAAATGCATCATTTCCCTTTGAAATTTGAAATTTCTTTCAATTTTCATGGAAATTTACGTTCTGTGGGGTAAAGATTGCCGAAAATTCAAGGTCACCCCACGATTCCATTCTGTAACGATGATTTTTCGGTTTTTCTTCGCTGTAATTCGTAATTACTGTATTTTTCTCGTCGAGACAATTTTTTCATGCAAAGTCAAGAATTTTCGGCTCAGTAACGTTCAAATTTTTGCAGTGCGCATTGAATTAATAATTAAAGCAAAAATCATGTTTTCGTCTTGACCAAATCGACCACAATTAATTTACTCGTGATGGCAAACTCTTGCGGGAACTGTAAGTGGGTTTTTCAATCGTCCATAAACTTATAATATGCATTGCGTGAGACTTAAAGAACAAGGTTGCTCGTTATCGCTCGGTGTAAATGTACGTATACACTGTATGACTAGTGCAGAGCTGTAAATGGAGCTCTCCCTCGTAGTCTTATCAGCGATAAGAAAACGAAAAAAAAACTTACACCGAACATGATAGTATTTTGCAAAAGAGAAACAAAAAATAAAAACAAAAAGTTGGCATCGTAAAAACGTGGCATGACAAGTGTCGATAATGCAAGGAAGATAAGTCTCGGTACTTAGTCATCGATCGATTGCGACGGCTGAAAAGAAAAATTGCTAATTCGTGGATTTCAATTTTCGCGCCTTAAACTTATTAAAATTGATTTATTTTCATTTCATATTCAATTTTTTCAAAAAACACTGTAGACCATGAAAAATATGAAAAAACTCAATAGTTACAAATTTTTCACGAACTTTTTATTGAAAAAATTGTCATTTTTGAGAAATTACGATCAGGCATGAGGAAAGAAAGAAAAATAAGAAAAAGTGGCTGCTTTTTTGTTTTTACGAAGCAAAGAAATACGGAGAACGGAGATTACGGTTTAACGGGGCCAATAACTTCTTTAGAACTCGCGTATATATGCAGAAGACGGGAAGATATGAGTGAGTTAGTATTCGATGTATGTATATTGAAGTTCTGCGTCTCTTGGCAGGCCGCTCGTTTATTCCGATCGTTTTGAAGTTGCTAAAGAAAGGACAGGGACAAAGCACTCATTGCCAGTCTATTAATTCTCCTCCCCTTAAAAGTCACTTGAATTTCGTTGTTGCGTGCAGTGTACGCTGAAATAAAGACGCAGCTAATGAAAAGATTTGCGCGATTGAAAGTTTATTTATAGACAAAGAGCAACAGGATACGTGACCAAAGTCAGGAGGAACGCTTTCGAGACGAGACTTTCCACTGAAAGGACATCGTTCGTCGGTGACCTTGAAAAAAATAAACTTTTGGCACCCTCCTCCATTCATGGAGTCGCGTGTTTTCAATCTTCACGAACAGTGAAAGTAAAAAAACACACACGACGTTCTTTTCGACCATTTGAACTAGATGAGCGTCTTAATGCCGACAGTAACGCGTAGTTGCACAAAAACGAGTGTAATTGGCAGTTTTCATGGACAAAGAGAAACCTGTAACGTTAGATCTTGTAATGTATTCGCATAATAGAAAAGTTTCGTCTTACAATCTTGGGATTTGTTCCCAAGCAGGAAAGGATCAGTCGACGAGGATGTTCGCCGTTTCTTCGGTCACGTAGCCCGCGTAACACTAGCGAAAAGTGAGAGGGGAGCATATTTAGAGGGGTCTACGTGACTGGAGTCAGGGACGTCCGGTTGAGATACATTAGATGCGGTCAACACGCAGGCTGCTATTATATTTTTATTGTTGACTATCGACTACCGTGTGAGTGTCGATCAGATCCAAATCTTCGGAGTTGCCTTTGTCCAATTTATGTGCTAATCACGAGCGCGATCAGAGTCTCATTTGAAAAAGAATCGTTTTCTTCGTTGATAGTTTTTGAAAGATGAGAATTTAGCGTCGTTAATTTCCAATTATTATTCATTGAACTGTCAACGCCGTCGAGCCCGTCTGGCGTTGCCGTTTTTCTAGTTTCTTCGCGAGCCACTCGACCCATTGTTTTCGAGAGTCAAGCCCTTCGTCACGACAGAACTTGACACACCTTGTAATGATTTTAAAACGTGAATATCCTCCGGGAAGCTTGTACGCTCTCCTCCGAGCCGAGACTAAAAAATAAACATTTGCCCTTGCTCGCTAGAGTTTATCGATCCGGTCCACTCCGAGATTCAACACGTTGCACCGGTTTTCAACATGTACAGGGTGTCCCAAAAGTCACGGCCGGAATCAAGGCAGCAGATTGCTCGTGACGTTTCTTAACGAAAAGTCCTCAAGCGTTTTTTTGTATGACGCATCGTTCGCGAGTTATTGGTGAAACATCGAAACGTCATCGGAGAAGGTGATACGTGCGAAAGAGTCGGCGTAGCGAGCTCCAGGCGCTGCCGCGCGAGCCCCTTCGTAGCGGCTCCGGCGAGCGCTCCCTCATCTTCTTCCCTCGCCTCCTGATTGGCTCTCGCGCATCCAACGATATCTCGACAACGGTAGCTCGCAGAGAAAAATACTTCAGGACTTTTCTCTTGGAAATCTTGAGATCTAACTGCTCCATCAACATCAGCCGACACTTTGAGGACACCCTCTATACATACACGTGCACGAAGAGGCTTGATTCGCGTATATAGGTATAGCGTGACCCGTCGCTTGATTTCAATGTACCCGAGCTGTATTGGCAGAGGAGGTTCGAGACTCGGGGTCATTACGCATCTATTTTTAAGCTATGCAGACCGTGAGGCAGCTCATTCAACCATCCGTATACGTATCAACTCTAATAACTACTATAACACGTTTCCTCATTGAGTTATACTTTTGCTATTCATTTTCTACCTCCGACAGCCTTTTTGTCAATTGTCGTCAATTCTGTACTCAATAACATATTAATAACTTGGTAATTCTTCCCTGCGAGTTGATTCGATGAGCTCGACACTCATTGGAGACACCAAAAACCTCAATTTTTCTTATTTCACATTTTTTCATCATTTTTTAACAGAGAAAAACTGAAAAATCACTTAACGATCGAAATTTTCGTTCCTCCGTTTCGCGTACTCGATATTTTGTGGTTCAACGATCATTTAATTTTTTGTCAATGTTTCTGCGTGAGATACAAAATTGTAATTGGATTTTTTGGCCAGTAGGTTTTGTAAGTCACAAGCTGCTCGATTTTTCCTAAATTCTTCGCAAGGCCATAGTTTCTTAATTCTCAATGACTGGACGTGTTTACACGTGATAGAAAAATCGACACGAACCACTCTTTTCACGAACTCGAAGCGTGATCCGAATTCTCCAGACAAACAAATACATTCCACTCTTCACTTTTATCGCGAAAATTGAGTTTCGTGACCAAGTTACGAGTCTCGCGAGCATCCTTTGTTATCGTTGCTATTAGCTCGCTCTTATCGTCAACGGAAATCTCCAGCGTTTTATTTTCATGCGATTCTAATTATATTCTTCGTGTAATTTATCGTTCGGCCTGTTCTCTCTTGGGTTTCGTGATGGTGTGTTTGCTTTTTAGGCGTTTTTCGTGTTTTTATTTAATCTCGGAAATTCATGGTTACTTATCGGACCCGAACGAGCGCTTCTGCTCGTACAACAACATTTATCCCTGCTCGCGAGAGCCAGACTTTTCAACTGACAGATGTTTATCCTCACACACTCTCTCGAGTACAAGTAATCCCGCCTTTTTTCCATGTCGACTGCGTTTTCCTTTTCCTCCATTTGGCTTTTTCCACGAGCAGCAATCCACCGATTATTTTTCTATCGAAATATTGTTCGAGTCATTTCTCAACTTCACGATTTATTTTTCCTCATTTGTAAATACCGATTGACAAAACGAGGCTCGCCGGAAACGAGGCCATGATGGAAATAAACAAACGACCGAAGAAACAAACGAAAATTTAGTGAATTCGATGGAACGATGCTGAACAAAAAGACAAAATTATGATCACGTCTTCTTGAGAATTTCGCGAATCTTCATAGAAAATCCAAGATTTCAAAAAAATGAATCAACTTCCATACGAACGTTAATTATTCTTTTCAAAAAGCTTTGGCGATGCTCCCCCCCCCTTGCATACCTGTGAAACATTATCCTCATCCATTTCGTCGACATTTTTCAAAATAAATAGTTTACTGCTCATTCATGACACGATTTTCATTTATACGTCATTACACTCGACTCAATGCTTGCTCTGTATACACTCGTCGATGATTCACAGGCAGACGCAAAAGTGTGCTTCGACGTTGGCTCACTTCGGGTCGTCGAACTTTTCTCACTTCTCTGTGACACGACTTCACTCCTTGCGACGTGCTTTATGCGATTCAACGTCGAACCTTTCGCACACAATTTATTTTTATTATTCAGAAAAAACATTTTTTTTGCGCTGTGATTCGGTCGATTGGGAAAAAATGAAACTGTGCATTTTCTGTAGTTTTTTTTTCTTTACTGCGTAGGAGCGTTGACCTAGATTGTGAAACTGAGAATTTGGGCTCCGGGTTTTGTTGTAAACTTACTCACACTCATGAAATATGATTCTCATCATTTCACCTTGAACATGCCGTTCGAAACACAACAACTGCGACCCCGAAAACTTGCTTCCAAACTCTCGGTCGATTCCTGTCTGCAATAGGAAAAAAAACATCGCTGACTACCAAAAATTCGATAAAAATGAATAAACTACAAATTTGCTGGTTACCAGGTTTCCGAAAATCCCAAAATGAGGATAAAATCGAATTTTTGAAAGGAAAAATAAACAGACACGTTCGGTAGAAATGTGAATTTTTCTTTAATTTTGACTCGAATCAATGGATTGAGAAAAATGAATCGGAAGCAAAATTTAAAATCTTTTTCTAATACGAACTCAATGTTTGGGAAAATAGTATTTTGATGGAATTTTTTGTTTATTTTCCGGAGGTGCAGAGTCCTGGGTGGAAGTAATTCCAGCTCCAGCTGACAGAGTCACGCCATTACCATTTGGCAGCGGTGGCGAAGAATACTTGCGTCTTCTGAGGGAAGCACAGAGAGATTCGACGCACTCATCAGCGAGACATTCCCTCGCCTCTTCCCGACGAGATACGCCTAAGGGCAGGTGAGCATTTCCCTTTCTTCGATTCTTCGACTTCCTACAAAAGATTACAAAATTTTCTGCCGTTTTTTCCAAATTGGGTGACGACACGATTCCTTTCTGCTTATTGAGGCTGGAAAGAGAAATTATGATGATGCAAGCCCTTCAAGTTCCCTTACATCTCAAATTTTCGGTTACGAAACGCGTGGATAAATTTGGAAGCAAAATTCATGTGCCCATGTCGAGAAATAGAATTCCTGATTTATTTAACAGTTCAATAATAAATGAAAATTGTGTTTGCCCTGGAAAAATAAATAATTTGTTAATTTACAAAAATCAGGAGCTTCCAATATCGGAATTTTATCATTTAGCATGTGAAATAATTCGTTTGCTAAATGTTTGAAATCGCGTGACGTTCTCCGCCTGGAATTCGCGATACGAGCAAACAGCAACGATGAAGAGGCAGCGAAAAAGTTCTGCTTATTTTTTCTCTACTTCTGCTTCTTCATCGTCTTCTCGAGCGATGTATTCGAGTCTGTAGGGATTTTTGTATGCAGCTGAGACTAGAAACAGCCCACGATAGAATGGATCTGTTGATTCTTGTCGCCTCGATTTACTGCAGACGTTTGAATAACACGTGGGATTCGTTTCAATCCGATCTGTTGGAATATTCAATACGGGAAAGTTATCATCGTAGGAATTTGACGATTTTTTTTCCATCTCATCAAAAGCTTTTCTCCTGGAATCGATATTTTCGAAATTCATTCATAAACTTATTGAAAAATATGAACGATGGATCACGCGCAAATGGAAAATTGAAAAAAAATGTTTTCGATCTTTATTTTCAGCCCGAAAAGCCCACCGAATAGTCCAAACACAGAATTGTCCACCGAAGATGATCTCCGAGGCGTGTACATAAATTACAGTTGCACCAAGGTCAGTACGAAAACCTTTAAAATTGAACTGAACCGAAAACGGTATCGGAATCGCGAAAAAAAAAATTCATGAACTTTTGTGTTTTTTGAAAAAATAATTTTCTATGCATGAAATATTCCCGCCGTGAGCACTTTTTTTTTTTTACTGAAACTATAAAAAACGGTCACGTGTTTGGATCGCCAGCGAATGGAAACAAAAGATTTCCCAAACGTGGAATTTATTTTTATTTTTTTTAATCACTTCGTAGTTTTTTTTAAATCGTTAAAAAATTTATTTTTATAAAAACCGTCCGTCATTGGATACATGACGAATTTTTGGAAGCCTCGAGCTATTTTAGTCCCTTAATGGTTGTCGTCGAATTTGCGCACCAGTTTATCGACCAACCGCGGGTTTTCTCGATGACTGTGAGAAAGGTGCATGTCTCCCATGCGTCATCGCACTCTGTTCGACTTCTCTACGTTTCTTATTCGCCTCGACCTTGTACCATATCAGACAATAATCTATAGAAATACTATACAGCCGCGAGACCGAATCAATTGAGCCAAAGACCAGCAGTTGTACGTCGCCCCTCTCGTGGCTATCGATATCGTTCCCCGAAAATTTCTAGCCGATTATTCGCAGACTTACAGTAAATGAAAATTTAAATCCAGCAATAAAAACTTAATAAAAAAAACGTCACGAAGGACCTAAGAAGAAAAAAAAATGTAAAAGCAACAAAAAAGTTAAGAAATTTCCATTAAAACTGAAAAAAAACAAAACAAAACAAGGAAACTGACAACTTCAAAAATTCGATCCAGCCAATACGAGAAATATTTAATCGTAAATATAAAACAGACGTTCTTCTCACGATCTGTAACGCGAAGTCTGCAATTTTGTAACTCGTCTCAGTTTATTTCGAAATTTTCAAAACGTTTAGTCCCGAAAAAAATTCTACAAGATTATTCCATGATGGAAAAAAATATGTGGTCGAAAATATTGGAATCGATGGCTTCGATTGGGAAACTTTTAGTTCCAATGTTGATTCTTTTTTCGACCTTTCATTTTTGAAGCAATTGGGTCAAAATTTTGCAAATTTGGCAGCGGGAATCGTTGAACGAATGAAATAGAGTGAGCGAGGATTGTTTTTTCCAATAATTCGCACGGAATAACGACTGCTCGTAAAATTCATCCGAATCGATCGACTCGAGAGCTTGACGTAATTCGTTCATGAAAGTCTAGTTTCGTCAACGATTTGACGATCGATAGCCAATCGATGTCCAATGGCGTACTGAAAGTCCTTTTTTTTCTCTCCCGGTCTCGCAGCTTTGTGAAAAGTTTGTCAGGCTGTGGAACATCGATTAAGGAGGTCAGGGCCGAACCCTGAACCTCTCGATTACTCACTTATAACCCAATGCACCGGTTCGCACGATTTTCCTCCATGTTTTTTCCACTCGACCCTCCAATCTTGCGATCGTAGTCTATCAACAAAACCGATGACTTGGCAAAAAACCTACTGCGCACTGTGCACCAATTTCTCGTGAAGAAAATCGCAAGTAACGAGAAAATCGTCAGGCATTTTCATTTTATTGACAAAAAATGCCCGAAGTTTGCGTTTCGCATGAAAAAATCGTCGACGGCACGATTTTTATCTGAAAGATTCGAAAATATTGCTCGAAATTTGTTCACTTTTCATATTAGCGTCGTTTTATTTATTTTTCGAGAAAAAAGACATAAATATTTGGTTAACCGATTGCGAATAAATTCACAAGAAATTTTCTCATCTCCCAGACATTCCTCGCTTCAAGGTCACACGCGTTAGTCCAAGCATGAAAAATGAGCAGCGTCGTAGACTTGATAATTTGATTTTATAATCGAGATAAAAATCCAACAAAATAAAACCAAGTTTCGCGGCGGTCTCTCCCGTTTCATAGACGATGGGTAAACCGCACGTCGAAACCAATAAGATCGCCACGATTGAATTTCCGCTTGACGATCGAGTTGTAACAACATTGTCGAGCAAATATCTCTCTCGTTCTCTTCTCCATTCGTTTCTCTTTTCCAAATACCCCGGGATAGCTTGGTCGATGTTGTTTACGCGTGGGTTACGTGCTGCTCGTGGATTTCTCGCAAGAAACCGGTCTCACCTATATAACCGAATATCCCCGCGAGCACGAGAGAGACCCGACGATTCGCTGTTTTCATGTACTTTTATGGCGAACGCGCTCTCTTGCGGAGAAGCAAATAAACTGGGACGCGATGCTCTTCGTATTCGCCGTATTCGCTATTTCTGCTGAAAGATATTGAATCTAGATTTCAGGATAATTCCACGAAGTTTCGAGCGTTTATCTTGTTGCCAAAAGTTCGTATTTTTCGGAATTGACAATAAAAACATTGGAGAAACTTTTTCATAGCCTCCCAAATATCTTTAACGGTTGGAAACTAAAATTTTGCAAATAAAGGAGTGTCGCGATCTCGTGTACTCGCAATCTAGCTGTTTTTCGAGACGCGCAGTTGAATACTCCCCATTTCCATCAAAGATGGCGCTTAAATGGCTTTCCGAACGAGAAGAAAAGAGATTTTTAGAGAACATGCGATAAAAAGTTAAATTCAGTCGTTGGGATGAGTAAATGTACACACGTTCTCACACCCACAAAACACACGCACACATTTGCACACAAAGGTTCGGAAAAGGAGTGACGGAAAACAAGCGACTGGCTTTTGTCTCTCGAATATGGTTTTGACGCGCGAAGTAAAGGAAACATTTCGCGGCTGAGGGCACAGCGGGTTCGATATGACGAGTCACAGTATCGCCAACATCCAATCGTCGAGCTCGCTCGAGCTCACGCGATATCCACGACCGCGATCATCCATTCTCAATTTAGATCGACGCTGCAAAAGAGAAAGAGACACGACGATGGAAAAAAAAAAACATTACTCGACAAGCACTGACACGTTCTTCCAAGACCGTGGGAGTCAATCGATTTCGATATATTCTCAAACGAAGTTCTGTTACGTACTGACCTTTTTTTCATGCATCACATTCCCAGCTGTCGTTCCATTCCAAACTGGACGCCGAAAGAAATTACCTCGAAATTGGATCTTCGATGAGTTTTCATCAGAAGAAAAATGAACAAATTCGACGAAAATGACTTTTTATTTAGTTTTTCTTTAAATATATATATATATTTTTTTTTCATGTCAAATATTGTGTCGAAATTGATACTTTGGTGCATTCTTTTGAAAATGGAAATGGATCATTGTGATAGCAAAAAAATCGAAATTTCGTGCGCAATTAGTTGGTTCGCGTTATTTATTTATTGTCTACGCAGTCAATGCAGTACGAAACGATATTATTGCGCGTTCATCTTAAATGTTAAATTCGAATTTGCAGTTGTGCGCAGATTCGCCCAATTTGACGTGCCAAGAGGTTAGGGTGTGAAGGAAATATTAACGTTGAGCAAAATATGGCCGAAAATAGTCGGATCGCAGGCACAACATCCGAGGCGCAATAAATTTTTGAAGCGTGTGTCGCATTCCATCGTTGCAACGTGTGTGAATAATTATATCGGCTGTTCCAAAAGTCTCGGAGGAGGTTTTAGGCACCTCGCTATTTGTAACTGTCAAAACCGAGCACAGCGTTCTTGCTTTCGTCATTGGACAGCCACTTTTTTTTCTACTCCCACCCCAGGCCGAGTTCCATTTTTGGACCAGCCTGTACGCAAGTACACGTGTCCGTAAAAAACCCGATGACAGTCTTTGCTCTCGTTTTCGACTGGCAGATTTTCACTTCCTCTTCGTTGACTGACTCATCGGCCGACAGTTGGGCGAGCTCTCGGGACTCGGCGATAGATTTTCTGTGCAATCTTCTTAGAGGGAAATCCGATTTTATTTCATCTTCCCGAACGAGTTGAATTACGGAATTACCGTCCTGCGTATTTCGTTGTTTTTCAAGGCCATTTCGTGAAAAGTTATTTTTCTTTTCATAAAGCAAAAGTTTACCGAATTCTCATTCGTAAATCTGAAAAATCGGGACTCAGATGGAGAACCACGAATTCTGAGCTTTTCGAGCATGAAATTCGAACCCCAAATCCGTTGCGATTCATAAAACAGCGAGAGAGAGCCATCGATGTGAATTGACCTTGAGCCAAAAAACTATCGACTCGTGCGAGCTTCATATTCGTGCTCACACGTGGATGGTCCATCGTATACCACACTGTCGCATATACGGCTTCCGTACGCATTTACGAGGCTCGTATTTGACTCGAAGCTTCATGTTTAACGAGGCGAAGCGGCTCAACAAACAATGACTCTTATCTTCGTTGTTGGCGCTTGGTCGATTGCCAAGATGCTTCCGAACAACGTACCTAGCATCTCGGAAGCATTTTTATTCTTCGCACACTGCACAAAGAACTCATTGATCTTGAACGCATTTTCCTGGCCTCATTAAATTCTGGTCATTATCATATTCCCAGGAAAGTTTTTCAGAGATTTCTGGCAGTTTATTGTTCTTTTTTAATCTTTTCATTTCCATGCGTTCCTTTTGATAGGAAATTGTAGAAATAAAACGTCGTTCATCGCGGCCACCAATCGATCGATTCCCCAAAACGATTTCTTTCTCGATTTCTTTTGTCTCAAACACAAAGTATCTACGATCCTCGCGATCTCGATTCTTATCTCCCATGACAATCCGATACGTAATCGATGAGTTATTATACGCACGAATCCTCATTTTACGTTCCCGTTGTTTGGAAACTACGCTGCTACTTCTTTCTTCGTTTTTATCAGCTCCTCGTCAATCATAATCTCCCATCGGCCACTGTAAACACTGCGACGTCACTCGGAGCTTTGTCGTACAGTAAGACGCATCTTTCTTCGTGTAATCGTCCAACGAGGAAACTCGCCTTTGACGCATGCAACGTTTGCCATTTATTCGAGGCTTCGTTGTTCGTCTCAAGAAAACAAAATATACCTACCTCTGTCTTAATAAATAAATACCGAGCTCAAGTGCTCGAGGCTGTTTGTCCGGATCGATGAACATCGAACGTCGATCACACTCGTCATCAATCTATTTTGCATGTGTCTTTACGTTTTCCGTTCGTTTACTACGTTTCTCGATAGTGATCACTTTGAAAACCAATGTCGAGAATGATTGAAATCTTTTTTATTTTCCGCTTCAATTATTTCCGCTCGAACCCAATGAATTTTGTGTAATTAAAAAAATTAAAGAAAATTTTCACATTTCCACAAATTTTTGCTTAATTATCGATAACTGTTTTTCCGCTCCAACAAGAATTTTGTTTTCTCTCGTCAAACGACTTGTTTTTACGTTGGGCAGAGCGATCCGAATTACCCCCTTAATCTTGCTGGCCGTTTTGACGAAAATATATCGTTATGAAAATAATCCAGATCGCGCAGTTCAATGGGAAAGAGTTAGTCGCAACGCCACCTTACATAGCGTTGCGACTAAAAAGGGACATCCCCATGTAACGATGTGGTAATTCTGCGTAACGAATGTCCGAGTTTACGAGAGAACCCAACGAACCGTAACACTTTCACTTCCCATACCATGTGAGGGGATAATATCCAAATCAGAAGCAACGTGTTTATTTTTCGATTTTTCTTTCCAGGATGCTGATCTTCTCGAGAGGAGCACGGAATGGATATACGACGAATGGAGCTCTCGTCCCGATCAGGCCCCACCAAAGTATGAAGCGTTTCCTTTCAATTTTTCTTGTGAAAATCAATTTTTCACATTTTCACTAAAATTCTGATCCCGACTTCGCAATCTGCTCTTTAGCTTCGCCTGGAATTTTTAGCCGTAAAGAAATTACTTGGTTTTTGCCAATACTGTTGATTTAACTTTGTCACTTTTATTTTTGTTAAAAATTTGTGAGTATCTTTTCGTGGGCGCCAAACGTAAGCTTATTCGAGAAAATATATTTCGTCGTTTTGTCCTCAATATTGTGGGGCCAATTTTCATTTTTTTCTCCATTATTTTTTGCATAGAAAAAGGCAAGACTCTCATAATGAAAATGCACTGTTTCAGGGGCTGGAAATTCAGACACCCGCTTGGCATGACAAAGAAGAAAAATTACAGCATTCGTACTGCTAAGATGGGCAAAATTGGACTTTTCTCGAAAGAGATGATTTACGCAATGTTCCTATCAAACATCGTGTCGCTCCTCATCGGTACTGGCTTGGGGTGAGTTGACCAATTCAATCAATTAATGAATATTGAATTCGAGAAAATACTCGATTGACGTCAATTGGAGTAGATTGAATTAGGGTGAGTCATTAAGGACGTTTCCGATCGGATTGTAACTGCAGGACCTTAAACAACCTCGAGAATGGTCCCAATTTCCTTTTTTTTATCCCAACTTATCTTCTTCCCAGGGTCCAAGATAAAAAAGTCAAAACAAATTCACGATTGTTTACAACAACGCAAATCTTCCTCGAATCCATAAAAAAAATGTCAAAATTCCTGACAGAATTCGAAAAACTACGAAATTTCATTGAAACGTCTAACTGTGTGTTTTTAATTTTCTAGAATCTGGCTGAATAGGAGAGGATTGATGATGCCGCGCATCACGATCGAGTGAACGCGAAAACAAGGAAGAGAATACAAAAAACAAAAAAAAACAAAAACAAATAAAAAAAAACAAAAAAACAAGGATTATTTGCGAGATGGCAGGAAAGACTGATGCTGGGAGGCGCCGCGAGGAGAGAGCCTAATCAGTAGTCGAGCTGCACACCCCATTTTTTAATCCTCGAACAAACGACAAACAAAAAAGCTACTTTCTACCGTGTACTTTAAAAAATTACGTGCTCGTTTTAAGTTGCGATGCATTATATATACGTATACATATAAACACACGCTCGCATATATATCTACATATATATGTTTATGTATACAAAGATGAGGAATATGGAAAGGACGGAGTTAAAGGGGGAAAAAAATGGAAAAAACGAAATTGTAAATGAAACGAGAAAAAAAATGTAACATGACGACGATCCTTTGTTGTTGTGTGTCGATAGGCACAGGGCCGGAGAGAGAGAGAGAGACAGAGATACGACGATGTCCATTTTGTACTGTTTCTATAATGCGTTTCTATCGGCGATATAGTGAATAGAATAAAAAATAGCATTCATAGTATTTATCTATAACTTTTGCAGTTCACTGATAAGAGCTGAGGTAGAGGAAAGGGTGAGGGCAAAATAAAGCAAACAAAAAAAAAACAAAGAATGAAAAATACGTGATCCAAGAGTTGCAAATCCGGGATAATGATTTTCGTAGTTGCTGGACAATCTTGAGAAACGAGCCACAAACTTGGTCCATTTTAATTTTTTGAAATTTTCCGTTCTGTCGATTACTTTTTCGAAATCTCGAAAATTCGACTCACGTCTCATGGAATTAACTTTTTTTTTCTTTTCAAAGTCTTGATACATTCGAAATTTTTCATGATTCCGTGTCTTGCTTGTTTCTTCATTATTTTCTGCAACTCTGAGCTTTTCGACAGACGAGACGCAGGTACAAACGTCCCGGGATTCACGATATTGGAGCCCTTTTCAAAATGCCAATTATATTTCACGGACAAGAAAATTCGTCGAATTTTTATTTGGATTATTATAAATATTTATATATGTTATCTTTCATACAGATAAATATATACACACATATATATTTACACGCAGAAATATGTATATATAACATCCTCGTCCTTGCCTCTGCCAATATTTCGCTGTGGCATAATTTTTTATGATACACTCGCGAAACGAATTTTCACAATCCATTGAAATATAATTAACGCACCTCTTCGACATTCGCGATGTCTTGGCCGAAGGAATAAAGAGAAATGTGAAAATCTTACACGAAGCAAAAATCAAGCCATGTGAGTAGATTTTGTTGAAATTCGATTTTATTGAAAGTTCGATATTCTCTTTCTGAATACATTCTTCGTCAATAATACTTGGAAATTTTCTTGATAACGGTACCGAAGGAGCGGCCTTGTACTCAAGAAAAAAAACTATAAGTATACAACGATCATAAGATGGAACAAACGTGTGTGCTTGGTGGAAAAACCTTCACATGCAAAATTATTAATATTCGAATTATTCTCATGTACCTTTTCACATAATCGATTATTTAGTTTCTATTCCCTACGAATATTTAAATATTGTATATTCACGACATCTTTTCTAAAAGGAAGAGAAAGAAGAAAGAGAAAAACGTGGATCGTATTTTTGAAAAATTATACGAAGAAAGATGGAGCCACGCTGGAAACTGTAATTGTCTTTAGTTCTTCCGTTAGTTAATATTTCGGTGTTATTAGGTATAAAATCAAAAATCTATGCATCTATAGAAAGGAAAAAAAATTTCACATGAAAATTGGTTCAACTTTTTACGAGATGCACTGAATCTAAATTTTTTACTTTGTTTCCATATTTTGTGTACGTTAGTATAGAATTTAAATGTTTCACGATTTACTATTATTACGAAATAAAACATTTTGTAAATTTATACGTTTTGGCAATTATTATAAATAAATGAATATCGCAGTACTCGTTCATTGTTAAGGATTGTCCAACACCATCGCCTTCAATTTTGCTCGAACTCATCCAACGTTGGTGGAAATTACTAACACGTTGGTGTGTCCTGAAAAAAATCGATCAATTCCGAGAAATGCACGGGACATTACGGAAATGTATTTAATTTTCCGGCGTTTCATTTTTTTGACATCGAACTACGCAAACGTTGTATCGAAAGTAACGAGTGGGTCGAGAACGAACTTCAAAAAACTGGGGAGTTGTCGCAAACGAAAATACTTGACGCGTAACCTGTTTTATCCGTTTACTGGTGGAGCGCGATACAAAGTTTTGATAGAAGCTTAACGATTCGGCCGCTACGAAAGAGCGCTGTGTCCAAAATTCCCGGCATGACCAACCTCTCTGCTCTAATGTGTGATTTTTACTTGGCTCTCGTGTGCCTGTGTACGTCTGGGCGAACAACGTAGGAAAGAGGGAACGTGATGATTCGTGTGATTCGTAGCCACCGTTTAATTGTAAATTAATATTCGTACAGTCTCGAGACGCTGGACTAACTTGTTCTTTATGTCCAAGGAAAGAGAGTTTTGTGATTTCTTTCGTTATATCGTCTAGTCATTCTGTGATACGATATTATCCGGGACAAATTTTCATATGTGTACATACGAACTGTTATATGTGTTACAAACGTCATAAGGTTCCTACGTTCTCGCTTTATTACTCTTGCTATACAGGTTCTTCAAACTTCCATTTATTCCCAAGTATTTTCATTGCCGCGAGCAATTAAATAACGACTCGCAAATATGACCTTGAACACCGACGTTTACAATGACTTATATCTGTAAGTACAACCTCTGACAGCTGTCATCAATACCATTCTCCATATTCACGTGTCACATCCGGGCCAGTTTATCATTATCCTTTTTTCCACCGCAAAGTCTCGTTCACTAGTAGAAATACCTTTGGACTTGAAATCAAACGCGCACTCTCGAACATGAATAAAGTTACAAAACTAAAGATTTTTTCATTTTTTCCCTGTAAATTATTGATTGACGTTTACATTGAAATGATCCAACAAATTTTTCCGAATGTCTGGGCTTTCACCGAAGTAATGTTATCGTTTCGGAATATCGTACGTGTGAAACATGCAATTATTTTCTTTTCGTTGCTATTTACATCGTTTTTCCGTTCTCCACTTTTTTTCCATTCCTACAAAATCACGTTATTTCGAGACTGTGTAGATAAGCGACTGGCGAATTCATTTTCCATCGGTGTTCATTTTTTTTCACTGCCTTCGGCTTCCGGATATTTTTCATTACCCTCGCATAACCTGAAAGCAACCGTCAAAAGTTTTGCAGATGCGTTTGCACTTTTATTAAAATATATAATGCTCTGCCCAACAGCCTCTCCATCTTTATCCTTCGTAGCAACTGTTCCACAACGTACAGTACCTTTTCCTTTGGAAATTCTCCCCACCACTCCTCGAGTATCCAAGACTGATTTGGGAGTAACTTTCGAGAGTTTCGTTACCTTTCTCTTCAATGTGGTTGCTCCGTTTTCCTAAAGTTACCCTGAATAATATTTTTATTCCCAATCCCTCTACACTTTGTAGCGTACATCCGTTTCATCACTTTCACGGAGCCTCTACAAGAAAATTCAAAACAAAATTCTTTGCTTCAGATACGCAACTCCAGAAAAATTTTATGTCGAGCCGGTGGGTACGAAAGTTTTGCTGGTGATTGATCGTGTGAGTCAGCAAATCTACACGCAAGGTACGATCTCAGAATAATAACAAAATTGGCATACATTTTTAAATTGACTAGAATTTTTATTTGGGTTTTAAAATCACAGAAAATTACTTTCCGGCATTTTACAATTGGTTCATTTTCGAAACTGTCTGATTATCGATTGTTCACCTCTTTGCAAATTGCGATTTCTCTGCAGTTGGTACTGCAAGTCAAATCCCACAAACCGCCAGTCGACGTAAAATATGGGGCATCATTGGGACCATTCGTCTTCTGGCTTGCCGCTATATGATCGTTATAACAGAAGCAGAAAGAGTCGGCAGCATAGCCGGTCAGGATATCTTCAAAATAGTGGCTACCGAGATTCTACCTTACTCGAGATCTCTGCTTCATTTGAGCGAAAAACAGATCCAGAATAACACAACTTACCTTGAAATGATTAAGCTCGTTTTGAACGAGCCGTATTTTTACTTTAGTTACACGTACGATCTCAGTCACACGATGCAACGTTTGCATAACACGCCGCCCGAATTTCTTCAGGTAATTCCCACAAGAAGGAAAAGATTTCTTCGTGTCAACACGACTCTCCAAAATCTATGGAATAAAGCATTGAAAATGAATTGTAAAAAAATTCTGTTGAGTTAATGAAAAGATTTTGGAGCGAGGTGGCAAGAAATATCAATAAGTTTCCTCGTGTCTTCACTTTTCGTATTTTCCTCATTTATCGCATTTATTACAGATGCCCCTCCATGATCGGGCAGATCCGCGATTCGTGTGGAACGCTTATCTCCTTCAAGACCTGACAGCACGACCAGAACATCACAAATTTTGTTTGCCCATTATTCATGGCTGTATCCTTTTTTCATTCAACACTCAGAAAAACATTTCTGCTGTGCAGAAAATTTTCTTCACATCGATTCCGCTCTCTTTTGTTTAGAAAAGTTTGGAATTTAAAGAAAAATATTAGTTACACGCTGTTCTGCTTTAGTCACCGAAAAAAGTGCCAGTTTTATTTTTCTGACTCACGTAACTGGAACAAAATTTTATTCCACAAACTCGTTTTTACTCCGTAGGGGTTTATCGCTTCTCTCAAGAGCAGAGTTATTTTTTAAATGAGTTCCAACGAGTAGTTTTTGGGCTGGAAATTTCGTTTGTTATCAGGAAAGTGGAAAAAAAAAATGAAAAATGACCCCAAAATATGATTCCTTGACCTTGACACATACAGTCGTATCGTTAAACTCTTTCGTGGTAAACGGCGCTGCGTTTACCTGGGGTATCGTATCTCGTCGAAGTGTTCATCGTGCTGGAACGAGACTGTTCTCTCGAGGCATAGACTCGAACGGCAATGTGTCAAATTACGTTGAGACCGAGCAATTGGTCGAAGCAAACGGTGACCGAAGTTCCTTCGTACAAACAAGAGGTTCCATTCCGTTGTTTTGGCAACAAGCGCCAAATCTTAAGTACAAGCCCAGACCTCAATTGAGTCCTCACGAGGATCATCAGATCGCATGTTCCAGGCATTTCGACGCACAAATATTTCATTATGGCAAACAGATCGCATGTTCCAGGCATTTCGACGCACAAATATTTCATTATGGCAAACAAATCTTAGTTAATTTGGTACGTGACAATGCGAATCCTTATTTTCACCGCTGAAACATTTATTTTTCATGTTTCTAATTACTAAAATTTGTCATTTTCCAAAAAATTCCAACTTTTTGTAAATCACTTTGATTCCTGTGAAAATTTCGGCCCATATTTTAATGAAATTACTGTTTTTTGGTCTCGACTAATTTGCCACCTTTCTGAAAAATGTTGGATAAACGAAAATATTGAATTTTCATTGGTTCAACTCAGTGTTGCCAGAAGAAAATTTGGTAACGTACTAGACAGTAGCGCCAGAACGTACCGAAAGCGGGATTTTCGTACTAAATTCAGCGGGAAGATCAAATTAAAGTAAATGCATCCGAAATGTATATTCGAGTTCACATTATGTTTATTTGCAACCTCTTACACTTTGAATATTATAAACGTCGCAGATATTTTCGTTTTAATTATATATTTTTCTGTGATCTTTGGTATTTTAACAAATTTGATCCAGCAACATATTTTTTTATTGTTAATATCACAGATATTTTCATTCGACTTTCACATATTATTTTAGATAATAGATATTAGTGTGCTTTGTTACTTTTACTGTAATTATCACATTTTTCAAAGCACACCTTTTCAAAATGTTATTCATATTCTAAATATTTCGATTTCAATCACAAAACAATTGAGCATTTTTCAACGCCAAATCGCGTTAGTCGTGCGAAGCTGTATTCATTTTTACTTACCTTTTTACGACCTGCGATGCAAGAAAATTGAAAATTTTCTACGATGATTTGTTTTTTCCCGCACGACTTTTGTCTTTCTGTTGTTTTTACCAAGTTAGCACGCTAACCATTGAGCCAAGACAAGCAACACTAGTTACAAAAGTTTCCTGATATTTAAGATGCAGCCACGCTTGATGTTAATATTTAGTTTATTCTCTTAGTTGGTTTGAATGGCCTCTTGGATACATATACATGCTTGGCGAATGAGATTGTGTGGCGTGTATATGAATGGAAAAAACGACCATGTATCGCCATAAAACTCCGCAAGGCAGCGCTGATAGGTGTATATGTACACGAATTTCACGAACACTAATAACACGCATGTATGTTATCCAAGAGGCCTATAAATTAATTTTTTTTCTCTTTTGAGTTGATGGAGAGGGATCCACCGCGAAATCGTATTGAATTTACGAAAGGCGTACTGACGTACTGAATAGCATGAAAAAGTACTGAATTCAGTACAATTGTACTGAACTGGCAACACTGGTTCAACTTGCGGAACGCGATAGAAAATTTTAGTTGACGCTTTTTTTGAGATTTAAAAAAAATTTCAGATCGATCATCGTGGCGCTGAAGATGTTCTCGAAAAATCTTATCGCGACATGGTGTCACGAATAGGCAATCAGAATGTACGTTACGAGGCGTTTGATTTCCACGCGGAATGTCGTCACATGCGATGGGATCGATTGAACGTCCTGATGGACCGTTTGTCCCACGATCAAGAACAAATGGGCCATTTTCTGCTTTCCAAAGACGGTGCATTGCTCTCCGTACAGGATGGCGTATTCCGTACCAATTGCATCGATTGTTTAGATCGAACGAACGTCGTTCAGAGTATGTTGGCGAAGCGAGTCCTCAACGAGGCTTTATCGAGGCTCGGAATACTTCGAAATCTCGATGAACATCCGTCTCTCGAGCATTTATTCAAACAGGTTTGCTCGGAATTTTCTAAACTTTATGAATTTTCTTCCGTTGGGCGATAAAGCGTTGTTGCGAGAAAAACGCGTGCAAAGTTTTTACGGTCTTGCAGTTCGTTGAATCACTTTTCAAATAATTCGAATTTTTCCACCAAAACCGAGAGGCCAAACTCTTTCAATTTCAAACTTTTTTCTCAGAATCTGAAAAACAAAGAACGAAAAATTATTTTCCCTTAAAAATTGAATAACCGAATGACTTGTATTTTTCAGGTATGGGCGGACAACGCAGATATTTTGAGTATTCAATATTCCGGAACCGGTGCCCTGAAGACAGATTTTACGAGGACTGGCAAACGCACGAAGTGGGGGGCTTTGAGAGACGGAATTAATTCGTTGACGAGATATTACAAGAACAACTTTGCCGATGGATTCCGACAGGTGAGGCAACAATGAAAAATCTTTTTCCTGGTCAATCGAACTGTTTAGTTAATCGCATGCGTACAAAATTGTGAAGTAAATTTTTCATTCCTCCCCCATTCATTTTTTTTACCCTGAAACTTGTGACAATCGATTTAGTTCGCGGAGAAATGTTCGAGACGAAAGTGTTCTTGATTATTCCATGATGGAGCACACAACAATATTTGTAGCTCATCCTTAAAGTTTCGTGATTATTCAGTAAATTTCATAATTTTTTTGCAATTTTTTGAGAAGAGAAATTCAACGTCAATTTTATTTATTCAGAGGTCCATGATTTCAATATGCTTACGAGCTAATAATTGGATTTAATGATGCAATTAATGAGTCGTGAACGGAATTACTTGATAGGATGCACTGGAAGTTTTTCTGGGACGATACATCGTCCAAGAAGGGGAAAGTTTAACGATCAGGTGCCCCTTGGAGACTGAGAGGAATTGGCGTTACGCGACGTTTCCACTTGTTCTTCTTGTTGCTTCATCGATGCTGGTCGCCCACATTATATTGCCGGCGAGATACACGACCGAAGCATTACTTTACATTCTTTTCTGGGGTGCAATGGTGGCTGGTACATTCGCGACGGTTATTCACCATGGCAAGCAATACGTCGACAAGCCGAAATTATTATAGTCGTTGTTCGCGGGTCACAATTCCTCGTGAAATTTATCATCGTCCAAAATGGATTTGTGTGAGTGTGCGTGTCAATTGCACATCTTTACACATTTGTGTACAGTCGTACACTCTATTATCTTCAGGGCAGGCGAGAAAATCGAAGAGAACGAACTTACATATACGCCAATTCATGTAGATTAATTATGGGATCTTGTGTGTTAATCATGTAATTGTACAGCGAGTGACGAACTGCATTAGAAGTGTACTGAAACGATATCCTCGTTCTTTTTGTCAATTCAATCCCACGAATCCTTTATGAGGAATAAGGAGTGATTTTTGTAGGACCTGCTGCTGGCCAAGGACAGAGAAATCACTTGACGTTGAGTCTCACAGCGACTGAGCTGCGATGAGAGCAAAAAAGACAGGCTCGTGACTCGGCAGCTGGATTTTTTCTGTAGTGCTCGTCCGATGATCGAAAAAAAACTGCAGGCCCGTACAGCATCGTTAGAATTCGAGAATTCGGTTTTTAAAGGAATTCTGAAGAAGCTGGTACAAGGAACTTGCAGAATGTCGATTTTAATGAAACTTAAAACAAAACTTCTTAAATCTATTTCAAAACTTGATGCCATTTCCATGGAAATTCCCATTTTTTAATTGAATTTTCCGATTTTCATTTCCTTCGAGTAACTGCAACGTCAAGATGGCGTTAAAATTTTGTTGGCAAAATCTGTCGGGGATTTGGTCAAAATAAAAAATTCAGAGAAAAAACTACGACGACAACGATTTTGGAAAAGCGTAGGAGTAGCTCAAGTTCGATTTACCGATGTACTACGTCACGGCTCGAAAACCTACAAAAAAACAATTTTTTGCCTGAGATAATTAATCGACAAATTCAGGTTTTTTTTTTCTTTTAACTAAACTTACTCGGTGCTGAATTAGGAGTAGGATTCTTCGATTTATTATTCATAAGTAGTTGAATTATAATTCATGAATAAATGAGTGATGATCGAAATAGAAATGATTGGAATGTCAGAGGGTTATGATGACACGAGGGGGGGGCAACTCATCTACGTCAATAGATTGTGAATCGATGGCGGAGGCATCGTTCACGACGAGTCCTTTCGCGTGGCTGCTATTTCAGTAAATGTTTTCCAGCAGGAAATCGTTCAGCATCGTGCAATTAGGCGACTGATTGGACGGAAAGAATAGGAAATGATTAACGTGGTTATAAAGAGCATATCAGTTGGGAGAACAATTCCGAGCCCGTGCACATTCATTGACGAACTTTTCGAGTCAGGAATAATTGAATCTGAATAAAATCTTGAATGATATGCAAAAGGGATTTCTCTGTCTCTTTTCCGCTCTTCCTGTTCTTGCCTCGTGGATTTATTGGTGGAAAGGCAAAGGTGGTGCTCATAAAGGTGAGGAACGTTGGTCTATGCACGTGATTTAATTTCTTGTGTAAAATCTGACGATTTCGAGAATACAGAATAAAGAGAAGTCATTAATTCGATCCGGTTAATGTGAAGCGGAGAGAAATGAAAACGCGAGCACGAGCGAAGCCAGGATGGGCGATAAACTTGCAGCATTTTGCAGATTTTGTCACTCGATATTTTCATCGCCTCGAACTAAAATTCTACGTTTTTTTTCTATTTCTCTTCATTACTCAATTTCGCAAAATGTCGAAATACTCGTTCGCGAAATTTCTGGAACTTTGGAATTAATTAATGTCTTCTGTGGCTTATTTTCGAAATCCCGAACCAACAAAAAATGGCCGCTACTGCCGCGGGCTTTGAAATATTCTATTTTTTTTTTCAATTCCAAATAATTTTTACATCTTTTCTGAAAATCGTACGGGAAAGCCGGTTACTCGGAATCTTGGATTTTTCATATTCCAAACGGGAAGCAGAACGGATTGAATAAACCACGGCACAAACAATTCTTGGTAACACCGGATATTGCTTTTATTAAATTTGCCGCATGACCGTGTAGCATGCAAGTCGTTGCTCAGTAACTCACGGAAAAAGCAAATAAATTGACGTGGTTTTTTCTTTGCAGACGGTCCAAAATCTCTCGAACTGAAATGTATTTGTTTTTTTTTCCTCATAACTGCGCGATGTGTTTGCAATTCGTGGAAAACGTTCGAAAACCTTTGAAAAAACGAACTGTTCAACGTCCTCAGGCGTACGTAAACCCTTGACGCAATACATAAAATAATTAATGTGACATATTAAAATTCTGCTAAATTCGACGTGGATTTCGAAGAAACGATGTATGATAAAAAAAAGTGCAACGTCGAGCTTGCTGCGGAAGAATTTCGTCCCGTCGTTTGAGCTTTTTCACGAGCAAAATGAAATGAAATATTCTTGTTGAACAAATTGCACAGGAATTTGTGTATCTATCCTCAATTATCTTTTCCTTTTGTTTCTCCAACGTCGCTCCAACGCACTTATCCGGTGAGCTCTTCAATCTTCCCACATGAATTTACCACATTTTTTTCGTCCATTCATTTTCTCATACACGGATCGCAAAAGAGCGCGCACATGCATGAAGAAAGATATTGTACTTTTATGTGGAAAACTCGTTACTAACGACGTTACAGTCTCCCTCTTGTGTGCACGTTCGTACTCGTGTATACATAACAAAATATATAGATATAGCGTGCATACGAACGCAGGAGAATTCTCATCCCCGCCAATTCGTATCGCAAAGAGGATTTATTTTAGCGGGAAAATTTTTCCAATTGCCATCGCGGGGTTATTGCTTGCCTGCCGTGGCCCTTGATTCTTTCCGTTCTTGACGTTCCTGCGTCGCAATTATTCTCTGTCAAAATGTATACGAAGTCGTGCATCAAAGTTCGAAGTTGTTTTAAAAGGGTAACCGCGACGAAGAGTCAATGGCGTTTCTGTCACAGTTACGTAACCTCAAAAAACCGCGCGGATCGTAATGAGACAAATGGACGGGCAGAATTGACATTTCCGTATGAACTTTTACTCGCTTTTCGTCTGCGTGGAATCTGAAAAAGGTATTGTGTTGTTTTGATCGTTCGTAAATATCGTTGAGTTTGAAAATCGAAAAATCGTGAAGAAATGGCATCAGGGAATGACCTTGAATCGCAAAGGCAGTTTTTACTGTGAGGATGAAAATTTACACCAAAATAAAATGAAATTACGAATATTTACAGAGAAAAATGATTCATTCTCCTCGCTCCGTAGAGCGATACGTTCTTTAACGTTTGATCGGATATCAAATTCATCAACATACTAGAAAAAGTTGACTCGTGGTCTTTGGTGAAGCGAAAAATCTGTTTACGAAAATCTGAGGTCCAGTAAAATCCAAAAAATCGTTTTAATTCCGTTATAAATCCTCTGGAAACTGGTTTTTCGTATTTCTCCAGTATTTTTCCAGTTTTTTCATTCCTCGCATTGGTTACCGTCCAAAGTGACTTTTATTCATAAGTATTTACTTTTCGCAGTCATTCTGTACGGTTTCCCCGAGACTCCGGGGAGAATGAAGAAAATGTGAGGGTTTGAGGCGAAGCGAATTTCTATATAGTGTTTGTATAGCGCAGTTTTTAAGAAGGTAAAGAGAGTTCGGATGGATTTGCACGAAATTTGAAATTTCGCGTTAGGTGTGCACCATTATTATACTTTGGTGGAGCAGCAGCGGTTTGGGCAATCCTATACGTTATAACGTCCACAGTACATACGTTGTGCTTACGTACTTACTGTAGGTTTGGTGATACATGGAGATCGCACCTAAATTTCCCTGGGGAGTCGTACGTCTGACTGTATACACATGCCCACAGACACACACCCGCGACTACCTTTTTGGGGAGCAAAGCATCGTTCTCCGCATCCTCGTTTTCTGCACACATCGTCAGACTCCCAACGCGTCTCTGCTTTTCTCCTCTCCACGTTCTTCCCTCTGGCCCGTGTGTGGCTGTTTCTCTCCCCCACTTCTCCACACGATTTCCTTCCTTCTCTTCGCTCTTCCACTCAGTCATCGTTTCCTCTGCTTCGCACTACGAATAGTACGAATCTGTACGCGAATACTTATACGTATTTCCTCGTTTGCACCGTTTCGTTTGCTGCGCCTGCGCACATGCTGGGCGAACACTAACGCTTTCGCGCCCTTCACTTAAAACGATATTCGACACGTTTTTTCTTATATACTTGGCGTTACAACTCCATGAATACATACATAAATTTATAACGAGGTTTTATATATAAAACGAAATACTTTCCCTGCGCACGAATCCACGTTTTTCCTATTCGTTTCTCCCAGGAGATCGCCAATCCGGAACTCCCTATTCGTTTGATTTATCGCCATACACGTTTCATCGCATGACTGACCTTTCAACTTTTACCGACTGCGACCAAGTCGTGGGACTTGGCGTTACGCGATTTTATTCCGAACTACCAAGTCGAGGGAACGCGAGAGAAAAGCGTCGCTTTCTTTTAGTGCAATTATCACGTCGATGGCAATTTCATCGTAACTTATCAAAATTTCGCAGGAATCGAGAAACTTTTTTATGTTTTTTTTTTTTTTTTTTTTTTTTTTTTTTTTTTTTACTTTGGACGTATTTCTTGGGAGTCTCCCCTCAACACTTTGTCCGTAAACGTTTCTTCCGCACCTTCCGGCCGTAAACCTGGACACAGCGTTCTTTTAGCCTGTCGTTACTTTCCAAAAATTCTGAAAAAATGCAGGATCCTGTTTGAAATCTTCAACTTGGAATTTCAACCATAAAAAAGTAGAAAAGGAACAAATTTTTATCAATTTTTGAGCCAATAAATGGACCGATCCGTCGTATTCGCCCGGACCCAGGTTTACTGACGAAGCGTTGAGGATTTCAACAAGAAATGCTTTTTGAGAAATTTCAATATTCTGTGCGTAAAAAGTATTTCACAAAATCGTGTAGTTTCTCGACCGCATCGAGGATCGATCGAGAATTTCCTCGAAATTCAACTGTGAAAGGCAAACTGTGATATTATCACGTGCATTCTCTCGTTTCCTGCTTGGTTCGTACAGGGCAACGGATTGCGCAAGAGATTGTCGTGATCAAGGTCGTAATTCATTNTTTTTTTTTTTTTTTTTTTTTTTACTTTGGACGTATTTCTTGGGAGTCTCCCCTCAACACTTTGTCCGTAAACGTTTCTTCCGCACCTTCCGCCCGTAAACCTGGACACAGCGTTCTTTCAGCCTGTTATTACTTTCCAAAAATTGTCAAAAAATGCAGGATCCTGGTTGAAATCTTCAACTTGGAATTTCAACCATAAAAAAGTAGAAAAAGAACAAATTTTTATCAATTTTTCAGCCAATAAATGGACCGATCCATCGTATTCGCCCGGACCCAGGTTTACTGACGAAGCGTTGAGGATTCCAACAAGATATGCTTCTTGAGAAATTTCAATGTTCTGTGCGTAAAAAGTATTTCACAAAATTGTGTAGTTTCTCGACCGCATCGAGGATCGATCGTGAATTTCCTCGAAATTCAACTGTGAAGGGCAAACCGTGATATTGTCACGCGCATTCTCTCGTTTTCTGCTTGCTTCGTACAGGGCAACGGATTGCGCAAGAGATTGTCGTGATCAAGGTCGTAATTCATTTGCGATGAAATTAGTCGTTCAAGAATCTCTCGTTCGTGCGGAAGATTTGTGAGAATTGGGTGTTCCCGGCGCGGCGAAAAATCGATATGAAAGGTATCCAATCTACGTTTTAGGTACGCCATTGAATTTTATTTTGTTCGAAGCTCTCGTTTTTTCACGGAGGTACTTAGCTGCACCTGGTTGCCGTTAAAACACAACGATAAAACAACGGCGGGACCATTCGACCGTTGGAGAAAATAGTTTTTTCTTTTGCAGAGAAAAAGTAAATCGGCAGGATTCCGGAGACGCTTGGAGATCCGTATATGTTTGTATATATCGAATTATGAAGGTCATTGAGAAAAAATAATGGGAAAAGTGTCTTTTATGTGAGAAGGAAAGAATGGTTGTTACGAAGCTTTGCAATGAAATGGTAAAAAGTGCGAGAGGATGGGCTTTAAATTTCTGAGGCGTTGTTCAACGACAGTTAGTTATAATGTGTAACAGTCGTAAAGTGTCTAGTGGGTTGTATCTTAGAAAATACGTACTTCCGGCGGTCCATGGCAGGTCTCAAAAGGGTCCCTGCTATTGAATGTGTTGCAGCAGTGCACTTGCATGTCTCCAGGCGGAATATTCTCATTGCTCCACTTCTCGTTCTCCTTCCTATATCCCATGAAATACCTGGTGTATATACATGAGAATGTTTACGAGCTTACTCACGAGCACGTATCCTGTAGCATAAAGGTATATAACGAGCCCGGTAATTAGCGGGGGTCTAAAAAGGAGCTCGAAGCTTCTGTAGCATTATGACTATCGCGTATGAGCAGTCTAAGCTCGTCGGAATACAATCGTTGAGCGAAATGCGAGACTTCCGCTTCCTTGCCTCCCATATCAGTCTCCTTTGGGCTTCAAAGACTTATCGTTTCATGTTAATTAAACAATGCCATAGAATCGCGTAGTAGCGAGTGGGATGAAGATTTTTTTTTCTTTACCTTTGCATCGTATGCAAAATGAACTTATGTTACGAATTGCAGCGAACATGTGCAGCTTCCGTTGGGTCCCAACAATCGCGAAACAGCAGTCTAAGCTCTTCTGTGAATACAATCGCGTTGGAACGTCACTGGGCTTGCGTCTCATCCGCTGGGGCTTTCTATTTGCTCGCAAAGCTTTTTGTTCCTTTCAATTATGACGGTGCCGCGTGCTGATTCAATCAAACAGTCGACACTTGCGGAAGAAGGTGGCTTGCACATCGTCTAGTTTGCCAACGCCTGTTTGTGTCTCGGGAAGAGTAAAAAATAGATTTCGTTACGAAGCAATTAAAATGAGCGTAGCTTTGGCTTTGATGGCTTTGCCATGACAATGTCAAACTGAAGGGAGATGGAAAAATGTCAGTAGGATCAAGAATATGAAGGATAGGAGGGAAAAAGATCAATGGCAATGACAACGAAGGAAAATAAGAATTGTTGCCGGCAGGATGAGGGACGGGGAAAAGATACAAATGCGCGTAGGCAGTACAGAAGAAATTGAGGAGGGAAAGAGAAAAGTACAGAGGGTATACGTCCTGGGGCTCGTAACGGAGAATAGAACTGCGGCATAAAACGTCGCGCGCGAGTGAAGGAGGGCAGACGCGGCAGCAGAGAACGAGGGCGCGGTAGCAATTTTCCGAGGATCAACAAACCCCGGCTTATTAACTTTTATGAGAGAAATGTCGAGGAAAAAGTTGCGAGATGGCGATGCTACACTGGCGACCGAGTTCCTTGCAAAAATATATATATTTCGACTGGTTAGCGGCTTTGCTGTATTATTACTTTATATATAAATATATGCCTCGAGGTATTTTTTTTCCCCCGCAGAAATAACGTTACGGTGTATTTTTCGGATTCCTGTGCTTTTGTTGTCATTAATCCCTATATCAATATATATATATATGTCCTTCTGTATATAAAGCGCGAACGAGACCGCTGGGACGTGGGGCAGCGAAAAAACACAGAATATTTATTGAATTTGACAATCTCTCTGGATTTTTGTTAATTGAAAAATCCATTGTCTGCGTTTTTAATAAAACAAGCAAATGTCAAGCCGTCAATTTTTCGCAAAGTTCATCGCATTCAGCAATTCCCTTCCTTTCGGAATGGAAACGGTTTGGGTATAAAAATTCGGTACGCGATCTTCGCGTCGTCTACGATATATTTCTGTTTTTTCTTTCCCGACCCAGGAATTTTCAATATTTTTGCATCCCACGTTTATACCGAAGGAAAAATCGAGCTTTTTTATGTCGAGCGTATCATTTTTTCAGCGAGAATATTTCGTGTGGTTATGATTTCGATACAAATTTACAAATAGGCAAAAATAACCGTTCCCTCCTCTGGAGCATCTCTCTTTTCCACTTTACCTCATCCCTATATACGATTTTTTCTTCATACGATTTTCTCGTGGTAATGTAATCCATCCGGATGAACCGCACCGCGCGGTAAACCCCACTTCGTCTTTATCGCATCACGGAGCTTTCGTCCTTCATATACGCCAGAAGGGCTGCCCTTGCGTTTGCTCTTCAACCCACCACCTCTACAAATACGCAACAAATTTTCGACGCCCCTATAGAGAGAAATTGAATCCATTCGATGTTTATACAAGTCTTTTTTTTTTTTTACACGATCCTGCAGTTTTTTTTCTCCTGTTGCGAATTAATTCGATTTCATTGTTCAGCTAAATTGACGGCACACAATTTCACGTCATCAAATAATTTTTTCGACCAACGATTTTTCGATGATACAATATTTACCATTGACGTAAAATTCACATTTTTCCCATTGCTATCGGCCCCCGCAGCGATGAACGATAAATATCCGATTCAATTGGAGATAAAAACGACATATGTCTTCATTAAAACACACCAATACCATGAGTCACGTGATACAGCCCCATAAAACGAATTTCTATAGTGGGAAACAGTGAAACGTTCAAAACGATACAAATTCGAAACAATCGAAATGTGATGTCGAGTTTTTTCATACTGTAAAATTCTGGTGTACGTTTACAGTAACAGTGCGAATTGTTAAAATTGAAAAAAACATCCCGAGCTCTGCAGTTTCATTCCAAATTTTTACTTTTATTTTTCTGCTATTTCTTTATTTATTTTATTTTACAATTCTCTTTGGAATTTTTCATGCTGGCCTGCCAATTTTGGCAGGTCACTTGATTCTGTTTCTGTTTTTGGTGACGAATTAATCGAGGGAACAATATTGAATTGCCATTAGGACTGGGTGTGTGTTTAAGAGGCAAAGATAAGTGAGGAAGGAACATAAAGAAGCCACACACACGATAGACATTTGGATTTTTTGATACTTTCTGTCCACTCGGAAATATATACGCAGTGGAGAGACGGATAAAATAATGTGGAAAATGTTTTGTTTATTGGAATGACTCGTCGCAATTTGGCGGTGATCTCTTCTGATCTCTCTGCTTGCTGGCCAATCGATACATCTGGTTCATTCGTCGATTGTCACGTATCCATATTGGTTATCATCGAACATCACGTGGGCGAAACCGCTGACCGTCATGGGGGAAGAAACAAAAATAAAAACATAACAAACTCGACCCCGTGCTTATATTACGTCCGGATCGGCTGTGTCGGCCATAATGATCAACTACACACCGTTGCGTGTTCCTTTTCGACACGATATGTCGTGATAAATTTAACGACGTGTCGCCGTTGAGTCTATGGGGCGTTTACCTCATTTTTACATCCGCGAAAACTCATCCTTCCGGTGCTCGCAATATTTCCGTATGTTTTGCTCTTGAACCTTGTGAGTCGCCATGGATTGTCAAAATTCCAAAACAACTCGAACTCAGCTTGTTTATAGGAATCAGGGGGAATTTTTTGGAACCCCGTGTCTCCGGTGTGCCGAACGCTCTTTCGATTTTTGCTACGAGATTCTTTTTTCATTTCTGTCGTTGACCATAATCAATCTTCCGTCAAAAATTACATGATTTACGAGCACGTGCGTTCGGGCGAGATCCACGTCGTATTTTTCACTTGACCATATTCTCAACATATTTCCTGTCGATATCCGACGATATATCGTCGCCGAAAGCTCGCGGTAATGGCCATACGGTAAAAACAATAAAAAAAACATCGAAATGATGTCAATGATGTTTACATGGCGGTAAAGACGTGTGGAATTTATGTCCGCTCGCGTTATTTATTGATAGACATTCGATGTTAATTAGAAGTCCATTTCCACGATCCTACGATTTTTTTTGAGAACTCATTCTTTACGGGCCATATCCGAAAAAAAATTAAGAATGCACGTTGCAGGCAGAACCTCGAGGCGTTCGTCCTTCGGATTGGATTTCGATTCATGGTGAAAAAGTTCACACCTTCCCGGGGGATCCGAGAATGTGGAATCGGAGAAATAAAACGAATCATCGTTTTTCGTTAGGCGTAAATATTATAGAAAGATTTCATCGAAATCCATAGTCGGTATATCCATTCTCGTATATTATCTCTGCCCGATAATTATCGATTCCACTAATTTATTATTTATTATTTGGGTTTATTACACCAAAAGCATCAACGACATTTCAGTGTATAATTAAATCCGAAAAATCGTACACAGCTGATTTCGACAAGGCACGTTGTTAATGATATTCCTGAATTTTTGCATTTCGTTTAATAATTTATTCTCTCGCAGTGATCTCCGGGCGAGACGGAAGTTTTTGTCAGTGGAAAAATATATGCTTGCATGTTTTTGCAGAATGTTTTTGGAAAAAAAAACTACACGATTGAGAGACATTTCCAAATATCTCTCCGATATTTTCGACCATCAAACTGAGAAAACGTCAACTAGATGACTTTGCAAAGTACGTCGATGTATGCAGGCGTACGAATTACTCATTTGATGAAATGGAATTGTAAGAAATAAAGTGAAACGTATTTCCACAATGTCATCCTCGTTTGTAGATCCTTCAATTTTACTTGACAGTGACGAGCTGGTATTTCCACTTTGTACTGAACGAAGGAAGCATCTGTGGAAATGATCATTGTCTAAAATTGTCGTCATTGAATAATAAATCGTTGTGCGGCTGCGTGTGTGTGTGTGTGTTGTGTCGGGAATGAATCAAGTTTTTCATGGCGGTGGAAAATTGATGTTCCATTTTTTCTTTTTGCTACGAAAAATGATTTTCATGAAATCTGTTAAGTCACTGTTTGGTGAACGATGTTGAAATTTGAGGTAATAGTCTCGTCGAAGTGTTTTGAGAGAATTGGAAAAGATTCATTTCGAATGAGCGAATGGAGAGCTCAGAAAAAATTTATTCATGTCAAAAGTGTCGAGGAATATTTTATCTCAAAGATGCGATGATGAGACACAAGAGTTCCAACAAATTTCGTTCGTATTGGGTGACGACGCGGTCATAGTTTCTCGTGATTCGAATGGATTTATTATTATTTAAAAAATCAGATATTTAAACATTATGACGAGCCTAATTACTGGAAATGGACGTTGAATAAAAATGAATACTCGAACCCGACGGATTAAAAGGAATAAGGTGATAAACAGGGAAGTAGCAGGATGGACTTATTGGGCTGAACTAATTTTCTGAGTCAGTCGGTATTTTGTGTCGTCATCTTAACGCAAATCTGACAAATGTTTGGTATCCGGATAATAATGATAATTTGTGTGCTGTCGTGTCCAGCTGTTATTGATCTTGGGCAATATGTGATTCTCGTCCGAATTCTCTATCCACGATCAATCACGATGTCGTTACTCAGGCGAAGCCCAACGACAAATTTCGTATACTCGGTGTATTCGGATGTCCTGGCAAGAGCTATTTTGACGTGTTTCGTCCGTTGCTCGAAGAGAGCTCGTTCGTAGAAGTCACGATAGACGGTAATATCGTATTTCCCTCGTGACAATCATAAGAATCCGCCGCTGCCGAATTACCGTGATATCAATCTGTCGAATGGAACGTCCGATATTTTGGTCACCGTGGCCACTTAGCGAGCTTTTCGAATTCGTGCAGTTGCGATCTTGGGCGATAAAATTCTGTGCCGATGAGCTGTACCATCGAGAAGTTGAAAAAATCATCAAATTACTCGTCGCGAATGGTATCGGCGAGGGCAAAGAGGAAATTCTGTCTTGCTGTTTTTACTCTTAGGATCAAAGCATTAACTATGCCAGCACGAACGTCGTACGTGATATTCCGAGGAGAGTTATTTGGAAATAGGAGGCTGAGGACTTGTCCGATAAGCCGTTGAATCTTCTCGATCGAAGTGGGTTACGGCAAGCTTCAATATTTCGCAATTAATTCATAATCATTGCACACAGAACCATTTGTGAATAATTGCATTAACTGTCCATTGAAGAAGATTAATTTTGGCAAGAGAACGTTATGAATATATCATTTCCCGAGCAGTTGGCTTTAAAGTTTATTTCGAATCAGACAATTATCCGCAATATTATTTACGATTGTTATCAAAATTTAACAATAATCGTTGGAAATAGATTCAAAAAGAATAAAATTGATATTCGAATCACGACCGTTCCGTTATTTCGAAAAATACAGAATTATCAACGCTACAGCAAGCTTGTGAAGCTAAATCAATCGACAATTATAAAGTATCCATTGCTAACGACAGAAAAAAATAGAAAGCCAAAATGTGTTTATCGCACCAGAAGCCACAAATATTTCATTTAATATTTCCAGTTTACTATCTGATGGTTATCTTGTTACTAGGCACATTATTATCTGGAGGCAATAAGGCATGTTCGTGATTGTACGATGAGACATACAAATAAAGTTTTCGAATGTCAATAAACATTGAGCCGTTTGTGCAAAGTCATGGTCGCTAAGTCTCGTGTGATTCACACCGTTTCATGAAATTTCTGGTCGCACCTGAGACGTAGGACCGAGCGACGATCCCGCTTCGTTGGGATTGCCTGTCGGCTGCAGGAGGAAAAAAAAACATGTTCATGAAACCCGAGAGGGCTTCCGGGAAGGTTATTCTTGAGAGTGAAAGTGCCCGCAATACTTGTGAGTCCACAAGATCGAAATTACGACGAAATCTCATGAAAGTCGATCGAGAAACTATTGACCTGCAGTAACAAGGTCGAAGCTATTGCCGGAGAAAATATGAATTTCTGGATGAATATTTTGCATAATATGTTCGAGGAAAAAAAACTACGCGTTTGTGAGAAATTTCGACGTTTTTCTTGAATATTTTTGATAATTTTATTGCACACAAGGATTTTGATAGTTTCGTGCACAAAAATAGAGTCGAAAAGAATGAAATTCTGTGTCGAATGATCTCGCACGTTATTTAATCTGTCGAGTGCACCTTCGAGTGTTGTTGTTGTTGTGATTATGGGATTCGACCTTCACAGAGCGCAGTGTGGATGTTTGCGTTCATATGGTCATTATCAGTTTCCTCGGTCACTGCGTCGTGAATCCACGAATGGTTAATGGCCGATAATTAATTCAAAAGTCAAAGTCACGGCCGCGGATTGCTCGGAGGAGCGCTAATTATGAGAGGCTGAGGCGTGACTATTATCCAGTATGTAAAGTCATTGATATCGATAATAACATCGGTGTGCTAAACAATGTATATGCATACGTCGCGCAACGAATCTCGTTGATTTTCCTGTTCCTATACACTCGTAAACGAGGATAATACTCGATCCAAGAGTGACGAGCCTCTTTGCTCACTCTGAATTACTAAACAAGAAAACAACTTGAAAAATCTTTATTTATTTTTTTTTTCAATTGGATTCAATGAAATAATTCCGGAAGCCATATTCAATTTTCGAAGTCATAACCGGGAGTAAAGTGAACTATTAATTGAGAGATCCAGATTTTTTGACTCCCGCGATCGATTCGGAACGAAATGAATTTTTATTTGAAATTTTAACGCTTCTTGAGACAATCAGATGCTCGACACAAAATTCCAAAAATCCCACTCTCATTTTCTAAAAAACTATGGCGAAATCGATTGATAAGCTTGTCGAGCCTTGGCTCGTTACTGTTTCATCGATCGTTTGAACAAAAGTTGGCTTATCTCTTTTATCTTTGAAACCATCAACTCGTACATGGTAAACATCGAAATCATTTAGTAGCATCGCTAGTTTTTCGAAGACTCGTGCCCAGGAACACTTCATATTTGGCTAATTTTGTTCTTCTCGTCACTCGAAAACGTGGTCATGATTTGCATTTGCCAATCACCTCGTTAAATGTACTGATTACCTTCTTCGAGTTTATCATTTTTTAGGTTATTCAAAATGGATTTGGTGTTCAATTTTTCTGTATTTTTCAATTTACCTGTGAATCACTTCCTCAGAGAATTATTCATTGCTTTGACAATCAACACTCGCGATTGTTACAAAATATCAATTTTTGCAACGATTCATCGTCACGAACTCCCACAAAAAATCGATTTCCATAGTCTCCGGACCGCTTTATTTCTACAATCGTTCGTTTGAAAATCCTGATATAATATTTTGCAAGTAATCACCAATTTTTGTTCCTAAAGTTTTCTGCGTAAAATGGAATTATGATTTTTCGAAAAATACGTAATTAGAAAATATTATAACCGCTGATCAGCTGATCTGCGATTAAAAAGTGAGGCTAGAAACTATCAGGAGGTTTGATCAGAAGTCGGGTGATCGGGGAAAGACGCTCCCAATATGTTTCGTAGTCTGCTGATCTCTAGAAAAGTGTATTTTGTTGATAAGAAACCACCTGCCGGATGAGATCCGTTCTTAGACGATGGAAACACTTATAAATCGTGTGACAACAGTTTATAAAAAGCAAATAAATTCAAAGTATACTGAGGAAAAGATATTAGTATAGAAAACGCTTCTGGGACAATCTTGAGAGGAAATAAATATTGCGTAATTTTTTGAATTTCCTGTCAAAACTTTGCTCGAAAGGAAAACAGTTTTTAATTTGAAAATTCGATTAGAAAATGTCGCATTTTCCGGGATATTGACAATTACGAAAAAAAAGTTTGAACGATTTTCAGAAACTTCGTAATTATTGTTGATAATTTTCCGTTTTGATCGCAACTATTGCAAGGATCGTTTGAACTCGATCTCGTTAGCAATAACGTTTTTGTAGCAAACCCGTGGATAAAGATGAACGAGAGCAATGAACGATCGTGTCTGTGAAGCATCCTAAAGCTAGAATGTTCGCTGGTGTTGAAAAGGCCGATGACAAAGGGAAAAACATGCAGCAGAGGACTGAAATAAATTTACAATAGCACTGTCCAGAAATATCCCTTCTGAGATTTCCAATCGGTACATACACAGTGACAAGTGCGGTTGCTGTAGTGGGGGAATATTTGTGAGTTTGTAACGATGCGACGTTTAGGAAAGACGCCAGTGCCAACAAACGTCGTGTGTCGTTCGAGTGGGAACCCGGTCAAAGTCTCGGGTGATTCGAATAGATGTATTAACTCATCAGTCATTCGTGAGTCGTCTTGGGCATTGGATTGAGCGACGATAACGTCCGCACTGGTATTGTCTGCTGTCGGAAACAGGGGGATAAAAACGCGTTGATGAAACTCGAGAGGGCTTTCGAGAACGTTATTGTTGAGAGTGAAAGTGTTTGCAGAACGTGCAAGTGCACATCGGCGTCGCGAGTCTCACGAAATTCACTTATAATCGATCGTAGAGCCATAAGCAATTGTTGAAAATTTTGGACCAAAAGTCAGATCTGTGAAAATCAAAGATTAGAATAATAATTGAAAATCGGTGATAAGTTGACGAATTTTTAAAACCTGACGAAGAAATCCTACGGATTTAACAGAAGTGAGAGAATTGACTGATTATAATATAGACGAAAAATAAAATTTAAGCATTGACCTGAAATATTTATTTGAATAAGTTGACATTTTGTGTTATCGTGTTGAGAAAAGTCTGGAAAATGTTTGGTATCCAGTCAATACGGATGATTTGTGTGGTGTTGTGTTTAGTTAGCATTGATCTTGGGCAATGCGATTCTCATCCGAATTCACCATCCAAGGTCAATCAAAATGTCGTTACTCAGTCGAAGCCTAACGACAAATTTCGTATACTCGGTCTATTCGCCCATCCTGGCAAGAGCCATTTTGACGTGTTTCGTCCACTGCTCGAAGAGCTTGCTCGTAGAGGTCACGACGTAACGGTGGTATCGTATTTTCCTCGTGACAATATTAAGAATCCACCGCTGCCGAATTATCATGATATCAGTCTGGCGAATGAAACGTCCGATGTTTTTGTCAATGTGATCGACCTCGAAAAGATAAATCAGTCACCTGTAAGCGTGCTCTTCGAATTGCTCATGTTGCGAGAATGGGCGATCAATTCCTGCAGCGTTGGACTGTACCATCCGGCAGTTCAAAAACTCATCAAATCCGATGCTCACTTTGATCTTCTCATCACCGAGGGTTTCAACGGGGATTGCTTTTTGGGTTTTGTGCATCGATTCAAAGCTCCGTTCATCTGTCTGTCATCGCATCAAATAATGCCATGGATTAATAGACGTTTCTCGAACGAAGAAAATCCGAGTTACATTCCTTTGATTTTCAACGCATTCGGTCCATCGATGACATTCTTCCAGAGAATTATAAACACACTGTCTTTGCCAGTAACGAAATTCATTTACGAATATACGTACGACCCTTTTATCCTTCCTACTGTTCGAAAAGTATTTGGGCCAGATGTCCCACCACTGAGCGAAATCGCAAAAAATACATCGCTGCTACTCGTCAATACACATTTTTCGCTTCATGGATCAAAACCCAATCTTCCGAATATCATTGAAGTCGGTGGCATCCACATTCCACCCATTGTCAAACCATTGCCGGCCGATCTGCAACGGTTCCTCGACGAGGCCAAAGAGGGAGTTCTGTTTTTCAGTCTCGGTTCTATGATCAAAGCATCGACTATGCCGGAGGATAAATTAAAGATTATCATCAAGGTCATACGTGATATTCCGAGGAAAGTTATTTGGAAATGGGAGGTTGAGGACATGCCTGATAAGCCGTCGAATCTCCTCGTTCGAAGCTGGTTACCGCAAGCTTCAATACTTCGTAAGTATAATTCAAAATTATTGCACACAGAACCAACTGCGACTAACTGCATTAATCGACTATCGAAAACGATTCATTTTGGCGACAGAATTTCACGGATGTATCATTTTCCGAGACAGCTTTCAGATTTATTTCAAATCGAAAGGTCATTCCGAATATTTAACGATCGCCCAGCGAGCAAAACAGCAGATAGCGTCACAATGTTATATTCGTTGATAATTGCGTATAAGTTCGGCAACAGCAAGAAAAGAGCAGCCAAAATAATCTCATTCGAAATTTCGAGTGACTAATAAATCAAAAAATCCGTCGTAGGGGGGCAATTTTATGATTGTATAACAAAGTGTTTAATAAAGACACTCGAGCGGTAACAAACGTCGTGCAGTTTGAACGGAGTCGTGCTCCAAGCCTCGTTTGGTTGAAACGCGAAAGCAGGAGGACAAAAAGTGTTTGTGAAACACGAGAAGTCTTTTGGAAACGTTTTTCTTGCGAGTTAAATTGGCTGCTGCATGCAGCATGTGCAAGTGCGCACAACGAGTTTGCAAGTGCCACGGAATCTAATGAAATTCGATCGAAAAGTCATCGATAAAAATCGCGACACGAATATCGAAAATCAGATTAACCAACGACAAGAATAATTGCTGAAAATTGCTGTCAAATTAACGAGTTTCTACCGACGAGAATATTTTCGAGGGAGGAAGATTGGAAAATCTTTTGGACTTGACGGCATTTTATTTCGTTACTTTAACAACAAAAGGGCGAAATGTTTGGTACACGGTTGACATGGATAATTTGCATGTTGTCGTGTCTAGTTGTCATCGATCTTGGGCAATGTGATTCCCATCCGAATTCTTCGTCCTCGATCAATCACAATGTCGTTAGGCAGACGATGGCTGACGGCAAATTTCGTATACTCGGTTTGTTCGGACATCCTGGCAAGAGCCATTTTGAAGCTTTTCGTCCGTTGCTCGAAGAGCTTGCCCGAAGGGGTCACGATGTAACGGTAGTGTCTTATTTTCCTTATGGCGATGAGAAGACTTTACCCTTGCCGAATTATCACGATATAAATCTCAGAAATCGCTCGAGTGACATTTTCGTTAACGTAATGGGATTCGAAAAGTTGCATGCCTCGGCAGTTAGAATTATATTCGATTTGATGATGTTGCGATCGTGGGCATTGAAGTCCTGCGTCGATGGACTGTACCATCCGGCAGTTAAAAAACTCATCGAATCTGATGCTCGATTCGATCTCCTGATTACCGAGAGTTTTCACGAGGATTGTTTTTTGGGTTTCGTGCATCGATTCAAAGCTCCGTTCATCAGCCTTTCGTCCCTTCAATTAATGCCATGGGCTAATGAACGTTTCTCAAATGACGATAATCCGAGTTACATTCCTTCGGTATTTTTTGGCTTCAGTCCATCAATGACATTCTTCGAGAGAACGATCAACACAGTGACTTTGCCACTGATCAAACTTTTTTACGATTATGCCTTCAATCCTTCAATGCAAATCATTGTTCGAAGTGTTTTTGGCCCGGATGTTCCATCCTTGAGGGAAATCGCCAAGAATACATCGTTGCTTTTCGTCAGCACTCATTTTTCCTTGCACGGATCGAAACCCAATCTTCCAAATGTCATCGAAGTCGGTGGCATTCATATTCCACCCATTGCCAAAGCTTTGCCCACCGAATTGCAACGCTTTCTCGACGAGGCCGAAGAGGGAGTTTTGTTGTTTAGTCTTGGCTCTATGATCAAAGCGTCGAACATGCCAACGGACAAATTAAAGGTGATCCTTAACGTCATACGTGAGATACCAAGGAAAGTTATTTGGAAATGGGAGGCTGGGGACTTGCCCAATAAGCCATCCAATCTGCTCATCCAAAGTTGGTTACCGCAGGCATCAATACTCCGTGAGTAATTCGATCCGCTGTCCATTAAGTAGTTTTTATAATTAATTGAATTATAATCAAACATTGAAAATGATTAATTTTCGCGAGAGTGATTCATGAATGTATCGTTTTGCGAGGTAGCGACGAAATCATCGTTGCAAATATCAGCAAAATGTTTAGTTACCTTTTTAATTGGATTCGGGGCGCTGCATCGGTACATTGAAAATGTTGGTGACCGAATGAATCGAAAGAGAAAATGAACTAGGGAAAAATACAGTCTCGAACATTTACATCGAACACACGTCAGTGATTTATACGTGCCGAGAGCAAGGATGCAAAGTTTTCCATTTCTCATTTTCCTCATGTTGGCGTCGTCGAAACTTTATCCTTGTTCCTCAGGATTAATCGCTGATAGCGAAATGTGCGTCCTGGCATTTCAGGTGAGGAGGGAAGATTGAATGGAAAAAAGGAAAAGCGTAAAGAGAATGGGAGAAAAATTGAATAAAGACAGCGACCGGGAGAGGTTGGGAAAAGGGGATAAAATACATATGTGAGGTGGAGGTGTATGAGGGTCTGACGAGTGTATAGTACTCAACACAAAAGCGAGAAGAGAGCGTTCCTGGGATAATTGGACGTAGGTCTCAATTGTCACCGTCACCGAGTTGACAGACAAAAAAAACAAAGAAAAAGTCAATATGAAAGAAAGGACAGAAAAAGAGCATATTTTGCTCCTCAGACAGTTTTTTCCCTTTTGTATCTCCTCCGACAATTCATCGTATTCTCGTGGCCTGAATCGATGATTAATTATCGAGATTGGGGGCCGTAGAAGGAAGGACAGTGAGCTTCTTCGCTTATCGTTAACAATGAGCCCCGATGTACGGAACGTTCTCTGTCGATTTTGCGACGTAAAGTAATTCTTCTTCCTCATCTCTGTAGCATAATTCGAAGCTCACAAAAGTTAGTATAAAGTTGCTCAAAATGTGGGTTTTTGATTACGAAAATCTTCCACCAATCACTTCCATCGTTGCAAGCAATTTTTTGAATCGTTATTTTCTTTCGCCGGCTCGTTAATGAAGCTTTTTGATAATACGCAAGTTTCAAGGATCCGGAAAATCATTTCGTATAGCGTTAGGGCGTCCCGCATATTAACGTATAACAACTTCGAGCATGATGGAGAGTGTGAGGCGAATGAATTAGCGCGGAAACTCCGAGCCGACGATCCGATGGTTCGCCGAAGAGAAGGAAGGATCGGAGGAGATGAGTGACATGCAAGCAGTGTGCGGAGATTTTCGAATAATGCTGAGAGGGGTCGTAGGTAATTACTCTAATGACGCGCTTGCCGGATGACACCGCGGTTTACCTCTTGACGCAGGTTGCGTGGCTTGAGGTGGGAGGAGCAGGGCGGTGAATGTACAGCCAGAAATATCATCTCTCGTTCCTCGAGGAACTTTTGGTACCTCGATGTCACAGTAGAGCAGTTTAACGTGAATCCTCTACATTCGTGGCTTTAAAATACAGAAAATTATTGACACTGAACATGGATTTTAATCGGAGTAACGAGATTGCTCATATGCTGCATTAAATTTAATCCAATTAGTCGAGGCCCACTCATTTATTCGCTCTATATTCGTTCCACTTTTCAATTAATTATCCTCGAGTCCGAATAATAAATTTTATTATTAGAGAATAAATTATTGTCACGTGAAATTTCGTTGCGTTGACGACGTCATCGAAAAATATTTTCTCTACAATGTTTGAGCGATATACGAGCCACCACGCGAGCTTTTGCATTCGTTACATAAAAACGAGCATGGATAATAAATCTTTAGCTTGACCTAGAAATTAATTCGCAACGTTTTCTTATCACGGAGATTTTCGATTGATTAAACAAATGGAATCGCGAGTGCGAATTTTGATAATCGGAATTGTTTACTTTGCTGCGTCGACCGTGTGGAAATCGTATTTTTTTAAATTCTTCATTGCTCATGTACAATGAGCCTTACGAGGGCATGCTGCACTTACAAAACTCAGAAATGTCCAAGTACACGCCCGTGATATACTTCATTGACAGCTATCCATGGAGTATTTAAGAAAATCAGAGTCCACAGAGTCAGAGACTTGAGGACAAGTGGAAATAAGATCGAGAAATCTGTCGCACAGAGTCATTGATTTCCAAGTAGAGAAAAATTAATCCACGAGCTGAGTTTCTGTTTGAAGGACGAAAACTTCCTGGGAATGGTACGAAATAAATGGTGATGGAATCTGATCTTGAGACTGAATATTAATGAATCCTGCAACGTCGATGTACAGCAGACCAAATAGAACGCACAATTAATTCCTATCGATGGCGTTAAAATCTGAACTTTAAGCCACGAGATCTACAAGTGTCTCCTGGGAATTTTGTGACACATCTCNCATGCTGCACTTACAAAACTCAGAAATGTCCAAGTACACGCCCGTGATATACTTCATTGACAGCTATCCATGGAGTATTTAAGAAAATCAGAGTCCACAGAGTCAGAGACTTGAGGACAAGTGGAAATAAGATCGAGAAATCTGTCGCACAGAGTCATTGATTTCCAAGTAGAGAAAAATTAATCCACGAGCTGAGTTTCTGTTTGAAGGACGAAAACTTCCTGGGAATGGTACGAAATAAATGGTGATCGAATCTGATCTTGAGACTGAATATTAATGAATCCTGCAACGTCGATGTACAGCAGACCAAATAGAACGCACAATTGATTCCTATCGATGGAGTTAAAATCTGAACTCTAAGCAACAAGATCTCCAAGTGTCCCCTGGGAATCTTGTGACACATCTCGATCAACGATCGCGGCATCCAAATCAGAAATTACGAAATTTATATTTTTCCAACCAAAAGTTCGACCACCGCGTGCGGCTCAGAGGCTTTCCTCACGTATCAATATATAGCACTGCCATTGTGCCTGAATCACGGAGACGTAAACGGGTCAATTATTCTGGCTGCCTACTAATTAGGTCTCACGACAAAAAAGTCTATGGTGTATTTTTATTCATACCCAGACTTCCAGACCCGGTGGAATATAATTATAAATACCAATTTAATTGAAAATGATATAAATAATATTATGGAAATAATTCCAGGTCGTCGCCACCTCTATTTATGATTTCCCTGTGCCGAAATGATTTTGTTACAATTATTGAGACCGCTATGTCCAGATCGACATTCCTAAGGCCTGCCAGAGACAGTCGCATCAAATGATTTGACGTGATCCCCGATCGTTGTCTTTTGTCAAACATTTGTAATGGTACACTCCAGACGTACTCACACACAGACTGAGAAACACAAACGATGATTCATGTATATGTAGGTTAAGCATATTTGCCGAGCAGAACGTAAGCGAATGGTTTTCTTATCGCGAAATGACTTTTTTCGTACACTGTTGAACTTTTTCTCCGATCAGCCAGTCTCTCGATGTTTTTCAATACTTCAGAAAGATATTTGCGAATTTTCAGTTTGATTCTCTCGTTCACTTCGATGCAAAATTCATTCCTTGGAACTACATGTCGAACAATTCCATACAAGGCCGTGCTGATGTATCGATTCAAAACGTCTCAATCATTCCGCCACATTTCGTCGAAATTCACGCGTATTTCTCTTTTGTAATGATTTGTTGCTCGAGAAGTCCTTACAGAATCTTTCTGTTTTTATTGAGCTATGGAAAACCTGATAAATTTATCTTTTCTTTATGTCAGCACGTCTGTATTTACTTTGTTACATTTCCAATGAATCTGGGGTTCGACTCCGTTGAATTGCAATCAAAATTGACCTAATGAACCCGAACGAATGGGAAAACGGACGATTTATCAGAATAAAGCGGTGACCGTTTCTTGGTCTCCAAGTTTCGCACACGTTGGCAATAATAAGATAAATGTTTAATTGATATAGAAAAATTCATGCCAATTTATTGACTATGAACGTATTGAAAAAGCGATAATGCAACTGCGCAGTGGTCACGCGCGTCACTCAAATTCATTGATTTCCAATATGCGGAGTTCCATAGTCAGGTGGAGGACAAACCAACGGAGAATTATTTTTAAGAAGAAAGGCAAGAATTGCGCGAGAGATTTCTTACGATTTTTCAAGATGTTTGCGGTCGCAATATCGCGATGGAATGTTTTTGAATTTTTCGTAATTAGCCGTGTAAATTATGCAGAGTAATTGAACGTCCCGACTATAAGGAAAAATACCGCAGAGCGTCTTGTATTCGAATAATCTAAGGCTGCGAACCAGCTGCAAGAAGAATAATCTCCCCTCATTCCGGTAATTGAGTTGAATAGCTAGAAATAATTCGAATTAGCAAAACGATCATTAATTTCTTTCGTGTTGGTGAAAGAATTGGACTCCAACGTTTTCTTTTCATGCAACACTTTCTTCGCTTTTGCCTTGACACACTGTTATGCCTGTGAGATTTCAAGTCATGGTCGAGAGATATTTTAAGCATGCGGGACCATTTCGTGCGCCATGGTCTCGACTTGAAATTAAAGTAACGAATCGTCCGGTGCTGGTTATTTCTGAGAGCAGTTTATTTATAATTACATTTTGTGAGTTATTTTCGTCCTGGATGCTAAATTGTTTGATAAATGTTGCGAATAAACTGAGTAACGAAGTTATGGAGAATCCGAATGTTTTCAAAGTTTGTCTTTGTTGCCCCAACAATTAATATTAATTAATCACTCGTAACGAATCGTTCGTCAAGAGGTCAGAAGTGTTTGAGATCGAGAGCAACGAACTTTGTCGTTGTACTCCGATGGAAAAACTTGCTCGAGTGTTTAACATCAGCTGGTCAATGGTTTTCGTATTCTCCCTTTTTTCCATCATTGCGTCACTAACGAATTTTGGGTTCGTCTCAGCGACTTTGTACGCAAGAATTCCAGAGATCTTTCCCCGCATATAATTTCGTTTTCAAATTGCCCTTCTCGGTTTTGACTTCGGGGACACCGTATATATGAACAAATTCATTTTAGCCAACCGCGATGTGGCGACAGTGCGTCTGAGTTACTTATAAATAAATGTAAATCGAGAACACACCAAAGATTCTCATATTTCCTGTCACCAGTGCGGCCCCCCGTTGACGCAGTATTTTTCCTCAAGTTCAACAGACAAAACTCACCGAATACGAACGTATTTTTTTTCGCTCGCATTACCCACCGAACTGAAAAGCTCTTACGCTCAGTTTTTGCTTCAACAATTTTCTAGAGCGAGTTCCAAACGAGCCCATTACGAAAATCATCATTTTTCAATATGTTCACGATTTTGAGATCCGGATTAACGGATCCAAGGATCCAAGCTCCAGTTTCTCGATCTGAACGAAAATAGTAACCAGGCCGATGCGATAACGTGTTCTAAAGCAGGACTATCAATGAGGACACTTATACTAATTCCGTACTACTCGAATCAACCTAAAATTCATTAAATCCCCAAAAAAGTTAATTAACGAAGTCGAGCATCCCTAAGAACTTAGTCTCTTCAATTTCTGATCCTCAGTTCCATCTTATTTTTGTCTGAAAATGTTGTGAAGTTGATCGAACTTGGTTATTTCTTTACGATCCTGCGAGTGGCCATTTGTCGTTAAGCCCTTTCGAGGCTAACGGGGCTAAACGGCAAGCATTGAAAATCATAAATCACACCTCGTTCAACCCTTTAGCTCCTTTGTCCTCCAGAAGAGAAATTATATATCTATATATCTGATTATCTAAATAAGTGTACAGTTCGCTTGCACGCACGCATACAAGCCCATACAACTTTATAAGGTGTGAGCAAGTTATATTACCGTCAAGTACTAATAATTTTAAAGCTTAGATAGTCACGTTATCCGCCTGCACTTTCTTTCGAGTGACTAATCTATCATATTTCTAAATATAAACATACACAAGTGCATAAAATTGTTGGAGGCACATGCATGCGTGCATTCAAAATATTCTAATCGATTTCGCACGTTGTTCTATATCTTGACACGTAAATTACGACGATTTTCGTCCAAAGAAACAGCGTTTACTTTAAGTCTCTACCTGCCACGATTAAGCCCTTTTGTTAGCCAGAGGATAGACGTGCCCCGTGCAAAATCGATCACATTGCTTCGGCACATGCACACGCACATGTACCAAACCTCGCGTGCTTGCTGCTCGTAAGATACGATCGAGATGTAATACGAGACGAATTTTATGGCTCTGTTCTTTCCCAAATTCGAAGAGAATCCACACAGTGTCGGGAAAATAATTTTCTCTAAGCTCTGACGATTTTCAATTTTTAATTATCAGAGAACCACAACTTTGTGAATTCCGAGCTTAATTTTCAACGTTTTATTTTCAAGTTCGTGTTGGTCATAATTTTTTTGTTATTCTTGTTTTGTTTAATTTTAATTTATCAGAGAAACACAACTTTGCAAATTCCGAGCTTCATTCTCAACGTTTTATTTACAAGTTCGTGTTGGTGATAATTTTTTTTATTCTTGTTTTGTAACGTTGAGCTTTTTGAGTTCGTTTTCTTTTGGTTTTCTGTTTGCCTTATCGATTACCCCGGTGCGGTAGTGGATAAGTGCTCTTGGTGTATCATTCAATTCAGGGGGACAAGCTCGTCGATCGACAGGGAAAGAGAGAAAGAGAAGGAAAGAAGGGAAGAGAGAGGCGAGGGAACTCCCATCGGTGTTGCGTCCTCGAAATGAAAAATCAACATTTTTCATGGCTAAGAAAATAAGGTAGACGTGGGTACATTGCGTGTATATGACGTTGACGTGCGTGACTCTCTCGAGGTCGCAAAACTTTACTACAGAATTCTGTTTTTTCATGAACCATCGACCCGTTTTACCCGTTCAAGTTACCGATTTCGGTCAAATTGACGAGTCTTTTTCGGTTATTCCAATCGTCCTCTAACTCGATCATGATTTTCGTTGTTTCCATCTAATAATTGGAATGATTTTTCTTAAAAAAAAATAGTTCTCTTTTGAAGTTTATATTTTTGCTAGTATCGATCCTACAGAGGGTAGAATTGCCGTGAAATTTTTCGAAGCAAGAAAGCTTGTTATAAGGTTCTGTTTTATTACAAAAGTACGTCCTTAAAAGTCCGACAGTTTTTATCCTGGTCCATGAGAGCGATCATGTACAAACAATGTATCGCAGAAACAATCGAAAAAACTTTGTGAGAAGATTTGTGCCTAAGGATTGAATCGAAAGACTCTACAAGCGTTTCAGTGTCGAAAATGCTGGATAAATAACTGTGGAGCAAAAAGTTTAGGTTGAAAAAAATAAAAAGTTGGTAATTTTGGTGCAACTTGGTCCAATGTCTCGGAAAGTGGAAGCTTCAAGTAGCTCAAAATGTAACAACACGCTAAATAGGTTTTTCTGTTAAATGCGTATACCACGTAGTCGAGCCATGAGCATCGGCGATAGCAGCAGGTGCAAGAGCTTCGTAGAAGTTGAACCATTCTCGTGTGGCTTATATCTTCTCATTTTACACTCCAGATGGGTTCCTATCTAATATATAGTACCTGTTCCGTTCCACCATCTCGAAGCAACTTTGCCCAACCAACGCTTAACTCGTACATACTATCGATCACTTTAATTTCATTATCACACCAGTGCCAACATTGCCAACAATACTCTACTATATCAAAGCTAGTTTACGTTCAATCCTCATTTACATATACTATTTACAACATGAATCCATTACCTCCATTCAAAATAATATTTGTTAAAGTTTCTCTCGTGCTATTTGTGCCCGAACGATTCTCAACTCCGATAAACATTTATTCCATTAAAAATGTAGTGTCGTCACATTGGAACGAAGAAATTTCGATGTAAAGTCGAAAGAAGTGAATTTTTCCAAATGACAAATTGGAGGATGATTGAGAAGTTATTAATTAATCAATCAGCATGAACTTTGGTGGGATTATTTGAGACTGTTGACATCGTGGCTCTGATTGATAAATTTAGTATCGAAATAACACGCAGAATCGCGCGAAAACTTGCTGAAATACTGAACAAGGTCTGTGCAAAGTTTCAAAAAAAAAAAAAAATCAACAAAGTTTGAAAAATGTTTGGGTCGTGATACAAAAACAAAACGATACGCTTCTGGCTTGCTGCAAAGGTAACGATGGGGATGACAAAAAACCATATGATGACCCACAGGGTGCTTTTCCATGGGAAAACGATGCAGATAATTTGTAATTATTTCCCATGTGGCTGGAGATGATTATGAGCGTAAAATATTGCGTGATCAATTTGTCGATTAATTAAAATCCAGATAACATTTATTAGCGTGCCGTGGAGGCTGCGAAAGGCATTAATCACTGCCGCCTAAAATGCCGTAGTTTTTTTGCGCCATTAACAAAATGAAACTTGACTAATGAGGCCCTAGAACTTGCTCAATTAATACATCGACTGCTCCAATGTTTCATTAATCGTCATAGAGCAAATAACCATAAAAAAATGAAGGAGACGAATAAACCAAAACCGATTTTCCCGAAGCCATTAAATCGACGTGTCTCGTGTAAAATTTCATGACGCGATAGGCCATCAAAGAGAGAGAGACAAGTATCAGGTCGGTGGAGGATGCAGTGTCTAGTGGATATGGCGTGTTAAACGCAGACACGTCCAATTTATTGCACTGTCTTGGTGTTGAGCAGAGAGAGAGAAAGGAAATAAATGCGAGGCAACAAAAAAACAGGGAACAAAAATAAAAAATAAAAATGTGAGAAACGTCATAAAATTCTAGAAACGTGGTGTGAGTTAATTCGCGGAGGACTTTTATTCCTTTTCCATTACCTTCAATCCCATCGTCACCCTCCAGGGAATCCGTCGTTTTCGTTATACATTTCGAACAGAAGAGTACACGAGCTATATACCACACTTACATATCGAAGTCTTATATACATACGGAAAGTCATAACCGAAAGGATTCAACATCCTCCAATACGTGAATCACGCCCTTTTCGTTCTCACACTGTCACACACATATATATTAATAAATAGACACGTACACACATATTTATATGTATGTACAGTCTCGTTGATGCTCTGTGGCGCGTTATAGGTAAACTGATAGCACGTACCATCGGATGTACGTACCTGTACTATATACACGTGGAAATTGTATCGAGTGTGAAACCTCAGTGCAAGTTCAACTATACATATGAATATCTCTCTCTATATACATACAAATGTGTGGCTGTATATGTACTCACGGCTTGGTTTGCTGAAGGGTAACGCTCGGTGTATTCATCTGGCAACGCTACGACATACCTGTAGGCAGCGTTCAACATTGGCACGTGTATACATATATAAGTATGTTCGCATGCTTACGTCTTCCTCGCACCTTGCACCTCGAACGTGTGTATGCCCCTCGCAGGAGCTTTCTCGTCGTCTCGTACGTGCTTCGGGGGTAATGGAATTTGACATTAGGATCGACTCCGAGCTCCTTCCTTTCACCTGCACAGATATATGTTTCCCAATCGCTATGTATGTCTGTGTTATGTACAGACACATTTGTAGGTGTGTGTTTTTTTTTGTATATCCTTGCTGCGAACCAAGCTTCCCTCCGAAAGGGCATGTTGGTGCCGTTGTACCGTTTTCAAAACGCCTCTCTTTCGGTTAGGTTCCAATATGAAGATGTGGACGTGTCAAAAAAAGGAGATTCAGTTTTTTTTTTTGTATAAAAGACTTTCCAGAACCAAAAGGCTTGAAATCATGCAATGGCTGCTTCGTGCCAAGAGGCCTCGGGGCTCGTGTGCCTTTCCGAACCATTGGACATTTTTGAAGATTTTTTAAAGAATTCTTCGGCCTTTTTTTCCGCAACGTTTTGCTCGGTTTTTCATGGAAGAGTTTATGTGAAGCAGATTATTCTATTTTCGTTCGTCTACATGTTTCTGCGTATTGGACCATTCCGAACATCAACCGTGCACCCCCACAATCTACTTTTCCGAAAGAATACCTCACAACGGGGTCAGAGAGACCCCCAGTCTTCTCTTTGACGGAGCAACCGCCACGTTTGCTGTAACGAGGTGTAAGTGGACACCGTTCTCTTCGTTTTTTGATAACGAAGAGAATGGTGTACATCAAAGTGCGATTGGAAGGATATTTCGTACTAAAAGCGCAAAAAACCGGAAAAAGTTTTGAAAAAATGCGAAAAAAATCGTTTCTTCAAAATTTTTCTCAATTCTTTGTGAGGATCCAGGGTTAAGAATGAAGGTATGAAAATATCGATGGGGCGTTGTTGGATATTTCTTCTCAATTTGAGCTCGAATTCGCCCTGCGTATGCAAAAGTCGTTGATGCTGTTTGTACGGAAAAGGGTTGCATGCACTTTGATCGGGAAACGATAATAGTGTATATAGCCTACTCGTTTCCAAGTGAACTCACTTGGCACCTGGAGAATGAGAGACCGAGAGGGAAAAGAAAAGCAGAAAGTTGGAGAAGGTGGAAACGTGATGCAGTCTCGATAGCAATAGTGCAATGGTATCGCTATCGAGTCACGAATTGACCGAATATAAACGCACAATAAACCTCTCGAGCTATTCTCCCATACTATCTAGACCTGTTTTGAATCTAAATATCCCAACATTTCATGGAATGACTTTTCAAAGCGATAAAAAACAGAAACAACACACTTTCGTCAATTTCGCTTTTTTCTTTTTATTTTAGATTTACAAATAAACGTGCAACGAATGCATTTGTAAACGATGTTCCCAACTCTTTCTCCACTAATCACAAACTTTTCTTATATTACGAATCCGTTCTGTTGCAGAACATCCGAATGTCAAGTGTTTCATGGCACACGGTGGTTTGCTGGGATTGTCCGAGGGTGTACATGCAGGAGTCCCTATGATCGTAATACCGATGTATGGTGATCAATTTCACAATGCTGCAGCAGCCCAAGCACGAGGTGTCGCCGAAGTTCTCAATTGGAATAACCTCAACGAGGAAAATCTTCGGACAGCGGTCGACCGTATTTTCAACGATACAGGGTAAATATTTTATCTCTCCGTTTATCACGTTATTTTACTTCAAATAGCGCTCCAATAACAATGAGTAGCAACCACTATTTCTTTTCGTAATAATACTCGGAGAGACGACTCACAATTCCATTACAATCTTGCCGGAGACCAAAAAAGCAGAGAAAATTGTTGAATAATCGAAAACCTGCATAAAATCTACGAAATTGAGCGATCCACGTATTCTGGAAAATGAGCTATCGTTTGCCATGCGAATGGCACATGCGAGATAAAATATTTGTGCCATACGTTTTTCCGGGCAGTCTATATTTTTCATAGTTCCTCGGGAATATAAATTTTTTGCTCCACATCCACCCGTTTACAGACGCTTTACAGCTTTTACATATTTTACTGTCTTCCTCTCGTCTTCTTTTGGTTTCTGGACGCCTCCTGGTCATGTGGGAAATTTCAAGAGCAAACGTAAAAGTTTTACGTGAAATCGAGCTTGTATCTTAGCGGTGACGAGAGAAATGAAAAAAGCAGGGAGAGGAAGAGAGCGAGGGAGAGAGGAGAACGACATGGAGTGAGAGCAGGAAAAGCCGAGCGAAATTAAACGTTGCATTATTCAAATGGTTCTTGCCCGTTCTCTCGTTGACTCCGGACTAGAGCACATAGGGCGCGTGTTATTACACCGAGAAATAAAAGTGCTCTACATCATAATATGAGAGCGAGCTAGCGAAGTATGTGTGTATTATAGAAATCAGACGAGACGAGCGAGTACAGTGACACGCGATGATCGCGAGCCTGTCATCGCGTACATCAAGTTTCTCCCGCATCCTTCGTCGCGCTCGTAGGAATGGAAATTGGATGGTGAATGTCAGTTAAAAAATTCAGATCCCCATTGATAACTACGCGGTCGAAAAATATATATATTTGCTGAGTCTTCATGGTCTTTCAGCTTCCAAAAAAGGACAAACTGAATAACTATATAGTTTAGCATGACGTTTCCTCTCCACCGGGCCATTCTCGCGATGTTGAAATTTTGCACATTCCGGATATGATTAGAATGTCCAGAACAGGAATTCATTTCAATGGGAAACAGCACGTTCGAATTCCAGTTGGGAAATTCTACCATTCCCGTGCCAAAAAGCTGCAGAAAGAAATCGAACTTTGGGCAATCATTGATTTTCCGAATACTATCGAAAGCAAGTGCCTCGTGAATCGATTGTAATCAGTGGAAAGTTTTGCCAGAGGGCAGCGTTGCGTATCAGGAAATTATACGAACTTTGCGGAGTCTCACACTTCTCGAAGAAAAAATGTTGATGGAAATTTTTAGCACTGAGCATCGTATCAGTGACGAAAATGGTCAAAAATATTTATGGGAATCTTTATAAAAGTAACCGCACGTATAAATTTTGCCATAAACATATCTAAGGCTGTTCCGTCACGTTATCAGCGCGCTTCATGGGTCCCCAGAGCACCTGAATCCTTGGCGAAGGGTCGAGATAAGAAGACAGCTTGCAAGTGTTCATAACTCTGTGATGGCATGTGCATTTTATTAGTACAAATTGAGATTGTAAGCCCTTTTCCACTTTTGTTATAAAACGCGCACGTAAATATCGAAATAATAATAAAAATGTATGATCTGCCGCGTATTCCGATTTTCCCAAGGGGATTTGATGGGTTGTCAATTTTACGCACCCATATGCCTCCATTTCTAAAGGGGCTTTCGCAAAAGTTACCATACGGACAAAGCATTCATCGGACACTTAGAAATGAACCGACAAATAAATAAATAAACGTATTATTTATGTAAATAAATGAAGAAAAATATGTTTACCTTTTCGTTTTGTTAAGTTCGCGAGTATGAATATGCGAAACGATAAATAATAGATTTATTTATACGTGGAAATAATAATGGTGGTGGCAAACGAGCTTATATTCGCTTACGTCCTGTGTCGTCTTTTGGCGGGGGTGTAGTCAAAGTTTCGGCAGTTTGCAAAGAGCCCAGAGCAGACGAGGAGAGGGTGAGCAGCGCGAGTGAGAAACGTTGGGGAACTCGAAAACGGGCACACGCCTACGATTCGTGGGAAAACTCGGCTCATCACTTCTTCGGTTACGGCCGCCAAGAGAAATAACGCTGAGTTCTCTGTGCTTGCGCCTCCTCTCTTCGAGTTTTAGCCCCGCGACTCACTTTCCTACCACGTTTTTCATCTTTATTGCCCTGTTGTTCTCCATTTCGAACTAGCTTCATGTTAAAGTGTATTTCGTATATTTATATCTATATGTGTGTGCTTCGTGTACACGAAACTTGCGTAAACGTACTGGGTGCACGGGAAATGGGGCGTAATGGGAGTCAGTAGATATAAAGCAAGCCATTCAACCCTTAACCCCAACGATTTTAGTTTCCCGAGTGCTTTCTCCGATAGATTTTCTTCTACTTCGTAGGACAAGTTTTATTTACGAGTCTTGTTTTCGCTTTGCATCTGCCCCGCGGTGAACACGCTCGTCCAGGCTTATCAGATTTATTGTGATTGAATAGAGGAATTGCTCGATTGAGTTTCCCGACGAACCTCCTTTTCACTGGGCCATTTATTTCTCCAAAACTCCATTGTTTTTCTTCTAAAGATTAGCACAATTCGTGAGAACGAATTCGTAACTTTGTTCGACGTTCAACCAACATTTTTTTCATCCCAGCCCATCGCATAGGTCGGAGGAACCACTCCGGAGGTTCGTCTGTAACGTTGGCACGCTACACGAGACACTCCGACCTTTTTTACTCGTTTTTATTCTCAAGTGCTCTTGGACCCTTTTGCTGGCCTATGTATCTATATCTATACATAATGTATTTATTGATGTGCATGTGTGTGTGTGGAAACTGGATAATATAAAATGTAATATAGGTACGCGAGCACCCTCTCGAGAGTTCCTGGTAGCGTCGAAGTGGGTGCCTAATTGAACGTGAAAAAAAGAGAAGAAGGAGCTCGTTCGCTCGGCTGTACTTCCGAGGAGCATATCATCCGTGTACCACTTGCAGTCTGTGATGAAATATCTCGTCCATTTTTTACCTTGTTCCTATTAAACTCGCAATCGTATTAGAGACTCTGTTATGATGCTGCGACAGTTGGGCAGAAAAAACGTCAAGGAATGGGCGTTTAATTGCATAAATCCACTGGCAGAGAGGATCGGAAGCATTATTCGATTTTACTGATTCGTAATGTGAGAGAAATGTCAGAGAAAGTAGAATTTTCGTCTTTGACACTTGATTCCAACAAGATCGTGTGTGGAGAATACAAAATAGTCGAGAGCAGATTATTGACAATGAAAAATTTGTTGAGATTCTTGAAAGCCTAATGGTTATGGGAAATTTTCTCGACTGCGTGAAGTTCATGTGAAGTAGTTTCGTTCGTTCGTGTGCGCAGCATCTCGGTGTACAGAGTCTTGCAGAATCGTCGACATCCAACGCGAGAAGCAATTGCATTTTGCCATGACTCATGCGGTTGCCGCACGACGTCGTTACGTCTTGTGCCTTCCTCCTGAGATCGAGATGGTGGTGTCACGTTTCCATAGAAGACAACAACGCGAATATGTACGCGTGTGTGAGAGCTGAATAATGGAAAATGTAAAAAAAAAACTCACTGTGTCAAGATGAAGGAAAAGAGGTAGCTGTCTGCGGAGGAAACAAGATCGGTTTTGCGTTCGTCGTCATTTACATATTTGCGTATAAAATTAAGTGCCGAGTAGTCTTCCTTGAAGCTATTCAAATGCAGGAATAATGGAGAGAAGTACTTTTCTTAGGGTATTCCGAAAACGTTAACCGCGAAGAGAGCCAGTTTTTTTTCTTTTCAAATCTTTCGTAAATTTTAAGGTTCATTTAGAATTCTGGATTTCCGACAACAGTTTGAGGTCAATACCATTTACAAACTTATTGATGCAACGAGAATCACTTACAAATTATTTTTCGAACACCTCTCGAAAAGGTGTTTCGATGGAAAACATATTCATATCATGAAAAATAAAATATTGCGTGTATCTTTTTATAAACGTAACTTTAGATATCCGACTTTTGGGAGATTCGGGATTATCTGCTGCTGGTGGCCGCCGCGTCTTGTACGAATTTCTATCCGACCAAGCAAGCTCTCATTCCTTCTTACCGGCCCCATGAATATTCGATGGTCCTCGAGAAAAATGAGGAGCTTTTTCTGAGAGCTTTGCTCCGAAGCCCACGTGAGAGGGAGAGGCAGAGAGAGATACCGCATCATCCTTTCTTTGAGTAGCGCTTATTCCTTGGGGTCACTGTGTGTGCGTGGTACAAATTGTCGATTTTCTCCATGACCGGCGTTTCAAGATCAAGAGCGCTTGACATGCGTGTTTATACTTGCCCAAATATCTACATACTTGGCCACAAACGAGAAGAGATAACTCCGAATCCTCTTTCGATCCTCTCGACATTTTTAGATTATTAAGGTACTTTTGTTATTGCGTACAAATTCGAATCATCAATGATCAATCATCGCGTTTCATTCCCTTCTCCGAAAGTATTCTTAAAATTTACAATTGCGTGCGGAATGTGAAGAATCCGTCCGATCCAATATTTTTTAATGTTTGAAAAAACTTTGAGTTCTTTTTTTTATTTTCAAACTTTTGAGTCAATGAGACGAACGTGTAGTCACAAGAGGAGGACCATACTTTATTTGGAAGCGTTCTGAACTACTTTGTCGCTAGTATCAGTTAAGAGAATTTTAAGGGCAGACCGGTAGAGTTATAATTGGGTAGATATGTCTATTGTAGTCGTATCGCAGTTGAATTGTTATTTGGTGAGACATTAAGGTCGTTTCTCATGTCTCAGGAAGCAATTCGTGCGATAAGGTCTAAACTTATTGTTACTTTGATAATAAAATTACACGTTGAGCTGTCAAAGTTGTTTCATTGTCAGTGCCAACTAAGCGGGTTTCCAACGATTCTTTTATGTTCACTGAACTTATGATTGCAACGATTTTTTCGTGGTGACGTCACCAGTTGAGTTACCACAACTCTGTGGCAACGAGCAGGATACTGCTCTTAGGAAATAAGATTTTCAGTATAGGGGAGAAGAATTCTAGGTGATACAGAGTTGATGTGTGTGACGTGCAAGTGCGGTCGCTTCGTAAATTCTGCTGGGACGTCGCGGGGTACCTATGATGTCAAAAGTTTCAGCAACTAGGAACCGTAGAATTAAGGTTAGCTAGAGAGGGAGAGAGAGAGAAAGAGAGAGAGAGAGAGAGAGAGAGAGAGAGAGAGAGAGAGAGAGAGAGAGAGAGAGAGAGAGAGAGAGAGAGAGAGAGAGAGAGAGAGAGAGAGAGAGAGAGAGAGAGAGAGAGAGAGAGAGAGAGAGAGAGAGAGAGAGAGAGAGAGAGAGAGAGAGAGAGAGAGAGAGAGAGAGAGAGAGAGAGAGAGAGAGAGAGAGAGAGAGAGAGAGAGAGAGAGAGAGAGAGAGAGAGAGAGAGAGAGAGAGAGAGAGAGAGAGAGAGAGAGAGAGAGAGAGAGAGAGAGAGAGAGAGAGAGAGAGAGAGAGAGAGAGAGAGAGAGAGAGAGAGAGAGAGAGAGAGAGAGAGAGAGAGAGAGAGAGAGAGAGAGAGAGAGAGAGAGAGAGAGAGAGAGAGAGAGAGAGAGAGAGAGAGAGAGAGAGAGAGAGAGAGAGAGAGAGAGAGAGAGAGAGAGAGAGAGAGAGAGAGAGAGAGAGAGAGAGAGAGAGAGAGAGAGAGAGAGAGAGAGAGAGAGAGAGAGAGAGAGAGAGAGAGAGAGAGAGAGAGAGAGAGAGAGAGAGAGAGAGAGAGAGAGAGAGAGAGAGAGAGAGAGAGAGAGAGAGAGAGAGAGAGAGAGAGAGAGAGAGAGAGAGAGAGAGAGAGAGAGAGAGAGAGAGAGAGAGAGAGAGAGAGAGAGAGAGAGAGAGAGAGAGAGAGAGAGAGAGAGAGAGAGAGAGAGAGAGAGAGAGAGAGAGAGAGAGAGAGAGAGAGAGAGAGAGAGAGAGAGAGAGAGAGAGAGAGAGAGGAAAAAGATGAAGAGAGACGAGAGTAAGTATAACCAGGAAAAGTCGAGAAACCACATTTTTTTGGCTTTCTTTTTTTCTATGCCGGAGCAAGAGAGAAAGAAAGAACGAGAGAGAGAGAGGGAGAGAGAAAGGTGCTGGTTGGGCAAGCTAGCCACGCGGCAAAGTCGCTTGGTTGGACGGCAAAACTTTTATTAAAAATCTAATTGGATCGGTGCGCACGAATTCCCCTTGTGAACCGGACGGTTTTCTCGCGGGACGAAACTACTCGTCTCCCTCGCAGCTCTGACGTGCGAACAAGCAGGGGCACGTGAACGCGTTGGCAGGTTTCATGCCTCTTTTTATCGTCCAACAAAAAATATATAGATATATACATCCATAGATTTCTACACATGTGTGAGAATGAAAAAGGGGAGAAAAGAAGGAATTGAGATCAAAGTCGTTCCTCTCTGACATCGGTATATCATGATTTATGACGCGGTTAATCAATTATCAGAATTTGATAAATGATTCCCTCATTCAAAACTCCATAGACATGTCAATCATGCTCCAAGCAAACTGAAAAAAGCATGTTTTATCCATATAGAGATGAAATTCTTCAAAAAATGTGAACAGCCATTATTTGTTAATTAAAAAAATATTACAAATCAATAAATACTGGAATTCTCTATTTTTGCAGATGAAAAATTGCATTTAAAAAATTCCTACTTTGCGTTCAGTTTATCAAAAACAATGGAATAATTAATTTTGGGCTTTCAAAGTTTCACTTTACGTTTATAATCAGCGTTCTCGGAAAGCTCCAAATCTTGAATCTCGAGTCAACTGCATGTAAAGAAAAATATTTGGTTAGAAAATTTAAAAATGCGGTTGAATCGATTCTCGCCGAGCTCTTGGTAGAATGATTCGGCACGAAGCTTAGCGTTTTTTTCTCGAATATCGTTTATCTTCGGAGAGTTTGTTTCTTGAGTTTGAAAGTCAAGCATCAGGATATAGTCTTGTCAAATTGTTGTAGTCCAAATGAAATTATAACGGTGTCATGTCAAATTAGGCGCTTATTCCCCTCATAGCAGTGTTCCATGTTTATAATAAAAGCGTACGGAAACGTGGATGGTTTTTGAAAGTGCTTTGAGCAGGAAGGCAGCTGCATGTAATATGGGAGAAAATTTAAGCGCGTCGTAGCGAGAGCACAGGAGTACGCAGTTAATTAAGTGTTGTCAACGTTGGAGCGTATAGTTCAAAGAAAACCGAGAGACGTAGATGCAGCTTGCCTGTATTACTAGTATTCTCTTTCGTTATTTCCCTCTTTCTCTATTTCTCTCCATACCCATGACTCTTTGCCGGCGGCTATTCACTTTTTGGACAGGATGCGCTGTACAAATTCGTAGCCTCTGCGTAGCGCAGAGGCAAAGTACCGCGAGGGCGAAACGGTTTTGGATTATTTAAATATTCGCAATAGATTTTGGGTTTTTAATTAGTTTCTCAATTGCTGTTGACGTTGTCATTCGAATGAACACTTCCCTCTAAATATGAAAAGTTATACTTTTACGTATAATCGGGAGTTTGATCGCCAGGCAATGACAGGATTTGGGGTGGACGTTCGATAGACTTTTTTCCTATCTCGATTGACGATCGATCAAGTCAGCTTTTTTTTGCACTCCAGCTGGAACTTTGTTTTCCAAGTTCGAGCATCACATTGGGAAAGAAAGCTCAAGAGAAAAAGAGAATAAAGAGCGAGAGAATCAGATAACGATGGTTCCGATGTATAAGATACGAGCTACGATTCCCAAGCGATATCAAGGCGAGTGATGCACTAGGAACTATAGATAAGCTCGGTCGTTCCAAGCAAAAGACCAATTGACCATGACTACACGATCTTGGGTAAAGTCTTGCGACTAAATAATTTCGTTTGCGTGTGTGTCGCTTGTGCACTTACTTCGCTTCTTTTCCCTGCTTTCCGACGCAGCAAAACGAAAGCACCGGGAAGATTTTATTCCAACGGCGTTATCGCGGATTCAATTCGGTTTCTTCTCGCCATTTCGCTGACTTCTCAGCGATCCTCACTTACTTTTCCTCCTTGAATATATACTAAACATATCTCAGAGAATCTCATTCTGAATGCAAATTCGAAACGCCGTTCAATGCCGTTTTCATCGCGTCCACGAACACCCACGTACGTTTACAATCACTTTGATCGTTCTCTGCACACATTGCTGGCTGCGTAGCAGCTTAATTCGAAAACAATTCATCACCGTTGATCGATTATCGAGTGAGCTCTAGTGAAATCCACTAAAAACTGTGCCTCGAAATCGCCGCGTCTGCCAGGGCGAGTTTCATAAACAAGAGGATTCCGTTCAATCTCATATTTGCATGAAAACCATAAAGATTATTCTGGAAGATACAAATTACTATCCAAACGAGAGGAATAAAGTTTCCATCCGGATTTGCGAACAAATTTCATTCCCGACGAGTAGTAGCCTCCGAAAATATGTCGCAGAGAATCATGTGCGAAGGAGACACCATTCATCATGTTGATTTCTCTCTCCCTTCGCCCCTTCTTCTCTCTCTCTCTCTCTCTCTCTCTCTCTCTCTCTCTCTCGCTCTCTCTCTCGCTCTCACTTTGGTTCCGTGTCGAGACTAAAATGGAGGAAATTTCAAAACGTGACATTGTACATAAAGAGCGATAGACATGTACATCGAACGCTTAAAATTGATGGTTAATTCAAAACCGCTGCGGGCTGCAACTGAGTTTGACCGGGGCAAATAACGGGTAGCAGGTTGATTCCCGGGTAGCAGCTGTAAACACGAATAATGGGGAGTACCGATTGGTAAATTGTGTGCCCCGGGTGTAATAGTCATGTGTATGCATGCGTTCCTATCATCTATATATACACATATACCTACATACATAAATGCATATACATGTATATAAATATAAAGGGAAATGTGTACGTGAGGCCGAGAACGCGATGCGTCAGAGTGCAGTCCAGTTCCGAATGCATTCCTCGGTCTCGTTCTCCCGACACGTGTATAACGTACAGAGCATACATATTTTCAGCAGCGGTGACCGCTTCGTCACTCGAATTCTACGTACGTGAATTGCGTCTCGCATCAACCGTGTTCACCACGAATTTCCATTGGCATTCAACAAAAGGGCGTAATTTATAGAATTTAACACTTGGTCCAACATGAATTCAGCTCTTTTGTTAATCAATTATTGTTGCTCGTGCATTCGCTCATTATTATGTTAATTCCCGTTACCTCGTTCGAATGATTTTAATTAATGGTCGTTGTTTTAATGGAACGTGGAATTCAAGCGCAATATAATAATCTGAGCAGAGTGAAAGCTTTCGTTCACACAGTACAAACCGATCGCTTGGAGATTCGTCATTCACGGGATCAAATATAATTCTTGGAAACTCGTCTCCATCTTTATCGCGAAATTCGTACAATATAGTATCTTTTTTTTTCTTTTGCTCTTTGCTGCTCACGCGCGCATAGTAAATGAATGAAGCCTTTGTGGTTTTCATCGCGGTTGGTCACTGTTACGGAATCCACGAGCACTTCTCTAAGCTTTTATGAATTCATTGAAGATCCGCGGAACGGTATGAGAGCACTCGCTGCAACATTCCCCTCGTGTTTCCAAGCGGAAGAGAAAAAAATAAAAAGAAAAAACGCAATGAAAATAGTTGGAGAGAAAAAAGCATATTCCGGTGCATCCGGAATAGGCAAAACTCGAAAATTAAATTTTAATATGCCCTGGGATTTCGATTCACGAGAATATTACATACTTTTATGTTCCGCATATTTACCACTTTATGAGGCTTCCTCGGACGTTTCTTCATATTCGTAATACTCTCCGATCGCATTTTTTGAAGATACAAAATTCAAAATAAATTCAATCCTATACCCCAAAAATGTTGGGCTCGTTAATAAATCACAGAATTTCCCCGTAAATGTTCGAGGACTCCATAAAAAATAAAAACGATGAATGCCGATGGAGAACTCGACGTTCTTCCTCAAAAAATTGTAAAAACAATACAAAAATATTACAAAAAATAATAAAGCATCGATACATTTTCCAAGCTCCCGAATCCGGAGCGAATCGTCGGCTATTTATACGCATGGAAAAAATATTCATGTTTTTTTCCCCACGGAATCGAGGCAGCGAGCGAAGGACTCGCGGGATAGTTTGTCTCGCTTTTTCTTCTCTGGTTCCTCTTTCCCTGGATCCCCTGTATGAGCGTCAGGAAGCCGTCCGGGAGGGATGCTCGTTGTGTATATGTGGCGGGACGATACACAGAGGAAAGGGTGTGTGTAGGCGTCAAAGAGAAGCCGACGCCACATAAATATTTCAGCAAAGTTCGAGTCGACTTTCACGCTATACAAACTGCACTTCCGTCATCCTCTCTTCTGACGCAAGCTTACAGGATACAGTTGATCCCCCCCTTTCCCCTACGCCTACTCTCTCGTCTCCTCTTCTCCTCAGTCTTTCTCTCTTGCTCTTTCTTCCTTTTTGCTGGAACAGAAAATAGCGTGTATGGTATCAGATACACACAGAGAAAACATGCGCTCGTTGGGTTTGCAAGCCGTCGATTCGATGTTCAACTCTATTCCACCAACGATGCTAGAGTTGCTGTCGGAAATTAGTTGGAGAGGATCTACATAAAACATTGCACCTTCCGCTCCTTTCTGGATGGTTCGTTCTTCTCCCAACCCACTGCCACGAGTCTCTTCGGCAACTCGTTTCGAAAAGTCCCCGACGAGGTTCTTCTGCTTCTTCTTCGTCTGCACGGCTCCGTTTCGTATTTTTCGAAGAAAGACACCTCGCACCATGGCTTTTCAGATGCTAAATAGACTTTCTTACGCCCTTTTCTCTCCTAGAAATATCATACCGTTACACAATCCTCACCAGCTTCACCATTTCCAACGAAAGAGAACAGACGCAGCAGAAAGCTCCAAGAAGTGAGAGCAACTCAGTCTCCTATTTCTTCGTTTACTCTGACGATTCATTTACTCACGCTTATTCATTTATGCATTCTATTCCTTCCTGATGAAAGTGGAGAAAGAGACAGCCAGCTGCGAGACGTTCTTGGTCGCGTCTCTAACGCAATTCTTCGCCATAAATAAAACTTGCTGTATATATATCTACGAATGGGCGTTTTCGTGCTAAATCGAACAGTGTATTAGCCCAACAAGTTTAAACACTTTTCTTCTCGTTTCCGAATGAAAAATAAAATCTTTCGATTTTGATACTTCGATAGATTCTTCAGTTTTCTGGTTTTTTCTGGCGAATATTTTAAGGTTGTAGAACAACGAAAAACAAACGTGTTTGATCGTGATGAAAAAGAGAAACCAACGCAATCCTTTCAAAACATATTCCCGATGATATTTCGAATCGAAATCTCGATTGGATTGGTTCACGATGCAGCTATTTTGCGATTCGTAAACTACAAAGTCGTTGGAACGCCCCATAGAGAATGCACCTGCGGCTACTCCATGGCCACCCGCAGGAACTTCATACAACCATTTAGGAAAAAGAAAAAAAGCAAATTTTTGTCGCAGAAAGAATTTTGTTCCCTCGGTTATGCGATGAGCTGTTTGTTCGTTCCTGTCCCATTTCCCGGGTCCATTTTAGACAATAATTCGATGTTATGTGCAAGTGAGTTCAAAAAATTGTAAAAAATTGCGAATTGACTCATTCGTTTAAATTTATTGCTACGGTCGAAACTTTTCAGATTTCAATGGAAACTATTGTTGAAATTTCCATCGTTGTTTTTTGTTTACAGTTATAGTTTGAGAGCTCAGGCTCTTTCCAAGGCTTACAAAGATCGACCACAGAGTCCCTTGGAGACTGCGGTCTGGTGGACCGAATACATCGCACGTGGGAACGGAATCCCGTACTTGAGAAGCGCCGCCCAGGATCTCACATGGTATCAATATTATCTTCTCGACGTCTTTTTCACGGTGTTGGCCATAGTGTTCGCGAGCGTTTTTGCGGTGTCTCGGTTGGTTCGGTATTTTTGCAGAAGTCGAAAACAACAAAGAAACGATGCGAGAAATTCGTCTGGAAAAAAGACGACCAAGAAAGAGTAATACAAACTTTTCTACATCGTTCACTGCTTCGTTTTATTCAACTTTTTTTTAAATATTCTGCGAGCCTAGATTACGTTATTTTATTAATCGGTGATTAATCGTTCGTACCGAAGATTCGACGATAGAAATTTCGTGACTATGGAAATGCAAATTTGTATGAGTTAAGAAATAAAGAACTTTACGATCGATGAGAACGAAACAGAGAATCGAGTTCACAAGCAACGTCATTGTGTTGAGTTTTTTTTTCATCATCCCGTCTCCTGATCCCTTCGGAGCTAGACATTTATTTTGAAATATTTTCTTGGTAACAGGAATTCTACAATTTTGCACATTGTCTTTGTTTTCCTCTGTTAAGTTTCGGCGTTTGAAAAGTTTACAGAAAAAACTGGTTTACAGACTTTTATTCAATAGGAAATTAAATCTTTTCCACGTGATCTAATGGGTCGACAAACTGGAGAGGTATTTTAATTTTAATGTCGAGTATTCGCTGGGCTTGGGACGACTCGAAGTTGCAGCAGCAGCCTGTCTCATGGAGGTGGAATGAAAGTTGTGGTCCGCCTGACTTTGACTCTGTCAAGAGACGACCCGTATTAAGGACACGTACATATACATTTATGCCTCTCCCGCGAGAGGCTGCGACGTAGCTTTGCGAGCATTAGAGGGTATTTCCCAGGTGGTTCTCGACTCTGTCTTCGTTGCGGGCTGTGCCTTCCGCTCTTTCTCTGACTTTACAGCTTGCCAAGAGAGTGGAGTGAAGGCGATTTTACCGGGTAAGAAGAAAACAACGTGTGCGCCTGTAAGTTGTGTATATTTCTTACATGCCTTTGATCTTTTACAAAAATGTCCGACATACTTCATGCAGCACCTGCATTTCGTCGGAGATATTCAAGGAATTTGGAATTTGTTGCAAAATTGAAGGGAAATCGTTTTTAATGGTTTTTTGTTATTTTTTTCGTTTTCCCAACGAGACGGTACAAAATAATGATGTAATTGGGTGTAACGGGCGTGATGATACATTTGATTATCGGAAATTGAGTCTTGCATCGATGAAGCTGGGTCCTAACAGGAAGAACTTTATGTTAGAAATAGTGAGGATCGACGAAGGGAATTTCAGCAGTTTTAGCGAGAGTCGGGCTGTGTTATTAATGGTTCGAGGTTTTTGCTAAAGCAGATGAATCTCTATGGACATACACGACGCTCTGACGTTATGGTAAAAATTCGATTTTATCTAATCGACCGTGAAATGATATCCAAGCATATTCTGACGTTTCTCTCGAATCGTTATCGAAAGGAATTTTCAATTTGGCAGAGAAAGCCTCATCCGAAACAGCGGATTTGGTTAATCATTTTTATCTGAAATTTGAAAGAAGACAATGGAACAGATGGAGGAATGAAGTTTTCAAAGTTTCTGCAAAGTTCGAGGAAGCTCCGGGACTGGGAGAAACAAACGAGTGAACTTTTTTCTTTGATATTTATTTTTCGTCCACAAAATGACAATTTTATTCTTTTGCGAATACACACAATTGTCTTGTCTCGCGCAATAAGACTCGAGCTTGCATAACAATGGCGAAATGAGATGATATTTTGAATGCCAGTCTCGATTGGACTCTCGTTGGTGAGGATTCCAGGGAGCCGTGGGTGACGGCAGGAGGATGGTGTCGCGGCTGGTGTATGTGATGGCCCCCTGCGGTGATGGGAGAGATATGTACTCGAGAGAGGCAAAGTGCGAAAGGGGTTCGCCATAGAGGGAGGACACGCCACATCATTTCGCGCTCGCTTTAACTTTGCTGATTGAATCACGAACGGTGGTTTGACCTGCTGCGATCTTTCTCACTCTGTCTCGCTGCGTCCCTTTTTTCTCCATCTATCTTCATCGCAGTTTGTCCTTCAGTCTCATTCCGTTCCGCAGCTCGAACTGACGAAACGTATGTATATACACATGGATGCGTGTCGAGGTTCTGATTCGTATTGCTTTATGAATTTCCGGGATTCGCAGAGCCTACGAATGGGCCACGAGCATACAGGACCTCATTACTCTCGTCGCTCGGCAAAATTATGTGGACGAACCACGTTCTCGGTTTGCTAAATTATTGTTATGCAAGCAAAACATGACGAAATCTTTGCCACCCACCAAAAATCATTTTGCATCATGTATTAAGTTCCCTGACAGCGCGACATAACCATGAGATATGATTTGTTGAATCCAACGTGATATTCACTTTTGTTTGACAGCCTAAAATTACGTACGAGCACTTCCCGAAAGCTGAGGTTTCATGATTATTTGGGCAACGTGTTTTTCTTGATTGAGTTCAGTTTCACAACGCTGTTCATTTGTTTGTAAAACCATCGAGTTGTGAATCCTTTCGAAATTTTGTACGTACTTTCTTTAATTTATTACATTGTCTTCAATGTTTCTCAAAAATTAGAAGAACTCCTGTTGGTGAAGCGCTATAGCGAGACCAAACAATAAAAGCAAGACCTTGAGGATACGATTCTCTGTGGTAGTTGCAATTTTTTTCGTATCTTTATTTCAAACCCACTCGGTCGAGAATGTCTTCAGGAGCCCATTGTACTTACTGTGGTTAATTAGTGATACCACTTAACCATAATGAGGAGAAACAAAATCGTGCTTCCAAGTGCTTACTCTTGAGGTTTGCATTTACGACAAGTTCTGGCCGATATTTCGGTGGAGTCATGAGAGTAGTGTTTGGTAATTTGTATATTAATGTATACACAATGTTGAGAGCTTTCGTCTCAGCTTTCCATCATGTTATGAGCACTTAACACGAGCAAGCGACATTCACGAGTAACGGTCCGTATTCCATGATCGAGTGGAGATTCGTGTTGCTAAACTACCGCACTTCCGGATATTAAACGATTTGATATTGCGAGCACAAGGATATCTGTTCACATAGAGCACGAACTCGGCGGACTTGGATTCATTATGAAAAGCTCTCAGAGCTCTGACGACACGCTCTGTATACGATCTTGTCGTTAGGCTTGACTGAATCGAGTGGAAAGTAATTAGTCAGCCATGGTGTGCTGAATTCTTCAGATCAATTAAAAAAATTAATAATTTTCAATTTTATTTGGTATGCCGAGCTCAGGGAACGAGTAGCAGAAAGTTCAGTGCCCAGAGATTGCTCTGATTTTACTATACATAGTAATAGAAAAGATCTGGCATTCTCGTGTGTCATCTGTCAAAACTTTACCCGAACGAGAAACTCGCAAACATTTCGGGACGTGCCATATGGATAATGTTGATGATTTCTACCCTTGTTTCAGAAGATTCGTACGCAGGTGAGTTTATTCGTATGTTACTTGTTGAGCATGCAGTAAAATGTTGCTGTTTATGAAAAGTCAAATGATTTCATTTCAACATTACGCTCTGTTATTTCGGAATGAGATGCTTGAATAATGGTTCCCTTTCAACCGAATGATCTGCTTCGAAATGCGAAGGAAATGAACTCCGTTTATTGAGAGAATTAAGAAGAAAAAACAAGTCCATCACCATAAGAAAAAAGAATTGATTGACGGAGATGTAATGGTTCTGCCCATTGCCTTCCGTTCGATCAGACACGTCCTTCTCTCTTCATTAAAATGTTAATCTCCAGTAGAGGATCCCAGACAATGAGGTGGAGGAGGGAAGGGTTATGGGGGAGCGGAGCAGGAGACGAGAGAGGAACGGGTAACGATGGTTCAGCAAAGCATAAGTGAAGGGGGCAACAGGTGCTCAATAAAAGAGTCGCGCTTACGACTGGATTGCGTAATTGGTATTGACAAAAGGACTAATGATATTGAATGCTGTAATGCTGATGAAGTTTCCTTGTTTCTCTGCCTCGCACACGCGTACTCTCTGTCATCACCGTTTTCCTCGCGAAGCTCCATCGGAGCATACATTACGTGAACAAAAGAGCTATGGACACATAAACAAATTGGCGCACCTACGAAACGCCGCAGAGACACAAGGCACTTTCTAAGCATAGGCGTGTCCGCTGTGATCTCATCAGGATTAACCAATTACGAATAACGCCGTAGCAACAGGTGATTCGTGACCCCAAATGACACGGTCCCAAGAATCAATATTAACAAAGTTCCTTGCTGCTTCAATCGCGATCCACGAATGTCTGTTCTTTTCAATGAGTTGAAATTTTTCTCTGTTCCCATCGATTAGTTCTTTACACGTTGCTCGAGATATATTGATGAAGATGAACGACTAGATGAACAACAATTAATGAAAACTTTTCTAGTTCAAATTCTATCAAGCCACACCGACGACCATAATTACTTTATAACTCATTAAGTTTTCATAGAGCTAAATCGAGATCCGATCGATGAGAAAGTGGCTAACATTTAAATCGACAGGGAAAAGCTTTCGTTGATTCAATGTATAAGTCAGTTACGTATGGGGGTGAAAGATATCGGGTGAAAGGAAAGAGCGAGCGGAGTGCAATTGGAAAAGGATTCCAGCCGGACACTATCGGTGATCCGATAGAAATATTTTACTGGTTTCAGGAGGTTCATGCAGACCTATATATATCTTTGGCTGCATGTATGTGGGTATAGAGGATGTGGAATAGCGTCGCGATCTTTGCATCGTTGTAAAGCTGGTGCTCTTTCTTTATTGAGATTTCTTTCTTTTTCTTTCTTCACGGCTTTCGCTATTGGAGCGAGACCTTTTTGTTCGTTAATGTCATCGTTCGAGAACGACTATCGAGCGGTCCATCCACTCCTTCTTCAGGGGCTCTGGATTATGCGAATATACGCAAGAAAGGTAAAAAGAGGAAAGAGAAGCAATAGCAGGGACTGGGGCAAGAAAGAGAGAGAGAAAAATCGAGTACGAAGCACACGCGAGGAACTCTCGTTACGATCCAATCCTCGAGATGGACCCGCGGGCTCTACCTCCGCAGGACCGTCTCGAGAAGAGACTGTTTATTCTGAAGTTGGTCCTCTACGTCGTTACTCTCTCTCTCTCTTTCCACTTTTTGGTGAGCCAAGAGAGAAGTTGATGGAACGAGTTGGGTTGCGTTAGAGGGTTGCCGAAGGAGTTGGATAGCGATTGGAGGTCGAGTATACCGAACCGTACACGTATACATCGAATGCTGGAAGCAAGAGGGCGACTGCAGCAGCAGCAGCAGCAGCAGACGGTCCTCTTCCTGTCGTACGCCACCGCATGGCCCTCTCTTTTGCTCTCCTCGTTGTTACGTCGAATGGAAAAGTTACAGATTGCCAGAGAGAAAAGAATAGGCATGCCACTTCCTCTTTTTATCGTTTTTGTCTCAAAGACAAAAATGTACAGGGTGTCCTGTCATTAATATTTATTCCGCTAGAGTTTCCCATGAAAAAATCTCAGACTGTTCTCGCCATGGGGTGCTTTCCCCATGAGTTATTATGAAAATTGGCCATGTCACCACGCTCGGTTCCATGATATTCCGCACAAGAGCAGTCCACGATGTTTTTCGCAACCGCGACTAAAAAGTTCGATTACACGAACTTTTTTTTTTTTAATTCCATTTCTTTGAAGATTTGTTCTGTATGCAAAAATTTCCAACTGGTTTGCCAAAGCGTGTGCTGAACATGTGCCAATTCGTTGATACCGATTTGTTGAGTTGTTTAGAAAAAATCCGTTGGTCTCAAACTTCGGTTCAGGAATATGCAAGCATCCCGGACGAGACACCCTGTACGAGAATCTACAATGCATTTGATCTCGTTCAGTCGAGGATATGTATATAGAAACATGGTGCAGAACTCGAGCCAACTTTTCATTCTTGAAGAAGAGTCCAGACGCAGACTTGGTTCGAGACGATAAATCGACAACCTCAATAAGCATTAACCCTTGAGCGTTAACAGCCAGTGTGATTCGAGTCAATATGACAGAGCGATTCCGATCAATTTGGAGTGCCCTATAAATTCACGTGTGTGGGTAAGTGCTGATACGAAAGAATGTACAGGTCGCTAAAGTCAAATTAATCGCGAGTACGAAAGATTCGATGACACGATGATATTTCAGCCGCAACGATGCCATTCGATTATTTTTAACGTCCCGTTCATTTTTCCATTCCTGCTGGATAAAATCGATTGGAAATCACTGGGAAAAATATTTCGACGAGAAAAAATTACGTCTAAAAGTGCAATGTCAACATTTTTTGTTTTTACCAGTTTCTCGTGGTCGTTCTCGACGATGATGAGGTTCTCCATACAACCCTTATAAGGTATAAATGAAAGGTCCAATAAAACTTTGATCGCTGTTTCTGTGTCGAACTGGAATTGGCTCAACGCAAGCGGAGCGAGAATCGATTGGATTGTTTCTCAAATTTCGAGTGGACTCCAAAGAGGTATATTAGGTTGAGGAGCAGCAGACGTCTTGGGCGATTCTCGAAGTCCCGGAGGGTTGTTACCTCAAATGGCGAAGTTACAGAGAGATTGCAGAGGAAAAAGAGTGGTCGATATAGTCGATCTTGCCATCTCGCTTTTTCGCTTTTCGTTTCTCTTCCTCCCTGGCGAACGCTTTTCACTCGATGATATTTCTTTCTCTTTTACTCTCTTTGGCCATTCGTACACGGGCCGAAAATCCGTTTTCTCGATCGCCTTACGACGCGGACTAACTGGAGCATCCCTCTTAGTACGATGGAGGTAATGCGCGACTTTTATCTTGGCAACTTTTTCATTTTCCCAACTGTGTCCTGTTAAATTGTCGATCCGGACAACGGAATTTTTCTCGTTTACACCCCATTACAGTTCAAGAAATCGAAAAAACTTTTTTTTTTCCCCACACCAGAATGAAAATCCAATGGACACGATAAACAAAAAAAAAAACATATGGATCGTGATGAAAAAACAAACATTTCCAATTACCACTCATCTGGCATTTCTGTTGAAGACGATAATCCATTTTTGTTACATTCCATTCAAGCTTAGCGAAGATTACAGAAACGTTTTAAATATTCGATGAAATGTTAAATATCTGCCGATAAAAAACTTTAAGAAGCGGAAGGGAGTTGCATTTTTTGCCGGATTTTTCATGATGAAAAGTTATGTGCGTGATGTTTGAGCTTGATTGAAATATTTGAGCGTTAGCCATCGTTTGGTTCGATCTTTGGAAAAATATTATTTCCCGATAATCGAGAGGTAAAAAAAGAGAAAAAACAAATACATTCCAGAATATTGACAGTAAATAAATTATGATCGGTCCAGCTGTGTTTGAACGGTGCAATATCGGACAATAACCGGAGGTTATAAAAAATAAAGATAAAAAAATTGAAAAGAGTTATGAAATGCCGAGAATATATCGACGAGCTACAGAGAATGAAAACAATTCATAATTTCTCTTCTCTCCTTTTTTTCCCTGCCTTTGTTCGTTCTTGTATTTCTTCATCCGTGGTTCACTGGGATTGTTCATTTATTATCGAAATCAACATCGATACGAGGGAGAGAACGGGGCTCCGTTGTTCTCCGGGCATCAGTGGAAAATTCCACAATCTTCAAAAGCTTCGTTTGCTCGTTCCCGTTTTTTGCCTACTTTCCTAAAAAAGTTACATTTCTGGTTATTTGTTCCTAAAAACCTTCGATCCGGTGAAATTAGAAATAACGAAGAACATTTTTATCCCATCGTTAATTAATTAACGGGTGTGTACGAAAAAATACGAAAAGATCGACAAATAACCGACGCGCGTCTGCAAGATCAAAAAAATACGAAAACGTAACAGTGGCCGGATCGTGTGACGGATTGCGAGAGCAATTACTTTAATAGAGATTACGAGAGGAAATGAACTTCCGGAGCTCTGATTATCGATAACTAATTAAACAAATTTATGGAAACTTCTTCGTTTGAAAGTAATGAAAAACTTAAAACTCTGATGTCAAAGTAAACCGGAATATCTTTGCTGCTTCGTTTTCTTCTGCGATTCTATTTCCGTTTTAGTATTCCGTTGTTTGATCTTCAGCTCCGCCGTCTCGATTCCATTCTTCAGCGTTTTATCTTTTCCCGTTACAAAATAATTCCCTCACGATTGTACCAATAAATGCGCACATACAGTAAATGCGAGAGAAGAGAATCTTCCTCCTCGCCATCCGCGTAATTAATTAAAGAAGCCGGATTAACACGAGCCACCGGCTTGTGTCCTCGACGATTTCGATACGTCCAACGCGGAAGGTCCCCCTGGCAAAGGGGAGGGAGAGGACGCAACAAATGCACGGGAGCGTCGAACGAACGATAAACGGAAGGAAACGCGAACAATAAATTTCCTTAGCGACGACGGGCCAGATACCAGAAAACATTCCTGTTGTGTATACGTCGTTTCCTCCCATGCATGCACTAAAATCACCGTGCGAATACCTGTAATATATTTTCGTCTATCTATACCGTGCTATTTCCTCTGCACTTGGTTAAATGCATCTATAGATCGTCGGGCTTAATTTTCACCTTCGAACTCTAATTTTTCTCTCATCCTTATCATCCCGCCTACATTATGAACTCTCGTTGTTATGAGTCGCTACAAGCATTGATTCTGACTTTTTGAGCAGAATATTCTATTCGATTTTCGATCATGAGTTCTCGCTCATAATTATTTTCGTTCAACGTTCTTTAAGTAGACCGAATGGAGATCGAGTGAATTATTTATTTTCGGTTGAGAAATGTTTTGAAAAATGTAACGATTCACGTGCTTGGAAACCAATGTATTTCCAAACCAGCGTTTTTCGGACAGGATGAGGAAAATTGTTTTTTTTTTCGGAACTTGGAGAATCTAGTTTGGAGAGGTTGCAGAAACGAAAGGATTATTTTGCTCCAGTCCAAAAGGGGAGAAGTAGGAATAAAACTCACCAGATGTGAATTCACACTCAGATGGACCTTTTTACCATTTTTCTTCGGCAGTGGTTCGGTTTCAATGTCAGGAACAGTTAACTCGCCTGACAGGATACGAAGAACAAAAGCAAGTTGAATGCTTGGTAATAGTATAACAGATAATTAATAATCCGCCTGTCTCCCTTTCTATTTTCATCTCTCGGCGAGATTAACGGACTGCACTCTCGCTTCTTACTCGCTTCTCTCGTCATTGCTTCATTTGTGTGTTGTCCATGCATTTTTGCGTGCGCAAAACAGCCCATTCTGTCCAAGAGCACAATCGGTGCTTTGATCCTCCAAACAATGTATCCAGAGATTTAAAGTATTGCAAAAACATCACTAGCCTTTCACGAATGCTTTTAAGTAATTGCTGCATTGAAAAGTCGTACTTCAAAGTCCAATTCCTGACAAATTAACAGCCGATTCCGCAAAAGAGAAACAATCGCGTTCCGCGCTAAATTCCCATGAAATTACTTAAGGTAATTACACTCGACGTTACGCGAACATTAAGCAAATTGTATTTTATCGTCCAACAGAACAATATTTGTCTCCTTCCTCTGTGAGATTTCTCAGATCTAGTGAATTTAATCCATTCTACGTCTCTTGAACTTTCATGACTCAAAGGATTTCGGACAAACTGTTCCACCTCTACAAAAAATTTCCGTAATTCTCAAACACCATGTGACCTGTAACCCTAAAACCGCATACTCAGTTTTTTTCGGACTCAAAACCCGTAGAAATTGGCTCGAATCTCTTCTACAATTTGGGAGTTCCTCTTATGCGTTGAAAATGTTTCATTGTTCACGATTATCTTCGTTTTTCAATAACGAAGAGAATGACTTGCGACAAAGTTGTCTTCGGTGATTATTTCAATATGAAATTTTGTTGACAGAAATTTGAAATTGGAAACAATCGTCTGGATGATTTTTAGGATTTTTTTTCTTGCCTGAAAACACATGAATCAAAGTCCATGGTTTGGATGTAATCGTTAATCATGTGTTGGTCAAATCTCCGAGGACTATAAACGGCAGGATGTTTGGATTGGTTGGCGTGGAAAGTCTAATATGTATTAAGGTAATGGAGTCCAAATCCCGTGATGCTCATACAGCGAGTATTTTTACGAGCAATATATTTATACGTTTGCATTTGTAGCGATAAAACGTATAGGGGCTTGTGCATTCAACAGCAAAGTTTTATGCGACCAGTGACCAATGGACCATCAGAAGATAGAGAGAAACAGAGCTGAGAGAAAAAAATGAGAAAAAGGATAAAACATCGAAATAGAAATAGGACGACAGACAGAGACAACGGGAGAGGGTGAAGGTGGAGAGAAACAAAAAGGAAAAGATGTAGAACGAGCGAAGCCAGCAGAGAGAGAGAGAGAGAGAGAGAGAAAGATTGAGATAATAAATCACGGTAGATCGTCGAGCATTTCCGAGTCTCGAGACCACTAACCACACGGCTATTCTGTATTTACTGCAGAATAAAAAATAAAAATAGAATCGAACGAGATCACAGGGAGGTGATCCTCCCGAGTTTAAAGCATCGGCCATGTCGGTGTAGGGAATCGAGAAGGAGAGAGGAGAGAAAGGCAAAGGCGGGTTCGTTTTGTGCAGCGCATTCGTATTCTCCGGAATAACGAGATAGGAGACCGGCGATCAGCCGCAGCAACCTCTGCCAACGGGCACATACATCTTAATAAATCGGATAGCGTATCCACGCGTTTTCATGCCCCCTCTTAATCCTGACCAACCCCAGGAAGCAGCAGTTAGTGTACAGATCGAGATACGAATCCGTCTATCCTCTGCTTATACAAAAATCCATTACCAGAACATGTATACGAAACCGATGAAACTCCTGAAAGGATTTTCCCCCGTTTTTAAGATCCTCGTTTTCATTGGCAATCACATTTTTGTTTATTGCCGATTCCAGTTGCCCAGCTACTTTAATATTTCGTACAATATTGCTAATTAGAAATCTGGATCTCGAACATCTTAAGTGTAGCTCCTTATACTTTAAGCATGCATTTCATGGAGGAGTATCGATGTAACTTTCCATTTTCTGGGCAGCGAAGTTCAGGGCGTTTGGTAACTTGAGACAACTGTTTAGAATTCTATTCGATTCCGATATTCAAAACAAGTCGAATCTAATTATTAATCACTAATGATAACTCGAGCTGAGGGTCCATCCCAACGGATGCATCAAAGTTTCTTCTCAAATCGATTTCAACCTGACGATCAGTTTTCAATTCGATTCTTTCGAAAAGTTACGATCGCAGCTTTGAAAAAGCCGTTGGCTTGTCAACTGCCTTTGACTTTTTTTATTTCGGAATTTAATTTTCACAGGTTTCAACAATTTAATTATAACATCGTGTAGATTTGTGTATGGGCGTTTTGATAGCAATAGTTGATGATCAATCGATATGTAGGTCGAACAAGTGTATTTATCCTTAGTCATTAGCATAACTCTTAATTTGTGCATAGCACGTAACATTGTATATAGGAAGGAGATGCACGGAGTAATAATTATTGCTATACATTGCTCTGCGTTTATATCTAGGAATATCCGGGAAGTTTAACAACGTTGGAGGCGCAGGAGTTATATAACGGAAACCAATATGGATCGAGGGAGGAATTTATAGAGGGTAGAGATATGTATTTAAATGAATATAACTCGATTGGGTGCTCATCGTGCACGTATTTTCGAATAAGAAAATGCCTGGGGTGCTTTCGATATTCGATTAAATATGATATATCGGTTTGAAATCCGCAGGATGGATGAAATAATTACTTACATAATTAAAAAGCTTGATTTATTTAAAAAAAAAAAAAAAACGAGAAGAGGAAAAGGAGAAAAAATTGTTGGATTTTTTCACTGTTCGTTCTCGTGGATCGGACATTATTCTCGGAGCTTTTAGCTGAACTGGAAAGCGAGTCTGGTGACGACAGAAGCGCCCGAAATCTCTGCATAGTAGAATGTATCATTTTCGCGGTTTCATTTGTGCGAAGGGGAAGAGATAGAATCGCGTAAGACACATGAAGGCGAAGCAAAGTCAAAGTAGTGGAAACGTATGCGACTCCAGGCAGGAAATAATAATCAAAGAGCGATATCTGAGAAGCGCCTTTCCAACTCTTTTTCTTACCACGGTAAAGCCGAAAGTTGGTTTAATGGCTTTTGCAATCCGTGAATGCATTTTGGGAGGAGATCTCGGGTGATACGAAAAGTGCTATGGATTTTTCATAGGTGCATGGGGAAAATATATGAATTCCTGTAGCGCTACCTTAAGAATTTATCGATCATGCATGTCATTTTCGTCTTGGCATTTCAGGTGGACTGTTTTCCTTCGCACGCTCCGTTGCTCGTGGTCCTGTCCCTATGAGACTCTCCAAAGTGTCGCCCACGACTACTTCTTCCCGATGCACAACTGCATCGTATTGCACGGTGGGGGCGAGGGGGGAAACTATGGAAAACCGAGCCGCCATGGAGGCAGCGATATTTACCAGAGTTCCAGTTGTTTACCACCATGAAAAATCGAAGGAAAACAACTGTCTCTCGTTCAGCAGTCGATGCGCAAACCGCTGTTGGCTATCCGCGCAAAAAAAGTGACTAAACGTCCAGCGCCGAGCCAGCATTGCGTCGGTCAAGCTCAATGTTAGCCAAGAACCGCACAAGCGGTCACCCAAACACGTATCAACTTCGCTCCAAGCTGCTTAACCATGGCATTCACCGAAGCCACAAATTAGTGGCAAAAAAAAGTACTTGAGGAAAATCGTTTCGTAATGTAGACATTTTCACTCGTCCTGTACTCAATTAAGCATCTCATCGTCGCATGCTCAAACGTATACACGTTCGCACGCACCTTCATGTCGTCGTATGGCTGTGCAATCGCCAGCGGAAAAGCTGTGGGTACGTAAGCATCGTATAACTGACTCGAATAAGAGCCAATATTTGCTCGCTCCCGACGCGGGGTAATCTCACTCGTTCTTCGCATACGCGAGCAGAGCTTCGTACACGCTTTACCATGGTAAATGTGCTGTACGCACAGGCATATATATGTACGAAATGTTCTTGTATATACAAAAGAGACAAATGGAGCGCTACAACCGTACTGCATATATATTTATATATATAAATGCATATACCGAACAGTATTATATAAGACGAGTATTACGCGTCTCAGCACCCTCGAAATACGTATAGCTATATATTTGCTCGCAGGTACCTTCAGCCAGAAAGAGTGGATAAGGGGTTGCATATTTCCCACCAGTCTCTTCTTCTCAAGAGGAAAGAGTGACGAAGCAAGTTGCCATATCAGAGCAGAACGAACCGCATTCTCGTCATCTCACAAAAGAGGAAAATTTCTCTCCTTCTCTCGATTATATTCGGATGTACTCGCGCTGTAAAGATACACGCTTCGCGGAACATTACTGACAATAACGTATACATCGCCACATCCGAGTGCATTACGTGAAAATCTTACGCGTCTCGGGGATTTACTCCAGAAGGGCTGGAAACTGTTATTCCGTTTTGGTGGCTTTGTTATTTCTTTTTTTTTTTTTGCAAATCTGTCTCGAATATTTTAAACAGGTATTCGCTTTGCTTGTTTTTTTTTTCATCCGAGTCATTGTTGCTGCAAATATTTATTGTTGATTTTTCGACCACCACCACGTCAATGGTTCTTTCTCATTTTTACAAACTTTGTTCGACGTATTTGCATTGAGGCTACTTGATATTACATTTAGAATTGAGAAATTAATTAGCGAAACGACAAACTGCAAACGTGCGTTGCCTCGCAGTCGACTAGTCGTAATGTCGCATCAAAGCACATTTAACGAGTATATTACCGCACGTCCCTTGGTATTTGCTTTCCATGTTTTCTGTAACTCTAACACAAGACTTTTCATGTCGAATTAATTAGTTGCTGGTTCGTGGGTTTTCAGAAGAATCTTGTTTATGAATTAGTGCGAGTTTTCGAAATCCGCGCATCGAAGATCAAGCGCAAAACGTTGATTCTATGAACTATAAACAATTTCCCGTTTCATAACCGTTGACGTGGCTTTTTCAACGTTTTGCCGAAGAAATTAATTGAAAAATGGTTTCCACTTGATTTCAGAGTGGAAAATTCTGTAAAAAGTGAAAGCGACGTCATGCGAATGCAAGATTTTTGAAGAACATATTCGCGTAAAAATGCCTATGCATATAGAAAGTTATCAGTCATGCAATTTCTCGATAGGTTACTCGTGGTCGTCCGCATCGAACGTAGACGTAATGCTCATACGTGAAATGCACTTTACTTACTCGCAAACCTACAATTCCACACACCCTGACTTTTTTCCCGATCTCTCTGTCACTTCCAATATTGCCAAGCGTCCTCGAGAGAGCACCCTTTGGCCCGTTTCAAAACTACATCGCAAACTTTTTCCCGAGAGACTATACACGAGGATGTTGGTGGTACGTGATGCCTTTAGACCGGGGAAAGAAGGGCAAGTGGGATGTTTTCCGGGTCAGTGAATAATGCACCCGAGCGAGTGAAATAATTACTCAAAGAACGTCTTAAATCGGCGCTTTCGCGAGAGCCTCGTTCCTTATATATTATCACCTCCTTTATACGTAACAAAGTCTTTTCCCCCACTCCTCTTTCTTTCTATACTCGTTTGAAGTCTATAATCTCCTGGCATCTCCATCTATTATCTTAACACTCCAACGATTCTTTCGCCCCTTTCATTACATTTCCCATTGCAAATTTCATTTTTTAATTCTTCAAGTTGCAACAGTGCAACTTGAAAAAAAAATTGATTAAAAATCGGGACATTTCGATTTTTCTTTACGAATGTGAACGAAGCAACGACAATTTAAGGAAATCGGTACGCGGAAGGCTCTACTTGATGCAAGTGACCGCATAAATTTGCTGGGATCTCGTAAATAGAAGTAAAAATCAATTAACTATTGGCAGGGTGAGCAAACGGCAAAAATTTTGTTCGGGTAACCGGAATGATTTATTTAGATAATAAAAACAGGGAACGTGAATTAATATTCTGATGAACTGCGGAGTAACATTCGAAGATTTTCATTGTTGGAACGAAATCTTTCGAAATCCATGCAAAGTTACAGAATTTTTTAGCGAAAAAATTGAACATGCATTTTTTGGACAAAAAAGACAAGGGAAACCGAAAAAACCACACGGCGCTTTAAAAGTTTAGATCGAATACCTAAAGTATATATGTATATATATTACACTATATCACCGTCAATTCTCCGCGAACAAACCCGCCACAAATTTCAAAACCGACGTACCGCGTCTCTCCGCATCCCATTGACTATCCACCGTCCGAAACTTCGTTCCAGCAGGAAAAGCCCGAGCATTATTAATCCAAAGTTCGAAACTCAATGGCGAGTGAGCTTAGCCGAAGAGAGCAAGAGAAAGAGCCGAAGTGAGAAAGAGTGAACGAGAAAGAGTGAGCCAGAGGGATGGAGAGAGAAAGGTCGAGAAGGAAGGAGAAACGGCTGCAGATTTAAGGACGAGAGATTTCGTCCTGAAGTATCTGAAAAGTGTCTTCGAGTTCGGTGAAATAGATGAAGTTACGCAGTTACTAGAAACCCAATATAAAATATATGACTATATCGGCGGAGAACGTGAATCACCTTCGAAGCATCCGCGGTGCATCCAATCCTGACAATATAGAAAAATCGCACTCACTGGTAAGCCCAAGTCCAGTTGAAAATATTACCTTATGACAATGAGCAGTGGAGTAAGAACAATATGCGGAAAATATACATTTATTGTTGCCAAGAACAATGTGAAAGAAGAATTCTCGAGAAAGCTTGGAATTGGATTTACAAGAACATGATGACGAGAAGGTCGTCATAACCGGAGCCTCGGACCAGTTGCTTAGCAGCAGGATGATAAAACCGAAGGATGAAATTTGTCGAACAATTCCTCAATTTGATTGAATGGTTTTGCACAAATTTAAAGGGACAGAACGGTTATTCCTTCGGTGGTGTAAAAGGAGCAAGAAATGATAGATGGACTGCTGACGACAAGAGCAGAGAAAAAGTAACGGTGGCAGGAAAGAGCGGTTGCTTGGAAAAACAAGGTTTATAAGAAACAGGAGAGAGACAGTGCAAGGAATATGGAATGAGGATGAGGAGAGAAAAAAGGGGATGAAGGAAAAGCAGGAGAAGAAGACAGCAGGAGGTGGCCTTGGTACACGCGTTATTACGTCTTTCGAGGATAGACCGAGTGTAGCGTTCGTGGGCAATATGTTCTAAAATTGTTTTACTCCAACAAAGAAGAGATAAAAATGTTTCACGAGAGGCGGCATGCGCGAGGACAGAGAAAAAGATGAGACCGAAAGGAAGATAAAAAAGGAGAAGGAAAGAGCGATGAGAAAGGAGAGAGAAAGTGAGAAAGAGAGTGCACCACACCCCACAATTCCGTACAGGGCAAAAGTCCTCTGGCGTTTCGTATAGCGCTCCCGCGCGTCTTCTCCTTCTGTCCTCTCCGAAAGCTCGCTGCGAAGTAACTTTTGCGGGATGTGATGTGGAAAATTGGATTCAAGTTTGGGCCACCGAGAAGAGGGATGGGCGCAGGGAGAGAAGAGTAGACACGCTAGTCGGATAGCGAAAAGAAGACCAAACGAACAGAAGAAGAAAGATAGAAACAAGTGGTTGGTGTGCGTATATGTGTAGATATGGCAATACTTTTGAGAAAAAAGAAAAAAAAACGGAGATGAAAATAGAGATGAAGAAAAAGAGCGAGAGAAAAGGAAATCGGTGAGGGGTGGGAAAGGAGGGAAAAAACCAGTGGAATAGAATACCACGAGAGGGTCGAGCAGGGCAGACTCAAGAAAATACATATACAGGCGACGTGCTGGATGCTCCGGTAGGACGCGCGCGATTGTTGCTTTCTTCCTCCCTTCCCTCGATTCTCTCTTTCCTAACTAGTCCTTTCTTTCTCTTTGGTTTCTTGTATTTGTGACGTATGCGCGTCTGTACGGACTGCATATATTTGTATTCACCGAAAGGTGGGCTTTCCAACTCAACCTACTCTCTGTCTCTCTCTCTCGCTCTCTTTTTTGATTTCTTTGCGTCCCTCGCGCTCAAATATACAAGTACGTGTGCATATACAAATGCAGGAGAGATGCACATGTAAGTTTTTATAAACGCGCCTTCCACGACAACTGAGACGTACATTTTACGAGGTAAAGTACGTACGTAGCACTCTCGGGCCATCCTGGGACTTTAGAGCCAGCTATTACTACAATTTCTCATGTTCCCTCCACGATTTTCGACTCGACGAAGCGGTCCAACCGAGTAATTTCCTCCTTGCCGGCCAGAGCAAAGATCCTACTCACTCTCTTGCATGCACTCTCTTTCTTCATGCATCTCTTTCGGTCTCTTCTTCTTATGAACGCAGACTCGGGACTCCCCCGTTTTCTCACTCTATTTCTCTTTCCCTTTTTTCTGTTCATTCTACTCGTCACTTTACTTTCTGTTTTATTACGTATTCGTTTCCACTTTTCTCGTGAATTCGCTTACGTTGTTTCTGGCCCGTTTGGTCTTCCGGGATTTCCCAGACCTACTCTTCTTTCCCACTCTTTCATTTTTTCTTCCTCCATTTCCCATACTCCCTCGGCAGAACCTTTTTCCGAGCTGGAAATATCATTACGAGCCTGTTTGCTCAGTCCACAACATTTTTGCGATTACTGAGCCATTATGACATTTCTCCAAGATCGAATATATAATCCGCAGAAATTTTTCATCAGCTTATCGCTTCATTTTCATCTTGAGCCGAACTGATAAAACAAAAATCGAGAGAATGCGGTTGTCGTTAATCAAAATAATCTAAAAAAATGAAATGAAAACATTTTTTTTGTATACACTCGAAGTTTTATTTTATTTTCATGAAAATTTACATGTGCGCGGTAAACATTGTTCAAAATTTAACGTCATCGGCTGATTAGATTATGTGTTGATATGTTTTCGATTGTCATTTTTTCCATGCAGCAATCACGACCGGGATTTTGAGGATCAAAATAAAAATCTTTTTCTCATTCGGATCTGTCAAGAAAAATGATGCAACAGAGTTGGCTGCCAGTTTTTCGAGAGAAATAAAGTCATCCCATTTCCTCTGTAGACACATACGTCGAAGAATCCGCGACTTCATGATCCCAGGAATGAAAAAGAGACGCGAAAGTTTGAAGCTTGCAATGTAACTTTGGCGGGGTAAGCCCGTACCCAAGAACGTTGTTTTGTTCGACCCTATAAAATGCTCGACATTCTTTGAAGTGCTCTGACAAACTTCAACGTCTCGTGGCTTCGAAAAGAAACGAGGAAATCTGTTCGAGTTCTAAAGATGACGCGGTGAGAGGACGCGATCGTAAAGCAGGAAAAGTGGCACGACGTGCATTAGTTATTCACAGGGAAATGAGAAAGAACGTTTTGCTACTGAATTCGTTGTTGGAACGTCATCGAATGAGGCTCTCGTTGCATTGCAATAGACTTTTTCGTGCAAAATGAATCGCCCGAACGATGGTGAATATTTCAAAGTCATACAGTCACCGGACTTTTGATCCATTTCCAAGCCACCAATATCCTCCGGACCGCAGCTTCGTGCGTTTTGAAACTGGATTCGGGAGGATCGGACTAGTTCCGAAGGAACTTTGGTTGCCGGAAGCGTTATACGAGACAGCCAATGTGACCACGAACCGTTCGCAAGGCTATGCATATATCTGTCTGGGTGGAAGAGCAGGGAACATGAGTGGACGGTGTAGCTCTGATCTAACCGAGAGTCCCTTGTTCAACCTCCTATGCGAGCCCCTCTCGGCAACTATCCCTGTCTGCTCGGAAACTAAAATTCTAAGCTCTCGACCAGAGCATCGACACAAAGCTAAAACTTCCAACCCTGCTAACTCCTTCTTCATCAAACGCTTATCGCTATTTGCACAAACCAGACGTGCGAATAAAGACTCTAAGAAGCTTTTCACACCCACAAATCTTTTAACGAAAGATCGACGCTCTCTTGTCCTTGAGTGCGAGGAGAAATCCCCCTGCACTCATAATGCAATGACAACGATGTTCATGAGTCTCGTAAAAAGATCCACGAAGATCGAAAACGAATACAATATCGTATGATGAAGGGGGAAAAAGAGTGCGAGGCCTTGCCTCATTTTTGATTGCTGATAAATCTTAATTCTAATTTGGAACAATCGGTTCCTCATTGTCTGATGTTTTAAATTCCAAATTATGCATAAACATTTGGTAGAAAGGAATATAAAGCAGTTTCCTGTGGTGCAAGTCAACGAGCCAACCGTGGCCAGTCCCATTGAGACACCCTTTAGATTTTCGTTGCAGTGCTAAATACCTTTGAGAGTTTGTTTGTGGATCGGATTTAGGGCGTGTCTTTAGGGACTTAATACACTTGGAAGTCCTTAATCGCGTGCACTATTCGAACTTTGTGAGTTATTGTTTTAAGCAAACGACGAATGGAACTTTAGGATTAATATGCTGCAGCCCTAGAGTGGCAACAGGACTCCTTAAAGTTCGGGTATATATTTATGAGAATTTATTTTTTCCTCTCAGTGTAATTGAATTCCAAACGTAACCATTCGTGACGATAATTTTTCTAAACATCAAGTGCAAGGCCGTATCGTTATCTCGAATACTGTTTCCTGGGCTTAACTTTTCGAAGGGTTTTCTTTCTCTAGAAATTGATTTGCATGGCTTAGCAATTCGCTGGACAGGAAAAACTTTTCATAGGGGACCGGAGCTCCGGGCGTTCGACGGATCTGAAGGAATAAATCAAACATATCCTTGACGTGTAACGTGGAAAAAACTTTCCAAAGTTGTTAATTATTTGGCAAAACACGTTCCAAATCCAATTTTTATGTCTTTAAAAAATATAAAACGAAACACAAACAATGTGGGTATGGAATTCCAGAAGAAAGAAATTCATCACATTTATGAATTTTATTTTCATTCGAGAAAGTTTTCTGCAGCCAGAACTTTGAGAAACAACATCGTTTCAGTTGGTAATGAATTTTGTGGTCGAACGTTCGTTATATTGTTTTTGCTATATTCTCGGGTTAAAGAGGGTTGATTGGCCTACAAACAGCAATATCAAGTGGGGAAAATGTGAGAGGCAGGAATAAGGCAGAGGAGAGAGGGAGAGAGAAAGATAGATTCCCGTTGAGGAAATTTGGATACCGACGCCCTCGGCGTGAATCAATTTCCTCGTCGTTTCGTGGTCGCAAATTCGTTTATCGCCCGCCCAACGTTCCTGTGGGACGATCTCCACAGAGTCTGATGCTTGCCACCTCAACCCCTTTCCCATTCAACTCACCAACTATTCCCTCTCGATGATGATCTCCGAGAGCAGATAGTTTCCCAGGCAGCAATAATCAATTGACGCGCACGAGCTTGGTGCACAATCGATTTACTCACTGAAACCACATCTCTCACTCAGTATACGTCCCGTCCCTTGTCACCCGGATGCTTCGGTACGCCGCTCCTAAAAACTTTTCTTTTTCGACTTCTACTCATTGAATTTTAAATCAGAAAAAGTTGCTCAGCCCTCGATTCGTTAACAAAAAATTTTTGCGTACCTTGTGGCATTGTCAAATTAATTCCAATGAATTGAATTACGTTAATCATTGAGTATTAATGATTGCGAATGCATTTTTAACAGAATTATAAACAGAATGTTCCTCCATTTTAATTGGCATCGATTTCGCTCTCGACATTCCGATTCTCATTTACGTTTATCCGCAATTTCATTAACTCTCCATTTTCGTAGAAAAAATTGATTAGTTTAGTCGAGACGGGAATTTATCAATTTCTTTGGAAACGCTGCTGCTGTGCTCTGCAATCGACGCGTGCCATAGAGTAAACGCAAAAGAGCCAACAACGACTGCGCCATTACCGCACAGCCAAGAGCTTCCAGTATACACATTTTAAAATTTAATTGAAAATCTAATTAAAGCACGCTCCGGAGAAGCACCCGCCGTGAATGCTCAGAGATACACAACGGCGATTATAGGTATATTACTCTTCGTTATACCATCAACACGTAGATAGTCGATGAATAAAGCGTCGAATTGAATTTTTTTTACATAATTCTCTTTGTTTCGGTTTGTCTGGATTTACGCTGTATTGCTCCCGGAATTTCATTATCACGGAATGCGAAATGCACGTTCTCGTCGACACAAAAAATCGCTTGTTTATATATTTTTTTTCACACCTGCGAAATTTATTTTTTAATCTACTCATTATATGTTTTATTAACAGAATTTTCATTCGAATCAAGCGCCTGAGTGTAATCATCAATGAAAAACTAGGAATACAGAATCCATTGGAAGGAATTAACGTTCGTTTTGCGCTCATGACCTTTTAATAACCTTCTTATCGATCGTCTATAGATTTTAATTAACTTCGATAATGCAACGAGCGGTATATTGGCAAATATCGTCAGCACGAGAAGAAAAATATTCAGTGGCCAAATCGATTACTTCGGGTAAGACGATTTTCTATTCCGCGAAACTTTCCAACTTTCGTCAAGTTTTACACGAAATTTGTTCGAAAGATGTAAAAAAGCGAACTGTTCCTCGCGGCGCATCTTACAGCCACATTATTGGCGTAGTTAAAAATTCCCAAGAAAAATACACCAGTCCAAGTGGTTTAAGCTCGAATAAAAGTTGTGAGGTGTACAAGGCACCCGCCATTGGGAGTTTCGTGACTCTTTGACCATTCTATGTATACGTATACAAAATAGAAAAAGATATTAAGGGTACTCGTTAAAAGTTTAGGTTTTTCTCGAACTAGGGACGTGAGAATCGGCGCGACGAAAATGAAGAAAGAGAGAGTGAGGGGGAGAGAGATAGTGCCAAAAGCATTCGAGGGAGCAACTATCAAGAGATCGCAAGTATTTTGCAGTGACAGAGTTGCAAGCAATCGCGCACACATTTTCCAAAACTTTATCCATCCAGAAAAGTCGAAGGAACTTTTTTTAGACTACTGCCAAGTTTACTTTCATTGTCCACACGAATCTATGAATAGAAATTCTGGAACTGACGATGGCATTCGTCATTGACTGAAGCTTGAACGAAATTTTGGCGTATTTGAATTTTTGGAAATATTTTTTCATCCCAGGATTCGAAAGAAAGGCATTCGTTGGTATTATTTTTGCCGTCATGAGATTGTGTTTTGACGGAGAGCAGAAGGAGATCAAAAGAGGCCAAAAACTGGCGACTAGTTAACGCAGCTCCGAGCGCAGCTCGTAGTTAATTTGCCAGGGGAAAAAAAACGAGGCAAGAGGGTGTTGTCAACCGAGATGGCACTGCTGACAAAGAAAGTCGCGCATTCTTTGTCACAGCATGGCTATTAACGTTTTCTCGCTCGTCCCTGCTGAACTCGAGCTTTGTGATTAAGACTAATGAGGGCAACTGTCGGGAAATCCTACGTCGAGCATCCCCCAAAAGACATCCCTCTCTCCCATTTACGACCGAATTTGTTCATTACATACTAATCCTCCAGACTCTTCCCCAGCCTTTCACTCAATCGTTTTTTGTTAACAGGATTTATTTGCACTTTTACTTTTGCAGATAATTCAGAGTCACGTTTTTTCTTTCCCAGCTATTTGTTTTACCTGTTTTTGTACTTTTTTGCCTATTAAGCCAAGGGTTTGTAGGGTGAGAGGGGGGGAAGGGGCGGATCTGTCGCGTCCTTTTCGGCCTAGCTGTGAAGACCAGGCTCAAATTACAGTCTGTCCATGGAAGCCTATTGCACTATTAACTACACAAGTTGAGACTAAAAAAAAGTCTCAAATTTTTTTGAAGATTATATCCACCGAACGTTTTCAACCGTCGTATCTTCTGAATTTGCAATACATTCTTTTAGTATTTTTCAAACAATTTCAAACTTCCCGTAACGGACTTACTTTGGAGCTGGAAACTTATTCTCTCGTCAGCCTAAATAATCCCCAGTCGATTTCACTTTGAATTTTCATCGCAGTCTTACGCAGGAAATCTTTCAGCAAGTCGACAGACTTTAATTTTGTTGTTGAAGGTTGTGTAAGGTGCATGACGATGGTGCAATTATTCATGGTTCTTCCTCGTCAAGTTTCTATTTGAAAATTGACGGAGAACGAGAATTTTCCGAAAAGATTGCAAAACCGAAGATAAAAATAAGTGCGAGTTTTGATCGTTTAAAAGTTGCATCACAAGATCGCGCGGTCATCTCGATGTTTCTGCTTTCAAAATCCGTTTCCAGACGGAATATCCTTGAGAATTTATTCTCGTTTCGTACATCCATCCGTTCCGAGAGAATTCCACTTACTCGGTCCGTGAAAATATCTTTCGAAAGATGTCGAGAAAACTCACATTCTGGGGCGACATCCAGCGTACGTTTATGCATACACACACACACACACCTCTACACACGTATACATATCACGATAAACGTCATTTCTCTCGAGGGGCTTTACCGGGTAGGCCGTTCCGAGACCGGGCACGTGTGTTCGCTTATAAAAAATGTATGAAATTTATGCGACGGTATGAGAATGTAAAATGTGAGATTGTTGGGTTCGATTGAGAGGTAGAATCTCATAAACGATTTCGCGGGTATGAAAAAAATTCTTTGATAAAAGGTTTTGGTGATCGATATATTTATATATAAACATACTTTTCATGAAGATTATGTTTATATATTTCATATATATTTTCCGTCAGATTTCGATAGGTTTATAAAATATGGGTTACTCCTCGTCACTTGAACATTCTCGAGCTCCGATCCCTGTTGATTCGTGAAGAGATTTTATACGTTTTTCTATAAAAGAAATAACTCGACACGCATTTCGGGACTTTGCGATTTAGGCATTTTTTTCGTATTGACTGTGAGTTGAATTGTCGACTTTTTGCTGCACTCTCCAGGGGTCAGTTCAACATAAAAAAATAATCGGAATCCACGGATGCTTAAGCGGAAAAGAAACGTCGGGTCCTGCATAAGACTTGCAATAACCTACTTGAGTTTTCTATTTTGAGATTCCGATCGACCGTCTTCTGTATCGCGTTATTTCATGTCACTTCCGTGCTCAATGCTGAGCTGTGTGACTTCTATTAATTGAACCGCATACAATGCAAATTGATATTATTTTTGAGCGGATCATTCATCAGGTTGTTCACAATGCACGCTGACGTCTATTTACAGTATCATGTACCGAGATGGAGCTTTCCTCGTTGTTTTCAGCGGAATGACAATATCGGGGCACGAAAATTAAAGGCTCGATATAGATAGGTGTATCCAAGTCAGTGAAAGATAGTGGAGAGAACGTGAGCGTTAAATATGCATGGCGGGTAAAGCGGCAACAATAGCACAGCATCCCTATCGTTCTCATCTCTCGCTCTGTTTCATTGTCAATGTTCCTTCCTCTCTGTTTCTCGTTCTACTCGTGGATCCCTACTCTCGAATCTCGTGAACGAGAATTCTGGATATTGGTCTTTCTCGTGCTCTATATAGCTCTCTCCTTCGTTTCAGGTTCCTGTACATCGCTAACATTTCAAGCTCCCACAACGGCGAGCAGTTGATCGGAAACCACGCGCAAAACACACCTTGCTAATGGCTCCCTTGCTGCTGGCTATATTCCATCTCCGTTTCTCTCTTTCTCTCTCCCTCAGTCTCTTCCATCTCGTTTCTCTTTTCCCTCGCTCTTTCTTTCCCTCTCTCTCTCTCAATTCCTCTATTCTTCCAACTTTGAGTCTGACATCTACCAATAATTCAACAAGCACTCGGCCACCCTTGCTTCTTATTCTCGTGAGATACATTCTTGACCATCTCACAGCTTACTACGTATGGACATGAGAGGTGATCGCAGTTAAACGAAATCATGGCAACTGTTCAATTTCTGTAGATTCTTTCCGCAGATGGCAAAGCTCCATGATAATCTGATGAAACCCAATCTTGTGCTAGTTCAAAGGCTCGTACGTCGTTGTAATATGCTGTTTCCGAAGTACGACGTTCTGTGTGCAAGTTTATTGAAAAATCGAGCGAAATTGTTTAGAAACTCGAAGCGAAATATTTGGAATTATTTTTGTCGTTGATCGCAATTAAAAAAAAAACAGCAACGTTTCGAAAAAGCTCTACGAAAACATCGAGGAACTTCACTGGTTTCGTGCATGTTTATAATCTTTTTCCAGTATGGATTTGTTTTGCTTTTCCAACGGGAAACATTAATCGCAGAACGAGAAATGTTTCATTTCGTGCTGTAGTTGGGTTTTAATTCCAGCGCTCCTTTTTGTTTTGCTTTAGAGATCTTCGTAGAACTTTATTCTCTATGGTGTCCACAGTGTACTCTTATTAACAATATATAACAATAAATAACGGCGGGACGCGTAACGAGGTCCATTTCGAAAATGTACGAGCTGGCACAACGCATCCATAAATATCCAAACATTTATTCTCCCCTTCGAACAATCCAGTAACGTGGGCCATTATTATTTCGTGACCTCTTTTTTTTCCCCCTCCAATTTTGTGTCCAGACCATCGGAATGACGCCATCAATATATCGCATCTAACTTACTGTGAATGTACGAGCTTTCCATCACCTTCCATTTCCTCTATTATTTCGTCGTTCTGATTTACCTGTGCACGAAAGCGAGAGTAATTTTCTTTCATCTTCTTACCATCGGTGATATAAAAGTGAGAAATTATGCCATTACTTCCCAATTTTCTCACTGAGTTCTGAGTTCGACTTGCTCCCCTAAAATCACCTCCAATTTCCTATAATTCTGACGAATGATTCATGAAAAAAAACAATCACGCAAACTTTCCAAAATATTGGTGTTTCTAAATTTTTTCTGCGTCAGACCAAATACTGTCGATTCTTCGTAATCGTGAGGTCGAGACGAGTAATAAAAATTGATTGATTGGATGGAGTAATTTGAAGCACCAAATCTACTGTAAGAGACAAAAATAACGATAAACAAATTAACAAAAGTCGCAATAAAAAACAAAAATGACCAATGCGTTTCTTGGTTCTTCGGTCGAGATGAAACTTGAGACAAGTGAAAAACGTTTTTTCTTTTTTACTCCGGCGTAGCGGGATGAAAAAAGGGAATTTTGATTATTTGCTTGTTGAGTTGATAATGACAGTCGTTTGGAAAGGCAAAGAAAATGCTTCTTGAATTATAGGACGTGGATGGAATCGGTGCATGAAAAAATACGAAGAGTGCAGTAACGAGGGTACAGCAGGGTAGCAGAACACACAACATGGAAGGGGTTCTCGGAGAGAAGTCCATGGATCTGTATACATAGAGAGGTGAGTCTATATATTTGTTGGCTGTTTGAAATGCGAGCGGCCTCCGCGTCTACTTCCGATCCATCTGGCTCAAGACCGGCGACAAATCGAGTTACCGCTCGGGACTCTCTTTCTCTTTTCTCCATCGAAAACCAAAGAGCCCGCGGAGCCTTTGTTCTATCTTTATTTTTTCTTCCTCGAAATTCTCTTCCTCGCTCTCCCTGCTTCTCATTTTCTTTCCACGTTTTCCGATACCGCACATTCTCATTCCTTGATCTCACTCTTATTCCATCCTCTTCCTCGACTACCCTTTCCCTCGGGTATGGCCTCTTCGCTGGAACAGCCTCCTCTTGCTTTTTACCTTACCTTCCGGTATCGAAGATTTCCACGCGACCAGAGGGCGAGCCCCTCTTCTTCGTGGCTGCTGAAGCGCCACTGTCGGAGCGGCACAGGTTGGAAGACTTCTCGAAACGAGAAGCTCGCGTACGAAATAGAACTCACCCACACACACACACACACACACACACATACACACACACACACACACACACACACATACATTTAACTATATACTCAGATGGTGTTCTCGCTTCGCATCCTCGAACTAACTGTGTTTCGTGTCCGAGATCGCGAGTAAAACGAGTTGCCGAGTCGTTAGGGAGTTGAGAAAGCAACCAGCACAGAGGGAGTTTTTGTATAGCTGCAGACAAGCTACCCAAGACTTTTCCCCCGATTCTCGCCAGTCACGTTTCAGGAAAATAGCGCCTTTCTTTAAATTAGCCGACGCCGCTCGATTACTCATAGCTACAGTTATATATGGCCATATAGATAACACGGTGTTTCACTATGACACGCGCAAAAGTCCCGACGCTCTGCGTGCAAGAAAATATCCTAAAGTAAAGAGCAACTTTCCCCCTTTCATCTGCTTCCTGCTCTTTCACTCCTCTTTCCTTTTCCCCTTCCGCTCGTCACCCCTTTTTTAATTTAATAAAATTAACCGCTGTCGACATGACCGAACGTTATGCTCTTGTGACACTTTATTCGAAATTTTGCTCCACGAACTTTAGCCTCGAACCCTCTCTCTCTCTCTCTCTCTCTCCCTCCTTGTTAACGAACGAAATGCCGGAAAGTCGGCGGGATTTCAGCTTCAAATTTTGCTTTATCGATAATAAAACGTGTTTGAAAATTTATTAGGATCTTGAAAAACTGCCGTGCCTTGCGAACGAGTCAAAAGAGTTTTTGCTGGTCGTCTAATTTGTAAAAAATAGTGCGTATGAAAAATTGTGATTCGAATAAATGAAGAACATGTTCTACGACCTCGTGAGATTGTCCTTACAATCAGAAACAACCGTGCCCTAATAAAAAAGTCCAAAATAAACTGCAAAATTTACTAAGTTTATTACTTCAATTTCCACGATTGCATTGCAACTTATTCACAAACGCACAGGCCAGAACTTGAGAGCCTGAAACAGCTTTTAATATTCTGTCGATTTCACTCCGCATCGTTTTGTATGTTTTAGTGATTAATTTTGTAAAATTTCGTTCGATGGAAAATTCGTCCCTGTCAGTTTGACAGTGAATTTTTTGTTCCATTAGACGGATCTCGAAACATTCCTGTATGAGAATTTACAGTCGATTAAATATTGCAATTGATCGCGTTCGGAAAAGAGAAAAATGTTATCAAAATAAAAACTCGGACGTCGCGAATGTTCAGTAATCATACGGAAAAAAAGTTATCATCCAGCTTCCGGGCTTTTGCTGATATAATATTGCTACAATGTGGCCATGTGCGGACGTACGAACATATAGCCACAGTTACTGTGCGAGTACGAATGGTGATATGTGCACGCGCAGGAGAACCCAAGTCCCTTGAGCGCATGAGGGAAAGCCCAGGTGGCGCTTGTGCTAATGATGCATGCGTAATTAGGTCATGCATTGCAGTATGAGGGTGGCTTGATCCAGAGGCTTTGCGATTATAGAGCTCATATTTACTCGGCTTAATTATTGTCTAACTACGATATCGCACGAGGAAAATTCGACCGGCAGGGACGTGTGTTGCTCGTCGCACTGACGTGGTTCCAGAGAATCCTCGCGGTGTACGGCAATCATTTTTTAACACATTGACATTCTACAAACAATACGAATCCAACAAGAATTTGCTACTTCTTGACGGAGCTTAGTAGAGGGCAAACTGTTTACACATGCACATGGGTCGCCAAAATCGTCGTTTCAAAGCGAAATGAATTATTTTATTGCCAGTAAATTTGATCGACCTCCATGCCAAACACCCAATTTTTTGGCCATTTCATGCATCACTGTTTAGTTTAGTTGTCAAGTGATTCGCGACAACGTTCCTACGTCGATTTCTCTTTTACTTGTCCATTTTGAAATACCAGCAATTTATTTGACATTTTTTTTTGCCATTTCAACAACCGCAGGCAACAGGCTGTTGTTGAGCCGACGCATGTTTCGCCAGAAGCGAAACTCTCTGCTTGTCAAAATAGAGGCACGTTAAAAACACAATTGCTCGGATTTTTGCCAGTATCTACGAAATGGGACTCGATGGTGGAAAATTTTGTGTTTTTTTAATATTTATTTACGAAATTTAATAATTGACGAATAGCTCTCCAACCTTCTCTGTAGAAAAAAGATTCATCGGGTTTTTAGCGCGTCAGGCTTTTCAGTCATTTTTTTTCTAAATCGCCTCGAAAAATGGTGGCCATTTTAACCGTTGAAAGCTTTTGGAGTTCCAAGTCACTAGCTCCGAACGCCATCAACCGTGGTTTCCATTTTTTTTCCTAGGCAAAGTAATGGCCTTTGTACAGAATTTTTGAAAAATCGCGTCCTTTTTATTCGATTTTGAAAGTGATACAGGAATTCAATTTTTATGGTTAATGGCAAAGAATTCATTCTCGTAGTTATGAGCCACAAGAGCACGAGTTGCATTTTAAAAAGTATAATCCTGTTTGCTCTTGTTCAAACTTTACGTACTATCAAAATGCATCAAACCCTTTTTCTCCTACCCACTGAACCTATTTGGTCCAGTCCCTAAATAGTCCAATCCCAGCTGCATAATTGCAGCATTCGGAGGAAAATTGGTTATTACCTTTTGGAGCAAAAAAAAAATACGTATTTCGTACTTGCCTATGAGCTGTCCTTCCACTACCTAATTGCCGCCTCACGAACATGGACGCACCACCATGAGGAAGTAATTCAGGTCAAAACTGCGTGATTTATTTTAACAAGAAAAAAGCTGGCTCTGCGCTTCACTTCAAAAACCAGAGAGGAATTGATGATTTTTTGATATCTGTAATAACGGATAACTTATGATTGGAACAAAAGTTTCAAAAAATTCTCCACGATTTTTAAAACCAAAGATTTCCAGGTACACAACAAAATTCCGACCATTATTCGTAGGGATAACAATTCAGAATCGAAAAATCGATTTGAAGCTTGAAGCCGCAAGAAGAATTCTTCCATCATGTAAATTGGGCTTTAATCGTTTTATAAAAAACTCGCTTTATCCTTGAAACGAATAATTTGAATAAACAATAATTAAAAAACAATAAAAGTGGATAAATAAATCACGTGTATGTGAAAAAGTGATCTGCATTCTCAAATTGTATGGTTATGAAAGGAACGATGCAGGTTTCGTGAAACACGGGCTTACCTTTTCCATACGTAATTTCCCCTGGAATATAAAATAATTACCAATTTTTTTCAGCCCTTGTTCGAATATTAAAGTTGCAAAAATCGCGATTATCCCCTCAATAAATTATCATTTATTGCGCAATATTTCATTTTCAGAACGTATGAAGAAGGCGCATAAATTTTAAAAAATGGAACGTGACATTTGCACGAACAATGCGCCAGGAATAATGCTTCCTCATTAACAATGAACGTTGCAAATTCATTTTATCTGTTACTGCATCCAAAGTATGACACACTTGCAAGCATGCACATATAAATGTTACGCTCGATATCCTTGTGTGGTTTATTATTTAATGATCGAATCCAGCAAATTACAATGTGATGTGAGGCCACACGAATCATTTATAGTTAAGCGAATGGCTGGCATTGTGTCATGTGTGCATAAAAATTATCCCGTGAATTTTGCGATTGTGTATAAATATTCTGGGAAGCAAAATTTGTTGTATCCACAGAATTTTGATTAAACGAATAAAAGTTTCGATGGGTCAACAAAATCTGTGGTTATTCAATTGTCTCGATAATTCCAACAACGATGAATCGATTTTCACAAAAATTGATGCTCGTGCTTCTCAGGAATGCTGGTTAAGAATCTCGGCACAAAACTTGAACTTTTGAAACAGCGGATTCAAAAAGTCGTTTGATGAAATCGAAAGTTGATACTCGGAGAATCTATATTGTTTGCAAATGCACCCACGGATCGTTTAGTTTGTGCATCCAACTTGGCATATGAAGCAAATGTGAAAATTTGGCACTCGGTTCACCAGAATACCGCACAGTTGTCAGCTTGAAGAAAGCTCTTGAAAAATGTATGATCGCATCACTATAATCCAATAATAACCATTCCTTTCTTCAATATCAACGACTCATTCGAATTTTCATTCTCTTCCGGTCCTTGATTGTCGGAGGGATGAAAATTGCTTGAAATTATTACGTTGGAAAGATAATAAGGATACAGAGCAAATTGAAACTTGAATAATTGGTGGAATGCATTATCTGGAATTTGATGGACTGTTTTATTCATGGGCATGTGGTAGAGCGACCATCGGAGGGATTTTTAACATCAAAAGTACATGACGGTTAAATTTAGTAATACGAACTCAAGTATAGTTCAACTGAACATGAAAAAAAAAACATTCGCTTTCTGGTAGAAGTCTCGACAGCTTCGATTCCCTGGGGAATTTCTTTCCAATTTTGAGCAGACTTCAAGTGCATTATTATGAAAGTACGTGCAAAATTTCTAGGAGATTCCTTAACTCGTACTAGGGAAATTGGCAATTGAAGATTTTTCGGTTTTCTGGATGTTCACAATGTGGGAAGTAGAAAAATTCACGTTTCGAGAAGTAAGCGAAAATTTTAGCAACATATTTTATTATATTCCTTGCAAAGTTGTAGGGATATTTTTCCATCAAGATGAAACGATGCACAGTCGTTAAGTGCATTGGAACAGCACATTTGCATTTATCCAATCCATTACAGCAATGTCTACAGTCTCTGTCTGTTGTATAATCTCCAGTGCTGATGGTCGAAGGATGTGTATAGGATCTAATGACGATTATATCGATCGTGTCCAGGTGAGACGGGAATAACTAATACGTATTGCCACTTGGACTAAATTGTGTACATCGGACATATCAGTTATCATTACAGTGATAGTGTCACCGAGAACGTCCGTGCAAGAGCCACTCAACGTCAAGATGCTCACGACACAAACAGTTGCCTACACGTAACTGTGGCAATACAATTAGGAGTCGAATCCCCAGCGACGTATTTCGCGTTACTGGTATTCGTGCGACCATTTACTATACAGCAACCAGAAGTTAACTGTTCTCGCGATTCCGCTATCGATGTATTAATGTCAATGCACATTGCTGCGTCACTTAGACGACTGCATTATTGGTCCGTTGAAACAGTCGCGAATGAGGTCAATCGAGAATTTTTGGGAACGTTGTAATTTTCTTTTCTCATTGCATGAAAGACATTGAGCGTTTGAAACCGAGAGTTGCCAGGGTCAATAGCGGAGACTGCTATATCCGGAAAATAAAGGTGCAATTAGTTTTTCCGAAATATCTCGAGAACGAAGAGCTTTAGAAAAAATCGTCCGAAAACATTATCATAGAAAATGGAGTTCTCTACAAAATCGAATCCGGACGATTTTTCATCAGATTCACGATTGCCAAGATAATTCGGAAAATATCGACACTTTTTCGAATAACTTTTCTAATAATCACTAAATACCTAGATGCAATGATAAATTTATTTACAATGACCAGAATTATTATTCGTCACAGATATTCATTTTCAGACTTTCACGGCCATAATGTTTGAAATATTTTGATTTATTTATTGCTGTTGCAAACTGAAAGCTCGTACGAAAATAGACACTTTACCCAATAAAGCAAGGGTGAATTTCATTAATTTGTTTAATCGAAGCGTGCGGAGTGCGACTCGTTTTACTTTCTCAGTCGGCAAGCGACTCTCCAGGATGGTGGCCTTTTTGCTTAATGTGACGGCCAACAAATAGCGATGCTTTTTCCAACGTCACACGAAACGAAATGCTCGCTATCTTTCACTCAGAATATTACCCGTTTCATTAGCCTAATGAAAGGTGTTTCTTTTGACGAGCATTTTACCAAACATTTTTTTCTCCTCATTTCTGTATGCAAGACTCTCACACAAATTTGTTTCAAATTTATTTCTCGTTTTCGTCCACGAACTCGTTTATTGAAACATCCCAATTAATTTCCCGGCTCACCTGGAAATCATAGACAGTGGTAATTCAACGGAATTTAACGGGGACGTAACGATGTGCAGAGAAAGTTATGATTCCAATTTAGCAACCATTATTCCCATAATTTATAAAGCAAACGAAAATTATTATTGCGTCATGTATTAATTAACTTTACGTCGGCTATATTCGTTCATTAATTGTCCAACGAAATTGGTAAGTTAATACGATACACGGCCGCCTCATCATATTAAAACATTGTCGTTATTTATTCGATGCGAGGACATCACTAAATTTTACAACTCTATCGATTGCTAATTTAGGGCACTTCCGGGTGACCTGTAATATGTATAACCATCTCCTACAGCTGCCAGAATGATGGTGTCCACATCGTGAAAATAAATTTTTCCAAGCGTTTTCCAAGAGCTCACCTTTCTGCAGGAATACACACAGAGAATCAAAAAGTCGAAAAATCACAGAATGGGATCGATGGTCCTTTGAGCAATGGGTTAAAAATAAAATTCTTCCAGGAGAACCAATTGAAGCTCAAATATCAACAATTACCACAAAACAGATCGTGACCATCCTGAAGCTCACTGACCAGCCCAATTGAGTTGCCCACAAAAATTAAAATGCAAAAAAAAAAATCATAAAAGCAATTTGCTTGGTTCGTTTGCCTCGATCGCTTGGGAGAGAAATCACGCGAATCAAAATTAAAATAAAGCAACTGTTGGGCAGCTGACTTCTGCCATTTTAGCAACGGTCTGGGATTAGGGACAAGCAAATTTACGTGCTCCGAACCTTGTCGTTGCTCGATTGTTTTACCTTCCGTTCCAGGACTTGTTTGTTAACTCGATAGAATCTTTGAACATGGATGATGAATCACGATTGTGAGATACCCTTTATTTTGCAAACGTTATTACTATGGATGCTATCGATATATTCATCATTTATATTCATACATATATATTGTTTCGCCTGTTTGCAGTTTCGTGCATTTATATAGAGATTCTGCATGGAAACTCGAAGCTCGTTAAACACTTTATTGGTGCGGAGTGTATATTGTGTAAAACAATACCTGAGGTAACGTACTATATGAATAGTTAAGTGAAATTGTTGGACATAAATTGCATGAGGTATTCTTAGCCAAGGGTGTGTGAGAGAGAAGGAGAATGTTTGGAACCGATGGGGCTCCGGAGTCCCTCGGGCATGGCTCGTCTCTCTTTCACTCTACATGCTCTACGAATAGGCAAATAATATCAACAGTTATATGTATATATATATGTCATTCGAGACACGATCTTGATCGTAATAACAAAATACGAGGGATGCATCTCCCTTGCCATGATTAACACGATTGGATCGATCGAACGCATTTGGCGATCAAATTTAAGTTTTTGAAGAATCTTTTTAATTCAGACTCGAAAGTTATCAGTCAATGTGAAAAAAATGGCTGCCAAATTTTCAGTTTTTCTACCTACAGTGCCTCCTGGAGGGATCAACGAATCGTGATTTTATGAAATGTTAAATGGAAATGGTCGAACAGTGTCAAACAGTAAAAAACGCGGGATGATAGAGAGCGAAATCAGTCGGGGAATCAAATGCTGTTTCGGATTGTGTCTTTTTTTTTCGTGCACGATTCCATTCACGAAATAAATAAAAAGCGAGTGAAAAAAGAATTCCCACGGTTTTGAGATCCATTTGAAAAAAATATCCGAATACGAGAACTCGAAAATGATGCCAAGTGGCATTGAAAAGGATTCATGGAATAAAAGAGAAAATTTACGGTCTTCTATATTAAGCTGCTTTTTTAATTCGCGAGAGCACGGCCTGTTAGTGCAAAATCCAACTTTTGCATCGGAGAAATTTCGCGAACTGATAAATTCTCGCTGAAAAAATACGGCGTGCATGAAAATCCCTTTAGCCGAACGAGAAAGAAGAAAGGTGTGAAAACACGGAACGAGTGCTATTCACGGTGTATTCATAAGTCTTTTCCAAGCGGTGTGAAAAGAGTACGAGCGAGAGAGCGATTGTGTATTTCGAAGCGATTAGTTGATGGGATTGATTCGGAGATGGTTAAATAAAAAGAAAAAAATCCTCCAAATGCATGGGAGCGAGTCGATTCGACTGACTTTCGCGTGTTTCGTCGAGCGAAATTGGTTCGCCGAAGTATCGGTATGCAAAAAAAAATCTCGCCTGCAAAAATGCTTCCCAGCTAAATCTCACAAAANCCAAAAAAAAAAAAAAAAAAAACCAAGAGCGATAAAATCTCCGGTGATCGAATGAATTTTTCTTTTTCGTCGCTGTCAATAAAATTGTTCGATAAAGACACTTTCGTCGATTGATACATTTATCCATCGGCTACCTGACTGGCCTCGTGTTAAGCGACGAACGCTGCACGCAGCATTCATATTCGCATGAGTTTCAAAAAATTTAAGTGTACTCTCGTGGTCGCTAATGGAGACTAACATTTTCGAAGCTGCCTTGAATATTTCGTTTCGTCGCGCTCGTCGCCCGTCAAAGGGCCCTTTTTTGTTCGCGGATCCCGTATATCGTAGAACGCGTTTGTTGAGGGTGAACTATATATTTATCGGAGGTAGAAAGAGGAATGTGGAAAGTGCCGGAAGCCACAGAGCTCTCTTGCCAGGGGCCACATTTTAGTTGTTCCCGCACTGCTATTGGACCGTCATGCTCTGCTGTGTTAGTTAACCTATCTTTGTGGACTTTTGTTGTGCCAACTATACCTATGTATCAACAATATATACCTATATATATCGACGTATACATACATCTTCGGATCTATGTACATATATATGGATATTCCATGTACGCCGTACATTCACCAACGTTGAGAGTTCCTGAAGCGAAGTTTGCCTCTCCTGTACGGATAAAACGGATAATGGACGAAATTGCCCGAGGACCGAGGGCTAGGGACTTTCCAGAAGTAAGGTCGACCGAGTGCTACGGCAGGATTCATACCGCGTGCTTTTATAGTTTATATATATATATATATGGGTAATATAATAGGAACCGAGAGAAAGAGAGGGATGACGAGAGGGATAGAGTGAGAAAGACGAATGGAATGTTAGGTGTGAGAAAATGCCCGACACCCGAGGACCAGAATCCGGTGACTGGACCACCCGGTGAACTGGCTGGAATTGCAAAGTTCGACATCCGCGCGACCTATAGATAGCTATACGAGGAAGAAGGCAAGAGAAAGAGAGAGTGAGGGAGAGGAGATTCATGACCCGAGGGTAGCGGCACTCAAAGCTTCTACGATTTCAACGCGAGAGGGAGTTCGTGCTGAGCCTCCGGCCATTCGGCGTCACATCGTCGCGATTTTCGACCTCCCAGCCCTTTACCGGATTTCCCTTTCTTATCCAAAGTACCGGCAGAGATTGTGGTTTTCAGTCTCCACAATGATGCTTTCGGCCATCTTTTCTAGTGACTCGCGCTACACCATCGACCAACCCCTTATATTCATCCGTGCACGCGAACTCCTTCTTCCGACCATCTGCGTTACTTTTCTGGGTATTGATATCTCTGAATATTCCTGAACCTTTCCAACGATTTCTCAATCACTAATCATCGTTTTCGACCATATTAATTCTCTGTCGCGATTGGCAAACTGTCAGGATTCAAAATCGATTTCGAACGAAAACGTTGCAAATTTATTCGACGAATTTCCAAGACTGTCAATGAGGTTCCATTGAGGTGGTCGATCATCCGTGAACGGACGATGAAAAACTTACTGCATTAAAAAAAAAAAAAAAATTATAAAACTTTTCAATACTCCAAAAAGTAGCAAGTTGTTTTCTTTCCGGTAACGCATCCGTCGAATTTTTTATTATGTCTCGAAACATGCTGCAAAAATCGTGAATCAGTTTTTTCATTCATCTTTCTGGCATTCGCACAATTGATGGATTAGATACCGTCAGACCGATTGGAATGATGAAACTCATCGCAGGGTTGTCTTGTGAAACATCAAAAAAACGAGCTCGAACTGCATTCTCCTGATGGAACGAGTGATGTCGAATAATTTCACTTTCCGCAGGTGCCTTATGTCGCTTTTCCACTCACAGGTGGTTCGTACCGACTGATCCCTTAAACTCACGATTCGCCTCATTTTGATCACCTCAATGATAAAGAACGACGATCACGATTGCCGCCATCTACCCCAGCAGCTCCGTTCCACACTCATCGTCGACGCCCTTACAGAATAGAAAAAAAAAACTTCGCACTGCCAATGGTCAGGATGACCATTTAGAACCACTCGATGGTCCAGTCTCCAGGGAGCATTAAGCTATCGGAACAGCGAGTCCGACACATCCTCCTCAAAATATATTTAAAAAAAAAGGAAAAAAAGTGACAGTCTAGTGTATTTATAATTTGATGTCACAGCTTCGTCTCAGGTAATACGTACATAGAGGTACACGATCGAGACGACAGAGAGAACACGAGTGGAAAGGTCGAGTCTGCCCGAGGCTATAAGAGAGATCGGAGTCTCGGTCCGCGAAAAATCTTCAACGACTCTTTTCTCTCGAGTTTAGCTCCTCAACGAAAGCTCCACCGCTTTAAAGATAACGAAGCACGAGCCCAAGCTCTTTTGTGGAATAAAGGTGAGCTTCCCCAGACGACTCTCTCGCTCGCTGTCTCTTTCACTCTCTCTCTCCCTCTCTCTCTCTCTTTCTTATTCTCGAGTGTTTGCAGAGGGCCCCAGGAGCGACAGGTGGCCTAGCCACTCTTGTCTTCTCTCTCGCCACACGGTGTGATTTAAAGTGTAAACTTAAATATTCCAACTATATTTTCAACAGACATATATCTATATTCATAAATGTACGATTACTCGCGAAAGCTCTCACTGCTAACAGCGTCGTCTCCGTGTCTCTGTTCAAATAGATTCGATATTAATAGAGGCTAAGAAACGGAGAGTTGAGCTCCAAAGTGCTAACCCGAGACTCTTGTCTCTTTACTTACCTGCTGAACTTACCTGGGCACACTCCTCTCTGCACACAACCGAAACTATTTAACCCTCGTTATGTTTCATTGATATTATTTACCAATTTCTGAGCACGTGCACTCGCAAGAATGAATTTTTGTTATTTTTTCATTATATTTTGTGGAAAGCTGCATCATCCATGGAACCATTTGCATGAGAGAATGCTTTTTTCATACGAACCTTCGATATGTGGAGCTTAAATTCGATTCCTTCTTCAATTTATCCCTCAACGCAAAATGAACGATCTCCGAAATGCTTCGTATTTAAGGGGAAATTGGAATTTTCCCTGTTTTATTTTCGGGCTTTGTTTACCTTGATGGAAAATCGATTTCACCGCATGAATTTTACATCATTCTTTGTTTTTCTGAATTCACTGAAGGCCCAGCCAACTTGGAGCTTTTTGAACATGCTAACGTTCAAGAGAATGAATAAAAATTCAAAGGATAAATTAACTTTTCATGATACTCGCAAGGAAATGAATTTCAGAATCGAACTTGTGGCTTTCTTTCAACAAAATGGATGCATACCTTAACTTCCTATAAAGTGGCATGGGAATTTCCATAAATTCTTTTTTTTTTTATCAGCAACGAAAGCAAGTTCCGCTCACACTGCCCCTGACGTAAGGTCAACGCTCAATCATTTCAATTATTTCGAATTGGCAATCGTTAATGAATTGTCGGTTCCGATGCGTAATCACTGACCTTGAGAATGTTTCAGTGTGTAAAATTCTGTCTCGATTGTATGTAATGACGGACGCAGCGCCAGGCTACAAAGCGTCTGGGACGAGGGAAAAGGATCGAATGGCAAAAAGACGAGTGGTGTTTTTTTTTTGTTAGAGAAAAATAAAGGAAGCTTTATTCTTTACATATAAGATAGCAGGCGATACGAGTGGTCGGTTGTACAAAGACGACGCGAGTCGAATAAGGTTGGTTAGTTCCTCAGTTACAAGACTACTTCGTCGTAAATGATAAGAACCGCGTTGGATAAACGAACACCGGGAGGAGCGGGTACGGTTAGTCATCGTCGATGGTTTATCCGCGAAACTCGTTTTTTCGGGCATATCATATTTTTCATAGTTGTCTGTGGTCTCTTTAACATTGTAGTCGTAATTGTCCGGGTCAGTGTCTTCGTGTTCGTCGTTGTTGATTTTTATTTCATTCTCGTCAAGTTCGTTTACGATATTGAAAATATTTTGGTAATTAAATAACGAGCGATCATCGTCGCGATTACAAAGGATGAGGCCAAGCCTCGCCCGTCATCACGCGAGTAAAGCCGCCAATTTGTGAAGATTTGTCATCGTCGTTGCATCACCTGGCTGCAATCTCAAGGCTTCTCGATACGCTTCCGCGGCTTGACGATATTTCCCATTCAAATGAAGTATCGCACCCAAATTCGTGTGACTACGCGCTTCGTTTGGCCTCAGACCCACCGCGTGTCTGTACCAAATTTCTGCTTCGTCCCGACGATCTGCTTGACGAAGGGCCGACGCCGCCCCTACCGAGAGCTCGTAGTCCGATCTCGAAAGCTCTGCAGCTCGCAGCTGTTCCTCTGCCGCTTCTGATAGTCTCCCTTGGGCCGTCAGGAACATCCCTTTAACGCAAAAAAAGAAGAAAATTTGAATTTTTTTGTGATGCACAAAAGAACGAGTTGAAACAATCGAAGTAGTGAAAGTTTGAAGTTTCATTTTTGATTTTCAATGAAAAACATTGCTTTGGATAGAATGGAAATTATTTCCATTGAATTGAGAAATATATCAAGTTCAATAAAGGGACGGATATGAATTTTGATCAGCGCCGCACATTGCAATCGCTTTTCCATTGAATAATTAAATATTTTCAAGTCATTTGATTAAATCATCGATTGAAAATGAATTTCACGAAATAATCAACTTTAATAAATCAACGTAAATCATATCCATCGAATCATTAAATTTGACGTGTACAATAATTATTGAATCTGATACTTTCAAGGGAATTATTTTTGTTAAACCATTTATTTGATTTCGATATTTCAATAGAAATTATGATGGTTGGCCGAATGAACCGATTTTTTCAATCGATATTATTCCACTTACAGAAACAACGGACACACTGTTGCATTCGAAAAATAAATGCGAACTTTTGAAGTGAATCCGTACAAGGATGTATTTTCATTTATTCCAACTGACGTGACCTCTCAATTGGGTCAAAATCCCTTCAAATTAAGAGACGAAAGATTATGAATTGCCTCTTGAAAATAATCCAAGTAGAAGACAAAAACTTGGCCGAGGAATATGAGGAATTCCAAAAATACGAATGCACGGGCATTAAGTGATCCAGAGGATAATTTTCGGGGGAAATATCTCGAGGGTATTGGCTATTAATGCGATTGTGGTTTTCAATCATACGGTAAATGTCATTTCATGGATAATTTTGACGTTTGCATAATTTAGCACGTTCGCGAAGCATTGTCGCGTTGTTTTATTTTTACCAGTGGAAGTAAAAAACAAAAAGATGTAATACTCGGAATAGTGCACAATGCCAAAAAATGTTTGAATGAAAATGGGAACGAAATTGCATGAATGAGAAAGGAAAAATGTTCGATAAGCCGTTTGCCTTTTGCAGAAACTCATATGTCATTGATTTTATGACACGTGATCAATATCGCTCCATCATCCGGTTTCGCAAAATTACAGCAAAGGAACGAAAGGGAATGTTAGAAGGAGCGGAATAGAAGTTGGGAGATGAGAATTCGATGGAGCGGCGAGCATCATGAGTGAAGGAGAGAGTGAGCGAGAGAGAGGAGCGAAACCAAGAGAAATATAACGTAAGAAATATATCGTTATATTAGGTTTGGGGGTTCTCTCCTGCATTGGTGAATTCTGTGGGCGGTGGGGATTGATGTTGAAGGAGTCGTATAAATAAAAGAGGGTAGTGAGCTCGGGGATATGCTTTAGATTTTCTCTTTTTTCTCTCTTTCGCCCTCTGGTACACTAGCGACGCGTTTCCTTCGCCCTTAGCACTCCCCCTTGGAATTTCAATACACGTCGAGCTTCGACTCTGACTTATACCCTCATCATCGTTACCGTACCCGTCGTTTCTCTCTCACTCCCTCTCTCGCTTCCGTTTTCCCTCGTCTACCCATCACCCTAACACGTTCACCCCTAACATATATTTTTTCACGCGCCGAGTAGCTCAACGACCCTCACCACACCCCCCGGTTCAGATTCCCCGTTACTTTTGCACGTTCGATTTTTTTTTGCTTTCTTGCACGAAGGGTCCTCGTGTCAAAGGCAGGTCACACAAAATCCTGTGGCCATTCTCGAGAAGATCGTAGGATAGAAATCGTCGAGTGTTTTTTAATCTGGGGTGCCCGGAGCGAGAGACATATCCATAACGTTCTCCCAAGGATCAAGAAGTCAAACTCTGGGGCACACACAGCGTAATATAGTCAAGTACTCTGCGCGATAACTCAACTAATCTCAACAGGAGAAAATCATAAAAAGAAAATTGTTTCCAAGGAACCTAAAGACTTCTCGTTTCCTGCAATTGCCCCCGCGGCTTCACATTTTCCCTTACAACATCCACGCTCGTTAATTAGAACGTGCCAAGGCTCAAAGCTCAAAAATTTTCCCTCTGACTTAACCAAAAATAATTTAGCGTTTGCTCGTTTGAAAAATTACGTTCTCTCCAATTCTGCAGGATTCCGCGAAAGACAATGAGGTTCTGAGTTGTTCTTGATTATTTTCCGTTTTATTTTATTCCGCGTTCGCGATTCACCATCGTCAAGAGTCAACTCCAAAAAGATTTTTACAGCCCGAACAAGTGACAGATCTTCTTGATATAAAAATGAAAGTATTAGATGGCGGATTAAAAAATTCTTGGCATAATCCTCCGAAAGATTTTGGTTAATCGTCGTTTTCTTTTTCTCTCATAAAGTTTAGTCCTAGGGGAAATTTCGTTCATTTTTTTTTTACGAGTGCTTATACATGCATAGCAGTTAACTCGAGGAGAAAATTCCAAGGACGAAATAAGGGAATATCGAGCATCTTTTGGCGAAAATAGACGCCAGGTACCGGCAGGGGATGAAGGTTTAGAGGTGGATAAAACGTATATATACGAAGGCGGAAGGGATGCTGGAAGATCGTAATGCGAAACGCCTTAGGTCGAATTTGTGAACGAGAGAGCGGTCACAGTTATCTCACGCCCGGAGAGCTTTGCAATTAGGTTACCGCGCTACTCGGTTACATCTCTCGCCTACCGTAATGATGGTGTACGCTTGGATCGTTCGGTGCCAGTCTCCTTGCCCTCAGAAACCATCTCTCGGCTTCTAGAACTCGACTCGACTGGAACAGTTGACAGAAAACGAGGAAATTCAGATCGTTTGATAAATCCAATCAAACATGTAAAAAATAATCTCCGAAAAATTGTGTTCGATATAAAACAAATTACTGCATGAAACTCAAATGACAAAACCATGGCGACGATATCGAAATTATTAAAATTTCAATCGAAAGGAACTGTGACTTTGTCGCAGTTCCATTTCCTTCGTTTTGTTGAATTTTAGCAAAACCATTTCAATTTTTCATTCACCTCCGAATGAAAAAAACTCTCTCGAATCTTTCACTGCTGGAAACTCTGTTGAATGTTGGCAGAATGGAAACCTCGAGATCACAAATCTACTCGCCTTCCAGACGAGATTGGAAGCTCAAGCGTAAAGTTATTTTTGTTTTCTTTATTATCGCGAAGAAAAGAAAAAAATCTGAAAAAAGGGAAGAAAGTGATTCTTACGTTTCGAGCGAGAAGTTTGCCGTAAGTGATGTGAGCCGGTACATGGTCAGGCTGGCTGGCCAGGCTGGCTTGGAACCACCTTTCAGCTTCGGCGTATTGCTGGAGTCGTGATAACGTCTCGCCCAGCAGATTGTACACGCTCTGCAAGCACATTCGATTTTGGTAATCAGCACAAAATTCATAAATTAAAACTTGCTTATAGATTGCCATAAAAAAAAATCATTGGCTCTTCTATTATTCTTTTGCACGTGCCTGTGTATGTGTGTACTCAGAGTTTCATCGAGGTTATGTGGGTCAGATGGGGCACGTATAGCTTATTCATACAGACATCAGAATAGCTCGATGTAGTTTACATAGGTGTGTTATGAGTACACTTAAATGCACACGTACGCTGTATCGGAGCCAGGTTTCCAAAGTACCCCGAACTTTTCTCTCGTGAAATCAAGTTTCTCGGTCGTAAAAGACGAAAAATCTCATGACACGGATATATACAGATATGTACACGCACACTGTAATGAGTTTGCTAGGAATAGCCCGACAGGATCGTAAAAGTACGCGTTCGATATGGAGGAAGAAAGTGGGCTGTAGAAAAGAGAGAAGAAATTCGAGGGTGATTTTCTTTTTCGTCGAGAGAAAAAGCAATAGCGAGTCTTCGATGTCGGTCGATCGCGCTTTCTCTCTCGCTCTCTTCTTCTCTATCATTTCCTTTCCGCCATTCACTTTTTCCACTGTTAGCTAACCGGACGGTGTGTTACAGCGTACAATCTTTGCCCTTTCGTCCGGAAAAGAGAGAAAAGATGGTGTGACTCTTCTTTTGGTCTTCCGATTGCGGTGAGAGGATTAAGTCGAGAACTTTTCTTATTCGGGTATTAGCGACGGCTGCTGCTAATGGGTTGGTGTTATGTGGGATTCTAAGGCAACTCTCTGTGCTGGTCACGCAGTCGAGCTTCGCCCATCTATATACAAGGACGTACACACCATGTAAAGAACCGAAGGAAAACTCAGGAAAAATATTTACTTTCATCATTTACAGGATTATCTGTGTTTGGCATCGGGGAATCTCTTGTCTCGGTTTTCGAAACAAATTCTCGATTTTACGTCTTTGAAAATGGACCAAAGATTACGTTAAACCAAAAAATTAGTGTAAACGTTCACCGAAGTTCTCGAATTACACTCAATGAGAAATGAGAAATTCCATTCACTGTGTTTCTCGTGAAAATGGTTAATTTTTTATTTTTTTAGAGTGAATAATCAGAATTCAACGGGAATTTCGTATTGACGATCGTTCCCTTTGATGCTAAATATCCCATGAATGCGAAAAGTAATCCGAAATGGTTCAGACCCCGTGTAAGAATTTTTACGGGATTCGAGCTCGAAGATAATGGTTGTCCATTGGTTCTTGATCTTTTTATAAATTCACCAATCTTTGTAAATATATGGTCGCAAAAAGCCTGAGCGTCTGAGGCTCACGGAAATCTTCTGAAAGAAGGAGGACCTTCGGTTTGCTTTCTCCGGGTCTCGCGAGTCAGAATCGAGTGAAAAATGTATGGACGTACCGAGAAAGCCTCGGGAGTCACACAAAAGTGAAGTAGAACTCAATAGGATGCTGTGAGAATAAGGTATGAAGGAAAAAAATAAAAACAAGAGGTGTGAGAGCGTTGAAAAAGGAAAAAAATAAAGAAAAACGATGGAGAGAAAAAGAGGGAAAAGAGAGGGCGATCGTACGCTGGAATATATACCCTGGCAACGTCAAAGAAGCCTCTTTCCTTGAGCCGGAGCCTCGAGGGTTCGAAAGCTCCAGCGCATTGTTCCTGGCCATTATTCACTCGGACTACTTTTCGAGAACGGGCAACCTGAACATATATACACGACAGACCTGTAATATGTATAAAGCCACCATATTTTCCTCCATGAAACAGTTGCAAACTCGGCGTTGCATTCGTCTCGGCACTCTCCACGACATCGAAGATCGAACGAAAATCAATAATTATTCCGAACCCATACAACTTCGTGCCTTATAGCAACGTTTCGCCTCGTCTGCACATTTCACGGACGAGCCTCATCCGTCTGTGTGGACAAACATTTCGACGAAGCTTCCTTTTGCTCGCGTTTGCAATTTGGAAACCGTTTTGAATGCCAAGCTTTATTTATATTCACAAACGGACTAGCAATGTACGCGGACTTTAATGCTAATTCCACTTTGATGTTCACCACCGAACAATTGTTTCCATACGCACGCATTGAAAATTTACTGTCTGTAGCATTCCGCAGCATTAAATTTTTAAATTATCATGAATAAATTCTCGAAATGCGGTGCTCATTGAATTTTCTTAATCCCCCACGATTTCGATAGGAGCAATCGATAATGCATCCCACGAAATTACGGTGAATCCGTTTCACAATGATATACTAGTTTACTTTACGGTCATTACGAGCATTCGATGCATAGGAAACTGTTCGTAGAAAGTTTTTTTTCAAAATCGAATGGCACACTACTGATCAAGAAAATATTTAGTCCTATGTTGTCGAGTCGCATGGGTTTTCGAATATCGAATAGAAACCAAAGTTGCAGCAATTTTCGTGAATCTGATACAAAAATTCCTGAATTTCCAATTATTTCGAATATTTTTTGAGCATTTTTTGGGGAGTACCTGAGAAAGAAAATTCCGAAATTTATTGATTTGCGGGGATACAGAAAATCATAAATAACGACCGAAATCATGGAATAAAAATATTTTCACAAAATTGAAATTTGTCACTCGTTTACCTGCACGTCAGCCCTTAATGAACGTTCGTCTAAAAACCAACTCACTACCGACCTCCACACGCTGCGTACAAAGGAAGTATTCAAAAAGGAATAATCCGTTTCACAAAATGTAATCAGCGAGTTGAATGGATCGAGGACAATTAAATTTCTTTCTACAGCAACAGTAGCTGCATCATATATATACCAGATCGTAGGTACGTGGCAAGATTTTGTGAGAGTTCAGAGAACAGCGAGAGTCTCACCACATCTTGGTCAGGATGAAAAAGTTGCTCCCATAAGATCAAACATCCAGCTTGGACAAAAGAGATTTCTTACTCTCCCGGTCCCTATGTGACCGTCCGTCGTCTTATTTCACTAGCACGCGTCTCTCTCACCACACACCCCATGTGCCGATATCCACGGACACACACACCCATATATGTACATATTAGAAATCGTTACTCTCGCGCCGCCCTCTACCTTCTACACTCTCTTAACTTCCGTCTATTCCTTTTCTTCACTCACACTCGCTTACGTGCGGATAGGCACTTGGCACACACACACACACATACACATGGGAAATCCACTCCCTCTTCCTTGGATCGTCTCTCCTTAGCTCCTGGTCTCTTCTCTCTCCCTCCCTCTCTCTTTCTCTCTCTCTCTCTCCGTCTTTCTCCCTCTCGTAGGTTCTCTTCTATGCCATCGCGATAAAACATTGAGAACTGGTGAAACTCCGGTGTAATCTTGCCGACGATGTTTTACCTCGAACACAGCCTGCTCTCGCTTCGATCTCCGAATGAAAGAAAGAGACAGAGAGGTCTACAGCTCTCTCTCTCTCTCTCTCTTCTCGTAAAGCCGTGAAAGATATCGCCCCGCACCGGTGCCGATTAGACCCTCGTTTTGTAAGAAAAACACTCTTTCCTACGGGCTGCTCTCTTTCTGTTTGTCTCCCTCTCTCCCTTTCTCTCTCTTGCTGTATATATGTATACAGGAACATATCAACATGAAAGCAGAATCCCTATGCGCGATTTTCCAACAGGATGATCAACGGCCAAGCTTGAGTCGTTCGATAGATTCACTATTATTACCTCGAACCACGAAACCAGCATGTTTATGTCAATAATAAACTTTAATGCTTTTAAAAGTTTGTGCTCAACTGATTGTTCAGAAAGTCTTGGAACCCTCCGACAAACTATGACGCTTGCAAAGATAATGTGTTCGAAGTTGTGACAAAAATAGTGACAATTCGAGAAAAGTTTTTCCTCGATCCAGTGACTTTTTTCGAACCGCTTCTCGATGGAAAAATTTCTACAAGAATTAATAGCCGATGCCTTTCCTTGAACGAATATGAAGAAAATCCAATTGGCCGACGGTGAATCCATCCCGAGAACTTTCTTTTTTAACCATTTGGAGAATTACTGACTGCAGGATCAAACCACAGGGCAAGTTTTCGAACAGGTTTTCCAAGGCTGCTAATGCAATGAATTGCCATTCATTAGCTATCGCCTGCTCCTTTTACGTGATCTCGGGTTAAGATGTGGGGCTCAAACTTTCCTCAACGAAATCTCTCCCTCTTTTTTCACTCGTTTTCATGAATCGCACCTTGCTACATGGACCATCAATCGATCGTGAGGAGAAGACACCGAGAGAAAAATCTCAGCCTTCTCTGTATCCCGCGTAATGCGAAAATTTACCAAGAAAAATCACGTCGATGGGGGGAAACGTTATTTCGAAAATTACGGTACATTTTTCCACACGAAGTACCTGATTGCCATTAAGTATATACGGTGGATATTTATTTACATCATGCGCGAGATGCCTGCCTCTAGAACTTTTCGATCGCCCAGCAAAATCCCGAAAATAAAATAAATCCAGCCAATTTACAACCGCGAGTTGATCATTCCTCTATCGAGATATCGAACGAAGAAAAAAATCGTCTCAGCAAATTTCTCGTCGTCGTCACATTAAAAATTACAACGCGATGAGAACGTGATTTGTTTGATGAATGAATAGCGTTAATCGATGACGTGTCGTAATCCTCGTTGGAGCACTATCCATCGAGTGGTCGAGAGCAGATTTGTCTGAGTATTGGCATGTTGAAAAAAAGAGACGACTAGGGAAGGACACAACGACCCAGTATGCGAATTCATATTAAAATTGATTTGAAGTATCGCACACGTTTCGTTAAATCTCTAACGATTTGCTTATGAAAGAGAATGATTATCGACACTCGATGTTTTCGGTGGAAATAAACGAGATCCGAGTGTGAATTCGGACCCAACTTGATGCGATCATTTTGACCCCGTTTCGACTTGATTTTCACGGCCCTCGTTCCGTAAAACCAACACCGGTTAACGAAATCCAATAACTACTCTGTCGTCTCTTGTTTCAACGAGGTCGGTTGACCGAGCTAAAGCTTTATATACACCGACACCAATATGTGTGTGTGTGTGAGAGTGTATTTTGACGTGTCCATGTATATGTATATTGAATATATATTATAGAGCTCAATTCCAGTCCTAATGGCGATATCGATAACGTAACAGTAGCGCAACAATAAAACGGGGGAAGCTCGTCACACACGACCGGTGTCGTTTCGATTCTTGTGCAGACATTTATCGTTTTGGCATGCCTTTCGAACGGTATCGATCTTGTTGGCTATTGGAGAAAAGGTTTGATTTTTTTCTCCCCTTTAAATCGATATTAACCCGACACCGGAAATGTGTTTGTTGGAACGTCGCTGGCGGTAGAAAATAGTATAGACCGTCACAAAGAGTTATACGAACGAAAGGGTGTTGGGGAAAAAAATTGCGTGCATGCCGTGAAATTACAGAAACAAAACAAAACAAAAAAAAAGAACAAAAACCGCCAGCACATTCGTGGAGTTGCATTTATGCGGACGATTCCTCATTCCCTCGGGTACGTGCCTGGGCTGTTCGTTTGTTTTTGGTTTCACATCTTTCCTGGACAAATATGGAAAACTATGGAGCGACCGTATTCGCGGGTTAGTCCTTTGTCAATATTTTCTGATGCGTACACTTTTTTCGATAGCTGCAAACAAGTATGGACTACGATGAAGCAACTGGATATAATTCTGTTCATTTTTTTTGTTGTTTAATTAATATTGACTTTCAACTTTGTTTTTCGGTTCACGAGTTTGTTTATTGTATGCCTTTGACAGAGTTGCGTCAGCGCAGAGGGTGCGTACGACGTTCGTATTGAAAAAAAAAAACAAAACGTAAAAATAAAAAATAAAATATACGATTCAAAATATATTTATTTCCTTTGACAAACATGAATTCTATAGAACTGACGTGGGGGCATTGTGTTTTTGTGTCACGTTGGAATTCTTTACTCGCTTCCCCATTGTACAGAGTGGAATTACATGCAATTGTTGGAGAAAACGAAAAGAATTTGAAAAGAAAAAAGAAAAAGAAAAATTGCAATAGTTATGCTGGTTCGACAAGAAGCACCTCAACAAATGTCCATAAACGATGGGTACGTAATTTTTAATTGCGACAAGCAGAATCCGCGTCTCTGAAACTTTCAACGCGTCACGGTTTGGTCAACGATTCCAAAAAGTCTTATCGCGATATATAGAGCAATCGTCCGTGACGTTTTAGCAGATAAACATGTAGCTCGGGTCCACGTTACTGCCATAAAAAAGCATGAAATTGTGCCGTTGAAGTAACTTCTCGAGTGCGAGGTCAGCACAATCGCAGGACCGCCAGCAGGGCCGAGGCAGCGCGGCTGGAGCGTGAGGCGGTGCGATTCCCTCGGAAAATTAAAGTGCTCCGTCGTGCAAACGGCATTCATTTAACCGGTGAGACTGGGGAGCGTCGTGCTCGAGTTTTCTATTTAAAGTAGTCCGGGACTCGGGGTGTAAACAAAAAAGTATGAGGCAGAAAATAAAAATAAAAGAATAAAGAAATAGTAAGCTCTGAAAAGCTCTTGGGCAAGGCGCGTTTACGAAGCACATTGAGAATACCGGAAGAACAGAAAATTAAAATCGCGATCTGGGTGAAACAGCAAATGGTTTCGATGGAAGAAATTCATAAAAGTTGCGGACGAAAATTGTTGATTCTTTGGAATTCTGATAACCTCAAAAAACCTACGAAATGAAAAGACAAAATGAAATAAAATTCGCTGGTTCGGTCGAAAAAATGTGAATTGCCTCTGTGTGTGCCAGCGGCTTAAGAAGTAAACATGCACACGAAGGTCATAAGAGAAAAACCGAAAGGACGATGGAATAAAAAGAATGACATAAAAAAAAGCGGGGCGAGCACACAGGCTTTGCAAAATTACCTCGGGAAACATGGGATGCATTGTCAGCCTGAGCTTGGAGGGTCACAAGCACCTAATTAGCCACTCAAACACTGCCAAACAAAGCGACCTATGTTATTAAAAAGTCATATAAAGTATAGAGGTGCCCTTTGGTGAAGGGGGTCGCTAGATATTACCCTGGCAACTTTAAAACACGTCTCTTTCTCTCCCCTTCTCTTTCTTTTTCCATATGCCTCAGTTACCAATGTGTTCGTGTTGCGTATGCGTGAGTTTCGTGAATGCTCCATTTTCCTGGTGACACAGCGCGACGGAAACACGTGCGCTTTACAAAACGCTCGAGTTTCGTTTTTGTACCGTAAACGTTATAATGATAACCCCTTCGAAAAAGGCTTTTGTGTGAATTAGGTCTATGGGGAAACGCTATAAACCGAAGCCTTGCACAAGCTTTGGCGATATGTCAGCTGTCCAACCAGTGAACGAGCTTTTATCCGTTCTTTTGCCTTTATTGTCCTTCCATGTGACTTCGTGCTCATCAGGTATGGCCGGTCAGTGTGCACGAAAAGAAAATTATTGTAAAAATTCTTACGGTGCTATAATGACGAAGTTCGAAATCGTCACCTCCATTGACATTATTGACATTCAGTTTTTCTTTGCATAAAGATCGTTCGTGGTGAAAAAATCGTGCGATATTTCTGAATTTGGAAAATTCATGGTTTCCGATCGATTGTTTTTTCCTGTTACATATTCACGATAAACAATCGTCCACTATGGAATTTCAATCCTATTTTTTACCTCATAGCAAGCCTGCAGGCTTTCTCTAAATCATATTTGATTTATTGTAGAACGAACTTTTTTTCAACTGCATCCATTGTTCATTACGAATGGAATACAGCACGTGCCGCTTCCGATAAATTTTATTGTTGCATGTTTATAAAGTGTAAAAACCAATCGGTTGTATCAATATTTTGATACGAGCTCGTAGGCTCTCCTGTGATCGTGATTGCATGTATACGTATGTGTTCCAATGAAAGTTCACCAGTTCAACAGAGATTTTCGTTATTTGTAAATCTATATCGATGTGAATGTACACATTGATATACAAATACATATACGTATATGCTTCGTTAAAACAGCCTGAAGGCTCGTTCAGTTTCCTCGTCGATTTGTTCAATGCACACGCTCAAGTACGATGCACACGAACAAGTGTGAGCCATCCAATGAATTGACTGCAGTTCCCTTCACAAAATCCAATCAATATCCGTGATTCCGACGTTGTAACACTTGATATAATTTTTTTCTATGGTGTTTACTGCATCCAAGATCAGCAGAAACGTTTCACGCTTTTTTTTAAATTGTGTTCCGCCCCGAGAGAATGAAACTAGAGTAATGGATGTCACGCATGAGGATCGGGCGACGACCTTGAATATTTGCCTACTTTCACGGAGCAGTTTGGAATTTCGCTGAAAATAATGAATTCTTTTCTTGTATAGTCACGATTCACAGAAAAATAAAAAATAAACAAGTCGATTCCTTTTTCATGTTTTAGTAATGGACGAAAAATTATACAGAAACCAACGAAATCTAAGAGAAAGAGAGAGAGAGAGAGAGAGACCGCAGACCGTCAAGGAGCAATCGATGAAATTGCTACGACGTCTTCGTATTTGAACACGCGGAGACCTCGTACACGTGGGATAAAAAATAAGGAAACAGTGGCAACTGGGACGATGGCGAATCTGTGGAACATTGCACAGTGAATTAATCGTAGCATAGAAGATCGAGATCGATGAAAGGATACTCAGTCAAATTGATGGGTCACATTATTGTCACTAAAGATTCCCGAGCGATATTTGTACTTTTTTATTCAATGGTGTGCCCGGATGAATAATGGGAAAAGATGACGAAGAAACGAGCAGCAGAGTGAGGACAAGTATTCGGGAGGGCAACGTTCCGAAATTCGGAAAAACAGAAAGCATTTCAAGATTTATACTGAACAAATATGTAACTTTGGAATCGGAGGGCCGATGCTGTTTAATCCAGGAAACGCTTTTTCAACCATGTAGTCGAAATTTCAACCGTGTAAATATTTTTCTATTTACGCGATCCACGCTCGATCGCGATAACCACGCTCGTTGGACAGGGAAATGAACAGCAAAACGGAGAGAAAAAGTGTTGAACGATTTTTTGGCACATCGTGCTTTTTCTTGGATCTCATTCATTTCTTTCAGAGTGGAGACAGAAAGAGAAAGAGAGAGAGAGAGAGAGAGAGAGGGAGTGAAAGAAAAACGAAACGCGAAAATACTTTTCGTATAAATTGTCGCGCCAGGAATTCCACGGGAATGCATATAAGTCGGATACAAAAACGAGACGCTTGAGGAAATAAGGACACGAGGATCATATATACGAGAGAAAAAAAGGGGGTGAAAGAATGACAAAGAGAGGAGGAGGGGAGGATGGAAAGGCCGGGAAGAAGAGAGGGCGATAGGAAAGTGGGAGGATGCTCATAAAAATGCAAACTTCTCCATCGAAAGTCGTGCTAGTTGGAGCGGCCTTGCTCGTGGAACATTCGTGTTCCCAAGGAGCATCACAGAGGCTGTTGGGCGCTTCCGATGTTGTGCTCGCTGTTGTGTTCTTCGAGCTTGTCTTCCACCGTTCCGCATTGGCCTCTATGCTCCCGTTTCACAAGAGACGTTCGTCTTTTCTCTCTCCCTCTTTCTCTTTCTTCCTTTCCGCCTCGTTTCCTTGTTGTCGCGTGTTCTCGCCTGGCCGCCAGCTCGTCGAAAACTTCCCCAAGAGTAAAAAAGACGTCAGAAGAAAAACTGGTAACAACCCTCCACCCTCCCCATCACCTTGCCCCTCTCTCACTTCCGTCTCTGCCTATCTCGACATTGGAAAGGCAGGACACTATACATGTTGCGTTTTTCGATGCATAGACGTATCTGGGTAACATTCACCGTAAGCTACAACGAGCGAAACGATCGGAAGAACCTTTCCATATCGCTGTTTTTTTTTCTTTTTTTTTTCGTTTGGTTATTCCCTCGAAGCCAAAAAGATTTTCGAGTTCCTTTCTACCGTGAACGCAGTAAACGAAACCGTACGATCGTATCTACGTGCGTCTGTATATTGCCCATGGGAATTTCTCGATCTTTACGACGTTTATATATACGTGCGATGTAAAAAGTATTGTAAAAGCAAGCGAAATAACGCGAGGGTGGTTAACTGTCGTGATCTCCTTCGTGGTGTCGTTGCGGAAGAAACTCTTGCAGTTATCCGTTTGCAAATAAACTGGATGAAATACTGTTCGGGTGGCAGAGACTGTTTGATGTACAAAATTCGAAAAACAGCCCCGTGAAATTGTCTTTCTAAGAATTACAATGAACTTTTTTAAATTAATATTCATTTGCGATTCTACTCGAAAAAGTTGCGACCATTCAAAATTCGGGTCGCATATTCCAATGTTCTTGACATTTAAAATAAAAATTTGGGATCAGGATTAGATTGTCGTGTGATAAACAAAACTTCTGTGATTACTGTTGATGGAATGGAGAACATCCAGTTTATTTACTATTTTGGAAAACGTTACTGTGGATAATGAAATTGAAGGTAAAATGAGAAAATCCTATAAAATTATGAAAATAATCGCGAAAAGATTGTGCAGGAAAGGGGGCTTTCGATGAAAAGAGGATAATCGAGCATGAGATTAATTGTTCGGAGACGAAACCGACGGTATGTACTCACTTGGGGAGGATAATGCTCGGGAAGAACATGAAGAGCTTCTTTGTAGGCTGAAAGTGCACCTTGCAATTTGCCTTGATCCGCATACAGGCCACCAAGTTGTAGGAGAGCCTGAACCCTCGCTGCTTCGTGGGCTCTTCTGTCCTTAAGGCCAGATCCATCGAGAGACGCTCCGGCACGTAGAATCCCAACGGCTTCGGTTCCTCGGCCGACGGAGACCAATGCAGATCCAAGATTCACGTAAGCCTCTGCCAACACAATTATCGATTATTGCCATATCCTCGACAATACCGAGTCCACGTAAAGTACATGCTCCGAGAGCTTCCCCTATCGTTCCTGACTTTCTTCCCGAATACATATACTTGCGCGTATGCGAATACATACAATCGACTCGAAGTTATTGTCTCCGAAATTTGATCACGTATCGGGTTCATGGCTATCTGCTTTCACTGCGATGGTGCAGCCAACTCTTGTTTATTTATCAAATTCAATCATAATTATCATATCAAACTCATTTTGGATAATGCAATTAGTTCCTGCCGATGGATAGGCTGGTCTGTTGCGACGTTTTGTACTACCGCCTTTGTTTCCTATTCGTTTTTTGTTTTGATACGCAAGCGAAAAAAAATGACAACCGTTTCAGATAAAAATGTTCATATGGTTAATTTTTCGATGGTTTTCGGTCAAAAGAAAATAAAATCCAAAGATTCAAAAACTGTGGCGTCGGCCTAAAAGTCTTTGGAGAATTGTATGAAAAATCCTTCTGGAAAGGTTATTTTTGTCTCCAACTACACGGTTGTTATGAAAACTGTTGTGAATTTCGTTCCTACAGATTACCAAAAAAATGTACAAAAAAATAAGGTTAAGTCTCTTTTTCTTTGACGATAGTAGAAATAGGTAGTGTCAACGATAATGTCATAGCTAATGAGCAACGGAGCAGAAAAGACAAGAGAAAAGTGTATTTTTCGTATAAATTTCTTCCCTAATCGAATAACACGAGGGGCAGCTTTATCTTTGCCGAGAAAAACATATTTTCCTAGCAAGTTTTATAGGGCTCGTGGTTGTAATCAAGAGATAAGAGGAGAACGGGTGGAGGAAGCGGAATAAGCATGTGGGTTTATTATGTGTACGGTTTAGGGCGAAATATCGTCTTATCATCACATCGTTTTTGTCTAATAGTTTTGGAAGGAAAGGTTGTCCACGATAGTTTAACCGGAGTTTGGAAAAGCTAGAATGGTAGTGATAAGGAGAGTTGTTTGTCGTGGACCTCGATAAATGGAGAACGAAAGAGAAATAGATGGAGAAAAGAGGAAGGAAGAATTAGATAGCTGAGAAGTCAGCGACGCGAGGGCGGGAGAAAGGCTAAAGTCAGGTTAACCAGAAAATTGCAAGGCACACAACTCACAGTTTCACGATGGAATCTTAATTCTTAAAACGTTCAGTGGAGCTGAGCTGACGCGCTTGGAGAACCCAACGTTTCTCCACCACCCGAGTGGAAGTTAAAACCCACCCTTATGTTCACCCTTCGCTGAATCGTCTACATGCTCTTCCGCCCTTTAACTCTCTGTCTCTCTCTCCCTCCCTCTCTTTTCCTCATATCTTTCACTTCTCACTTGATTTTCCTGCTTGGTTCCTCTCCCGCTCTGTCTCTCATTCTCTTTAATTAGGTAGCAAACAGTATGCCTCGCTGTCTTGCCAAGTTGGCGGACTCGGGGATGAAACAGCAGTTTAGTCGTCTCATCGCATTCTTCTTTTACAACAAGGAGAAGGGTGACTATGCTATTCCTTGGCGAGGGTGTACTTGACTATCACCTCTGATGTTTACTCCTCTCTTTCTCTCTCTCTCTCTCTCTCTCTCTCCCTCTCTCTTTCTCTCGCTGTGTTTTTCACCCCGACACGTTTTACTTTATGCAATCATCGTGCAAAATTTCAAGACTAACAAGACCCAGAGCGGGGTCTTGCTTCGTAAAATCTGTAGTCGGACGTTTTCATCTAGGATAATTTATGTATCAAACTAAATGAGACTAAAATAGGTATGAGAATGTTAAAAATAGAATAAGGAAATGAGGGGATTTTTCCTTGGAGATAATTTCCTGTAATACCCAAAAGTCTCGGGAACGTCTTGACGCTCTGCTGGGCGTTTAAATATTTGCTATAACTGTATGTAAACGAGTTCAACTGTATCAGAGTGCTCTGAGGTTTTTTTTTTTTCTGGATCCAACAGAACGGGTTATTCCACGGGTGAGCTCTCTCAAAGAGCCACTTCGTAAAAAGAATTTATATATATTTTACTGCCAAACACAGAACACCCCTACTTCTGAGGTCCATCGGGCGTTACACTTCGCTCGCACGTCGGAGACTCGAGATCTTTTTACAATTCGCTGCTGCTCTCATCCTTCATTTTTTCTCGAGTATATATTCTACGACGAAAATATGCGAGTTTGCCAAGAGTTGAGAAGGCAATGGAGAAATGCCTCAACTGCTGCATCGTATCTCATGTTGTCTATGTAAAAACAATGCAAAAGGGAGATGAAAGGCAAAAATGTGGAGGAGAAAAAATACGAAAGTAAATGCAGGATTCATTTTGTGGAGTCTGTCTATTCGTTTCCTATGAGATTACAGTGATGAAAAGGGGAAAATAAGGTGGAGGGAAAATTCACATAAAGATTCAGAAGAGATATTTATTCCGGTCGTTTTAGTTCAATTGAACGAGAAATCTTTGTAGCAGTTATATCGCAGTCCAGGATTGCTACAGCACAAAGGATAAAAGTACGAGAAAATTCTTTCTCTATACTCTCGTTTCTTCCTCCCTCTCCCTCTCTCTCTCTCTCTCTCTCTCTCTCTCTCTCTCCGTTTCTGTAGTTTTTTCTTCCATCAGGCGAGAAGAAAGAATAGAAATCGAGGATAGGAGAAAAAGGGAGAGAAAGAGCTGCAAGTTTCCTTGCAACAAACGTTCTGTGCGAGCTTTTTATAGAACATCTTAAAAGTCAAAGTACCGCTGCCACTGTAATGCTGGCTTAACCTACCCTCGCTCTAGCTTTAATTTCAAGTCGTTTATAGCACCCCTATCCCACTTCTCTTATTCCGCCTATGTACCCTTGGTCTCTCTCTTTCTTTCTTCCTTTAACCATTTTCCCTTGCCCTCGAAACCACATTGCCCACTTGCTACACCGCGCGTGGAGGGACGTGTTTCTACCCTCTTGGGATTTTGCGGTAAGAAATAAGGCTTTGTATATACAGTCGAACCGTAAAAGCTGAGTTAGTAGCTATTGGGATTCATCTTCATACATAAGAAAAACTGTATAAATGCTTAACCTCCTTCTCTCATTGCTTCCTTCATCTCGCTTTTTATCCCGTTTCCTTCTTTATTCGTCCAGCAAGAAACTTTCGTGATAATTGTGGATTTTTCATTGTTCTAAGATTTAAGAGCTCCGATGAAAATGTAATTAACTGATTAAAGAGGTTCGTCTGGTCAAAGAATAAACGAGTCGCTGATGATTGGAAAAATTTCAAAATAGTTTTCATTATGGATTTCTATTTCCGTTCTCGATTCCGTTTTCATTCACCAGAATTGAAACTTATTTTATTTTTAAAGCGATACGTTCTGACCTGGATCTCCAAAACATAAAAATTCGATAAATTTTTTTATTTTTTATTTGAACGCTGTGACTTTTGCCACAAACTCATAGATTTTTGTGATTTTTTAAACTATTTGTCCCATTTTTCGATTTTTCACGATGCGCCAATATCGAGGAATGTCTAAAATGTAGTTCTGGTCTTTTAAAAATGAAAACCGATCATACGGTTGCTAACGATCCTGAATGATGGACGCTGCGGGTTAAAGTGACCCAGTAGGTCGATGCAGAGGCTGGAATTAGTAGATTAGTATAGAATCTGAGATAAGCATATCGCATGACTATATTTTCGTGAACTCGCATCGTTCGTTGAGCATAAATGACGAAAGTTAAAAAAGTTCACGAAACGGTTGGAGATACTTTCTCGACCGAACTTGTTCATCGACACGTATATTAATCGCAATATTTAATGAGAGCCGTGGATAAAACGTTGTGCGCATATCATATCGATTTATTTTCGTGTCACTTAAAAATAACATCGTTCGCTGTGTTTTAGTTTTTTAATAAATTTTTTCTCGTTGATGGGATTGGCCGCTTCTTCTCTCTCTAGCGTGCAGGAGAGTAAATGCCTATTATGTGTGTACGGATTACATATACACATAGATATATATTATGCAGGCTCGTAAATTACCGCAGTGAAGCTTTTAAAACACGTCGAAGCTGGAGTAATTAGTGGATCCCGATCGGCCGCCAATTTGCGGATCGTTGCCGCATGCCGTGCGGCATTTTCTTTCTCCCTCGCACTCATCGATTGGCACAATCTCGCGCGCGATATTCGCATCTCCATAGTCGCTCTCGGACGACCCTTATCGACCGGTTCACTCGAGCTGTTCCTCCTTCTCTTCCTATCTCTTTCCCTGTCTCTCTATGCTGGTTCCGGAGAGTAGCTTCAGCGTGGCATCGGGGGTGTTGGAAGGATTTTGGAGAGAGAGAGGGAGAGAGAGAGAGGGAGAGAGAGAGAGAGAGAGACAGACCGAGCGATCCGAGCAAGGTGCCGATATATACGGGCAGGAGATAGGGATGAACAAAAAATTGGTATAGGAGCTAGTGCGACAGCAGGATGGCGGAGGGCTCGTGGGTAGCACGAGTTTTGGATATGGCTCCATTTCCCCATGAGTATATATGTATAGATTGCATGTACAATGAGAATACCGCTGTCCTTGTTGAAATTTGAAGATCCAATTCGCAACGTACAGGAATTTGGGACCAATTGGCGAGAGAGCAAGAAAAAAAAGGCATCGATGAAGATGGGAACGAATAACTGGGAGAGGGAGAGAGAGAGAGAGAGAAGAAAAAAGAATCATATGGGAAAAGCTTTTACATTGAACATATCATTCGTTGGTGACGAGCGCCTTTCTCATGTTGTCCATCCGTGCCCGGTTTCCTCTCTCACTCTCTCCCCCTCTGGCTTTTACCCCCCGAGCTTTTTTTCTTCCACTAATCAGAAGACTTTCGCTTTCTCTCTCCCTGATTCTTGTTTATTCACCACGGTCCCGCAGAGACTATCACTCTCTTCTTCCGCTTTCCCTTTCTTTCACCACCAATTTACATTACAATCTGTGTACCAATTTACACTGCTGAATAATTAATGAATCATTACCTCGTTTCTTCTCCTTCTTTCTTCTTTTCTCCCTTTTTTTACTTCGCTATGTGCACGTTTCTTAGTCTCTTTGCTAGATATTGCAGGCAGAGTGTGTATTAAACGTTCAGTCTGAGCCCGTAGGGTATACGTAAGGAATATTCCACTACCAGGCTCTACTTAGCATGCCAGCAAGCGAGCCTTTCTCACTTTCCATATCCTTTCTCGTGCCCCCATTTGGAAAAGAATTGTTTGGCACCGGAGATGCCGAGGTGTCTTTCCCAGGCATGTTGCCGAGATATATATCGCACGTATATACAAATATACATTCCGAAAAATACCGAACAGTCTGTGTATATTTTCATACATATATATATCTGTACACAAATATATATTTATTCGAGGCTATGCTCGTCCCTCTTAAATTTCGCGAAGTGCCTCTCGTCTCTCGTTCCAATTGCCGTTAACGATCGAGCCGTCCGTGCCGGAGTATTAATTATAAACTCGACGAGGCATCTCGCGCAATACAGTCCTCGCTTCGCTGACTTTCTCTCTCTCTCTCTCCCTCGCTCTACCCCTCTTACTCTTTTACGCTCTTTTACTCAACCCTTGTACCCCCACAATTCTACCATCGTTCTGCCCCGTGGTTCGAAGCACCGGAGGGTTAATCTCCGTTTTGTGCTTTCCACTCTGTTTTCCATACCTTTTTCCGTTTTGGCAACGGTCCATACTATCGTTTTTTCTATCTCTCCTTCCCCACTTCCCACCCTTTCTCCTTCCTCCCAGAGAGACAACCGTCTCGACCACTCGGTAAGGTTAACGGCAATTATTTTCAACTCTTGTCGTGACTTTCCACGCGTATGATTGTACCGTTATCGTAACATATATCTTTTACGAGTATCTCGTCTCCACATATAGATATTTACAAGTTATATTTATACTTATATGTATGTCGGTATTTATGTGAATTGTCGCTTCCATGCAGAACATTAGACTCGACAATGGAATTAGAGAATGGGAGCACGAGAGAGAGAGAGAGAGAGAGAGAGAGAGGAAATAATCAGCGAATGTGGTTTCAGCACCGCCAATTTCCACTTACTACGATGGTCGTTCACCATTTGCAATGTGCATTCGACGTTTACAGACGCCGGTCTAAAAGAGGAAGAGTTTCCATTCGCAGACTCCACCGAAAATCCTATGAACTTTTTGTTCAAAATTGCCAAAAAATCATTTTTTCCTGTTCATTAATCGCTCGATACAGAAACGCCTACAGAATGTCGCGATCCACTGCGTAGTTTGACTGAAAAAAAAAGGGTCGAAGCCTACAGCCTCGATTTGCAATAATACGACAAACAAATAAAAATGAAATCCGTACCGAATATTGGAAAAAAAGTTATGCGCATATGGAGTTTGAACTTTCATTCGAAAAAGTATATAGATATGGGAGCGAGGCCTCGAGCTATTTCGAATGGCCTGTGACTGGGAATTTTCTGCTACAGCTTTCCCTTCGTACATATAACACTTTGAACCTACTTTTACACAAATTTGTAGTTTTATTCGTTGTAGAAAATTCCGAAACTGAGGCACGTTCGTTTTGAATCCCTGACTTTATTTATTCCGTTGTTCCTTTGCTGTAAACAATAATTGCAATTATCAGTTCGCAACAGCCTTCCACAAAGCATACTCTTGGGCCTTCGATACTATTGTCTGCCTCGAACTTTTCCTGAAGCTCAACTAATAACTGTGCACCTATTTTCGATTTTTTGTTTGCTGGTTCGCTTGTAATATTGTTTTTCATAACTACAACAATGAGATCAGCGATCCGATTAACTCGGTACTCGAAATATTCGCTCACATGTTGCCGTTATTTCGAGTTGATAAGTGTAGAATTTGTGTGCACGTGTTGTTTATTTTTATTTTTTCTTTATCCGTTCGTTGTTCAAGGGGTGAGAGCACAATCGTTGTAGCATTGATCCCTGTGCATTCTGCTTTTTTGAACTCGTATCATATTCGAAGTAGCGTAACGATGATTTGTCGAGAGGTGCACACTCGTTGGGAACGTACGTTGCAAGAATAAAAAGTTACCATTCATCGTTCATAGTTTCGATTGTTATCGCTAATTACTGGTGCGTACTGTTTTTATTAACAACTTCCCATCCAACATTTCTGTTACAGTTTTTGCTTTTGTTGATAAATATCTTTTCATGATAAAGGTTTTTACGATAACTTTTTCTGGTTACGGAATTTTGCGTTCGAAAAAAATAATAAAAAATTTCGAGAGAAAAGTTTTTTTGAGCTCGGTACGTTTCCACACTTCAAAGTGTTCCGATAATTTTCATTTTTCATGCCAATCGATTCTTCTCATTGTTAGTTCGTTAAATAAAGTTTCCATTGTACAAATATTTTTTTCGTCGAATGTTTTTCCTCCCTATTGGGCCAACATAGAGCTGGGCATGAAGATTTGCGTTTGTTTGCTTTTCAGGGCCTTAACTGAGTTGACGCACGTGGAAATGCGAATACACGAACGCAAAGAAATAAAAGAATCTCCGCGAATTCGTAACATTTATAGGACGCTTTGAAGCATAAAAGTTTCTCGATAAGCGATGAATGTTGCTGGCGCGAGAGAACATGGGAAGGCCGACACGATAGCAACCTATACGTGGTGGTGCGTGCTCTCGCACTTGGATTCGAAATTTTCACAAGGCTTGATCAAACGTTCGGATTTATCTTCGTCTCTATTCTTCTCTGCTTTTCTTTCGAGTAGGATTGAATCGCTATTTACAACGAGCACTGATAAACAAAAGGACGTAACTCGGAGGATTTGAAATGTGTTAGGAAGCCTCTTTCGCTGAGTGAGTGACTACTACGTGTTTTATCGGTTGTCCTTGGAGGCGTTATGTCTGCTTCATGCTCTGCACGAAATTCCATGAGAAAATCGTATGCTTTCCTGGATTTTTATTTCAGTTGACAGCGACAGGGATTTGCGGACAAAAAGAGTGTCTCTTTTGGACCTGGTTGAGGAATATGACGTTGTATAAATTTTTGTGTGCGTGTGTGTGAGTAAGCACATACGTGAATATATGCATCGGAGGGTCCAAGGAGATCCAGCATCCTCGCACTCCGTGTTCGAAGGATTTGGATATGTGTGTTTGGTAAAGTTTACTCATCCATATACGCGTGCCAAAGCTCAACGGCACGTTTGTTTGTCAGTCTTGGTATGTTTGCGTGTTTGTTCGTTTGTTTCTCAGAGCTTTGCTTTAATTGAGTCGAGGGTGAGGTTGCGTGAGGGAATGCGAGATCCAAGCTTTCTCACTCATTCGCTCGCTCCCTCTCTCTGCTTCCCTTGTTCCGTTTGGTTTTTGAGTGCATCATCAAACTTTTCTATGATGCATCTCGGAGCTTGCCCCAACTGGGATGGCGGCACGTATCCCAACCGACGATTGTACTCTGCTCACCCGTACAGACTGCACTCGCACGTATCGACCGCTAGCACAAAAAACGACTCCCAAACGATCCGTTCAGCGTATTGAATCTCTTGCTTTACGCCTCTCTGACGCTCAGAAGTTCGCATCCGTGGAAGAATGCTTTTGGAAAAAGTTACTGAGGTTTCAACGCAACCTCGTGTCCGCACTGGATGTAAATAAACTTCGGTGAGTCTCTTCACATATACAGACAAGCTCGGTAGAGAGAAAATACTCGGAGTGGAGAATTTTTTTCCAACGTATTCAATTCTCTCGTCCTTTGGAATCCGGAACGTAAAAATAGTCACAGATATTCTGACGATTTTGTGCGTTGCGCTAAATTCTGTATGCACCGGAAGTTCGAACGGTTTTCTTTGTTTCCATGCATGATCATGGTGAAGTTCCGGTGCATCGCTGCTCCGCGATGTTTTTTAGCATTTTCACGATCCTATCCGATAATTATGAGCCTGCGTGACTGAATTCGATTTGCCTGTGCCCAACAGCCCTCGAAAATACCTCACGGAGTTTGACGATATGGGAATTCGAATTCCTTTCGAATCGGAACGTCCATGATATCGCAGAATACAATAAAACCCACTGAATTGTATTCTCTTTATCGGATGTAAGCGGAAGTTGACCGTGAACGACTCTGTCAACCACGTATACAGGCGGATATGAAATTGAATGTGATTAGCTTCACTTATATGAACGTTTAAGCATCTAAAAGCTCAAAGTCACGTTGATACAAATGTGAACGGATAAGAGATTCGCCCTTCTGTTCGGCAGAATGTAACATAGACCCGTAAGAACGGAGACACGAATATAAGCTCAGCCCTCACCCTGTGGCACGGCGGATCCGTGTCCCAACTTTGTTGACAAACTTAATAATAAAGCCCAGGCAAGTTTGAATGAATCTCGCGAGCTTGTGACGAGGGGTGTGCGACGTCCAACGCGTACGCGGTTCGCGTTTTAATCTTGACTTTGTCTGTGGCGAGACGAGATGTGATGAGAATATTAATAGATGCTGTATCGTTTGTCTCCAATTCATAGAAACGTTTTTCACACTTTTTGACAATTTAGTAACGATACGGAATCGAGATGGACTGAATGCTGTCAATTTATCGAATTATTCCATCAGTTCGCGTGGCTTAATTAGATTATTTTTAATTTACCGGTTAATTAGAATATCGAATGACAGCTTAGAAAATTGATCACGAAATAATCCAACTATCTATTTCTCTAATACGAGATCCAAAAGCTACATCCAGGGAAAATAAAAAGTACGACATGGTGAAAAAGGAAACAAAAAAAAACTGTGAGTTGGTCAAAGGGACTGAGTCACAGTTAGAGGACTCGAGGGCTGAGTGTAGGTGAGTCCAATTAATCTCGGTTATACACCAAACCGCACATACGAGATGGTCGTGGTAGTAAAACGAGCGGGGCTTACCACTTTTCCGTGGTGGTCCTTTTGTCATTAGCTTGGCAGTCCGACTACCAGGGACAGAACCAGTCATGTTTCCAAACGAATACTCAAATCCACACGATTATTTAACCACAGAAAGGGTTGAAGGGCTCCGATTGCGTCTGACGGTGTCACGTTCTCTTTTAAAATATTCTCCATCATTTTCCTTTCTCCAACGAAAAGTGAGGATCATCTACATCAATAGTAAATTGAATCTTTAATGACTACGAAAGGACTGCAATGTCTTTTCAGGTAAAAAAGTTTTTACAAGGATCGCAATAGATATTTGTACTCATTCTGAGAAAAGAAATTAACCCGAGTGATGGGAATTTGTTACTGAGTGTTCACAAAAGATTTCGATTGGCGCCTCATAGAGACAGTCAGGATCCGCATATCCCGTTGAGGAACTTCTAACCAAGGCTGAAAGCCTTCCCAAGCCTCTCACCCGTGGCCTGCTGAGACTTCCGGCACATTTTGGTGAAGCTTATACTTCCGCCTAGTATATCTGATCGTTCTCACAAGGCTCGACAAGGCTTTCCAATAAGCAGGGAGCGATGTCATGCGAGTTATTTGTTTCGTTTTTTTTCATTAGATCCTCCAACTATAGGATTGTATGTTTGGTACGAGCAGAGCACCAAATTGAAAATAGAATTTGAAACGAAAGGAAGAATAAAGTGATACAGAGAAGTAGGAAAAGACAGGGAGACAGAAGTGATCTGGACTCTTCATCCCGTACGTCTCGTACTTTGTGGCAAGCTCGTGTCTGGTCACATTCGAGGGTTGCATCGTTGAATGGGTCTTAACCATCTATAGGACCATCGCTGGGCTATGTGCTGCAGGCTGTGGTCGAGGACCAAGATAGTGTGGCTTTGTACCACAGAGTTCCCTTATTCCAGCTCTTTTTCTCTCATTTCCCTCGTTTCTCTCTCATTTTCCTTTCGCCCTCCTTCACTTCCCTCTCCCACTTTCTCATCTTCTAGGCTGCGGCTGGTTTGACATTATATAGCTGTATACGATTCTCCTCCCATTTCCATCCATGCTAGAACGGCCGGTATCACTTTTCCAACCCTCCGCTGAGCACGGTTCAACTATTTCAAACAACGAGAATACCGAGGAGCTCGAACAGTGTCGCGTGTTGTAGGATCCTCCTATATGTGTTCCAACATTCCTGTACATATAACTATATCGTCGATGGTCTTGCTAGTTGACGACGGTGGATGCAGCGCGCATAGAGGGTATGTTCGTAGAAACGTGAGACTCATAGAAACGCGCTGGTATACCGGACAACGATTTGGCGAGGCGATCGCCTGGTCTTACGTATACACATATATACAAAGTTCGCAAGCAATACGAGAGGAAAGAGCCACGTATGGTTCTTTTCTCTTTCTCTTGTTTCCCTCGTTTGCCGCGGTTGAAACCCTCGTGCAGAACGAGAGCTTTCTTGTGCGAATTGGCGCGTAGCTCACACGCATATATGCATGATGCATTCGTGTACGCTTGGAATGAAAAGAGCGTAAGTTCCGAACGATGTAAAATGTAAAAACGTTCTAGTTACGTCCGTTTGCTTAAAAATCTTTGAAAAACATCCCCGCGTGGTCATTTCTACTCTTCTCTACTTGTTCGTCGCGCAGGATTGAATTTGCATCCTTCGAGTTTCATCGTCGGATATTCTAGTGCTATTCAAGGTGCACGCTCCAAGTATCTGCTGCTGTGAGAGGGAGGCGAGCATCCCTGCGAAATCGACTATTGTCTGTTCATGTGACCAAACTATGGGCCGGCTGGGAACAATAGCCGCAAACGCACACTCACCAACATGTCGTCCACCCTTCGAGCTTGCCAGAAGCAATAACGGTATTCACTGTTTCGTGCGGTACACGCTTCCGTATATACATTTCCGACCATGATAGAAAAAAAATCTTTTTTTTGTTTGTTTTTCTTGCTTCGTTCTATTCAAACTGTCTACACGGGCCTGGGATCCAAGGGGATGTCCATCATCGAAGGGAAGACTCTCTTATATGGTGGTCGCTCGGATGGCTTCGCGATGGAGGAATTTTAATTTTTTATGTGCGCAGGACAAGCATAAGAATGCTAATTTCTTTTGTGAATCTGCTTGGTTACCGGATGAAAAAAAAGTTTAAATATCGCCGTTTACAAAGTTAAAATTTTGAGTCCTCCGAATTTTTTTTTCCCGGAGAAATTAATTAAAACAGAATTCCTCGATTCACATAATGATTTTTCAAATGTGGCGAATACTTCGAGCTGATTCTCATTGGAGAGGTGTTAAGATTTTTAAAAATTATTTTTATTATCTGAACGCTGAAAGTTGCAGTAATTCAAGAGTCGAGAAAAATTGATATTACTATATATATGGGGGCGTTAATGAGGACATTCGAATTGTTCTCTTCATCGCCCAATTTGTTCTTGCACGTAGGACGCCAAATGACTGCATGAAGTGGAATTGTGGTCGGAGGGTTGCGAATCTAGTAGGGAAAAAGAGAGCTTAGAAGAGGTCAGACCGAAGCACTCGTTCATGGGATATATATCTATACGAGAGGGTAGAGAGTTGGTGAAGATCGAAAAGATCGAAAAAGAAGACGTGGACGAGGCGTGGTCGATGTTCTCGGGTATAACGAACTGCTTGCCCAATCCAACGTAAATCTCGTTCACTCTTTTCTCATTGTCTTTCCCGACTAGCGTAACAAACGGCTTCGCGATCATGTTTTACTTTTTTTCATCTTTTTTTTCTTGCTATTCTTTGGCATTGCTCTCGTGTCTGGGAACGATTGGACTGGAGTATAAGATGGGATTAATGTTGGGAAGCCAACGTTCGCTTTGTTAGGCAAGAAAGCTTCTTTTCAAAGATATTTGCGTCGCAGTAAACTTTAAGGACCTAGAAATGTGTTGCTCATGGTTGCAGCAATTTTTCAATTGTACTCAGATCTTGAACACAGAAAATTTTCCAAGATTTTATTGAATTGGTATTCATGTACTCACGAGCTAATGAAGGCCGGAAGTGGATTGCTCGTTGATAACTCAGAATTGCTTCCTCATAGTTTCTCCGCCCTTGTTGCAAAATACCTCTGAAACAAACAAAAAAACGAAAAAATTCTTCATTGCTCGTTCAATCACTGCACCAACATTCTTCCCTTGTTTTTTATCTTCAGCCTTGCAACTCATTGAGAATCTCGTTGAGGATCAAGTACGTATTGTTATCGAAATGCAAGAAAAAAAATGATCCGGAAAAGCTTGTGCACGAGATGGAAAATTGACTGAAATTCAAATAAAAATATTGTGGATAATAGCGAAAAAATTACTGCATTACTCAACAATCTAAAAATTTAACAAATCAATGTCCACAGCTAAAGGAAACAATTCAGCTCGAACTCCGTGTTCCTCAGGCTTTTCGTCACTCATAAAAAATGAATGCACTACTTTTATTTCAAATGCGATGAAATATCAATTGTTTGCTATTTATTGTTGCACGTTCCTTGGAGACGTTGACGATGGAAAGGAAAAACGAAATATTGCTGTTCGTTGTTATCCATACAGGACTCGTGTCCTGTATGCATAACACTCGACCTTGTTTTTGACACAAAATATTGATTAAAGGGGGAATCAGATTTGCGTGAAGGAATTTCTATAAAACGTTCTCTTATCCGGTTTTTAAATATTCGATATTAGCAGCTCATGGTGATTCCCGTACGTGAGGATACGTGAGGGCACGTATCCTATGACTATCGATTATAATACAGTTACGAGGAATCGTTTTATATGCCATCCCATTTAATCCCAGCCAAGTCGAAACTGGCACGTAATATTACCATGTCGTTTTCCCATTTTCATACAAATATTATATTCGGCAAAGATGAACTCTTTCTGATAAGCCTGTCGTTCGAGGAAAACGTGTGGGCTTATTTTAGATGAAACGTTCGATATGAGATGCTTGGCAGTATAACTCCGTTGCCATAGAAAGAAAGTTCGTTCTGATCAGAACTTGAGTCGTTTCCGATTTCGGATTCTTGTTTTTTATTATTTATTATTTCCGGATAGGAAACGGTGACTAATAAATATCGAAGAATTGGGACAAGTTTCGAATTTAATTCAATAAATAATTTCATGGAGATTCTGTGGTGATGGAATCATTTTGTGGAAACAAAAAAACAACAAAATGACCGATCGAGAAGAGTGGAATTTCTCGCCGAACGCGTTCGATTGAAAAATGACAATGCAGAAGATAATGAAAAAAATTGACGACTCCTTTGATTAAATGTCAAGCGAAATTATTCCATGTATAAAGAAAAAATCGTGTTGGTACAACAAAAATTTCCATGTGCAACGAGACTGCACACTTTTTTCTCATTCGAATCGCGATCCACGGTCGCAAACGTCAGGTGGCATCGATGTTTTTTTTATTTTCTTTTTTTTTCTACTCTCGTTCGGTCAGTGCACAAGTTCCGTCGATTCCCAGCGGGTATTTCGTTCGGGTACGAGAGTTTTGCGGTGTTTGTTAAAAAATAAAGGCACGTAACAACGACCACCTCTGCTCGACACATGGGAAATCTTGGGGACGTGGCAGCTCTCTTGTACTACACATGGCACATCATGTAGTCCATCTTGCTCGCTCTCTACCATTTTCTTTCGCGCGCTTTTCTCTCCTATCCATATCGTTGTATAAGCGGACAAGGGTTATACACCGCAGACGAGTTTCTGCATCAGGAAAAGATAAAGCGCGGGTTTTTCTTCTCCGACACGACAATTAACGGGTACACAGTTAAATTTCACGATTTCAAATTATTCAGCGACATATATGCGAAGAGTTTGTTTTCCATATGTGTTTTTCTCCTTCGATATCTCTATACGTACGAAAATATATATTAATATTATTCGGTTTATAAATAAAGGAATAGCGTGTGGTGACCGAAGAACTTTTGTCACGCAACTTATTCGTTTTCTGACTTCCGTCCGGCGTCAGCTAATTCGTGCTCGTACGAATACAATTGCTCGGCAAACGGTTTCGTCCTCTGATATTTGAAGTAATTATTCCTGATAAGTACAACGTGTTAATGAAATGAACCCCAATTGCCCCTGTTGGTACCTTACTACTTGCACATTGTCTATTGGACCGACGACTTTATCGCTCTATTACAATGTCACAAAGTCATCTGTGAGAGTTTAATTATAGTGAAATCGGAACGCCAGAATATGACTCATCCGAAAACGCGATTTGCGAGGCTTGAAAGCCTTTAGATGAGAAGTTATGAAAGTTTTTGAGAAGCGTGTGGTGAAAAAAATGAAAAAAAATCAAGTTTTGGTGTCTTGCGGTTTGAAGGCTGCGGCAAAGGATAATGAATAATGAATGTACATATTTTTTGCACGTTCATAAGCAATGTCTTGTGGGCTATGAATTTAGGACAAAATAGCTGGTTGATAAATAATGAAAAAAAAACTGCAAAAAAGTGGCACCGGGTGTGTCACATCCCTGAAAAGTCAAGGGAATAATCTGTAAAAATGCGTCATTATTACGTTTGTAAGAATATGAATATTCGTTTTGTCAAACTCGTTATTCGAATCTTTTCTTAATTATTCTCAAGAGAAAAAAGTGGATGAAAGTTTTTCTTCATTTGAATAATTATTCATAATTATTTCAGCGCGAAATTATCCTGAATAGTTTCTATTTCGTTGGAGAAGGGTGAGTGGCACATCTGATGGTTTACCCGAGGATTCAGAGTCGCGAGAACGAGAGGGTTTGTTGCGAGAAAGCCGTTTCTATATATTCTACAGGGGATTTGCGGGACAGTGAGGAAGTCTCGGTGGCGTATAGAATATGTGAGAGAAACGAATGGCAGAAGTACTCGTTGAACCCTTAAAACCCCGTCCAACTCTACATCTCTTCTCTACTCGTTTCTTAATGAATACTCGGCGCGAGATCCGTCGAAATTCCATTCGTTAACTTTGCGATGTGAGAAGCAAGATTGCGAGAGAGGGAGAGGAGAAAGAAAAAGGAAGAGAAAGCCCAATGGGACGGGCTCCGAGCCAAAAGAGCTTCTTCGTACACTTCTCACGATGGGTGTAGACTTTTCTCATCCCCCGGTGCAAGATCGTGCTCTTCCCTTTTTCTGCGGTACAAAAGCTCACCTCCTTATTATAGATATAACGAGAACATGTGGCATAAAGTTGCATTCGCACAAAATGCATGTGCAAAATATGGTCATGTTGTTCGTGCGGCAGAAAGGAAACTAATGAGCGCGAAGCACAGCAAAATTGTAAAGTTTCCTGCAATATGCTGATGTTGTGCTGCGCATCAAATCCGTTGCTGCGCCTATCACGTTTTGGTATACATTTCCATGCAAATACAAATACGGATAAACGACACGTGAATATGTACAAATACGTGCGACATAAAGAGTGCTTCCACGTTTTTTATGGCTTTGGAAGCCATCAATACGTCGGGGTTCGTTTTTATGGAATTTACGGCCAGTCTGATGAGGAAGACGAAGAGATTTAATGAGATTTCCTCCAAGCAGAAGAGGCAAGACAAAAGGAAACAATTAGAGACGAAGAAAATAATCGGCACAGTAATAGCGCTTCACGTGCAATAAAAATATGTGATATTATATATATTCACGTGTCTCAGTACAATGCACAGCTGCACAAATGCAGCTGTGTAACTTATTGAGGTTGCCTGTAGAGTTGCGTGCCTCATATAAAAATTTCATCCAGCAGACAGAGGGGAAAGCAAGAATCCGAAACAAAGTTAATGGAAGGACGTTTCACTAGAAAAAAAGGACATGAAACATCCAACGATGCACGTCAATGTAATTTTAACAAAATGAAGCATCATTCCACCATTAACAACTAAAGTTCTTTGAGACTTTAGTTTCTAAGCGATCGTTATTTCAAGCAAGACGATTTTTATCGATTTGTTTATTTTCCTCGTTCCTGCTTTGTGAAGGATTCTACGATGCCAGTTCGTATAATTGCAACCCAATTTTTTTCCCACTTCGTTCCAGTCTTTCCTGGCGATGCAATTCCTGTATCGCATTTCCACGAAACGGCATCAGCTCGTCCGGCTGCTCGTAGCCGATGTAATTTCGAGCAGGTATGAGTTCGGCTGTTAAACACGTATTAGAACTCTCCCAATGTTCAAAATGGTTTATATCCATGAGGCCAGCATCCAAGATACTGGCAAACAAGGCATAGAAGGGTCCCGGAAACGTCGCTGTACTCTTGGGATCCCTCGTACGAAAGGTATGCTTCCGCGTAGACCATCCATTTGACAGCTGTTATCCAGAACCATCGACTAAACTCTCCTTTAGTCCAGCTTTTGCGGAGTTTCGAACGAATATTCTAGGTACTGTGGTATTACGACTTATGCTAGTTAAAAGCGGATTGTCGGCAGTGGATTCCCTCGTCATTCACTGTTAAGGGATTCTCACCCGTTGACGGTGTTACGTCGCTATAGATATCAATGAATATCGTGCATTCCATGGGGGAGATAAAATTGCTTTGCGAGTTCACACAGCCTTGCGATGCATTTACCCTGGAAAGTGCGCTATTTTGTAACTAGAAATAGTAAATCAGTTTCAAAACTTAATTTGCGCAAGAGAATATTTATATGTAAAAGTTTTTGATCGGATCAACAAACGTCTGTGTTGCGTCGACGTGCTCGTTCTGGTGTGCACAAACCAGCGAGTAAACCACCACTCGCTTGGCGTGCACACGACGATAGCGCCCGTAGATTATGGTAACTATCGAAATTGCGTTTCCCGTACAACGTAATTGGAACGACGAAACACGTGTTGAGTCTTGTACGATCGATATCTTCGTAAATCAAAGGTAAACGAGGAGCTTCTCTCGCTCTATCGTTTCCTCACTCTCCCTCTTTCTTATTTTCTATTTCCCTCTAACCAGCCAGCTGCATGCGGCTCCACACAAAATGTAAAGTGCGTCAACTTTGTAATCACCGAACTAACCAACTGCAACGGAAAAATCGAAGTGTTGCACCGAATTTACGTTCAAGGATCAAACTCAACGTACCGCAAATCAGGTCACCATTCGAAATGAATCTTTTCTGTAGGAAATATACGTTTATTTTTACTCCGGAAGATAATTGCACTGAATTGTGAAACTTTAATGAATTCAACAACGTTAAGAACCTTAATTATTTCCGGAGCTCAGCTTCTGCCATTCGCTCCAATCAATTTTCAATGTTCCATTACACCGGGTTTTGTTTCGACGTAATTAGTTTCAAACTATAACGCAATAGCTTTTGACTGGCATCCACATACGCACCAAAAAAAAATTGGTAATTCTGGCATTTCAACATTTATGTAAAAATTGAAATAATTGTCTCAACATTGAACCGCGTTTCAAAAAAAATTGTACATAATCTTTTTTTGGTTTGCCCTGTCAAAAAAAAATGGATCACTTTGATCTCATTTGGAATATTGGCCCATCGCCATAAGGCAGGAGCTATTAGGCAGGATCATTACAAAATGTGGATATTGTTGATGATAAAGCAATTCATTGATGAGAAGTGCTGGCAGATTATTTCGCTGACATTTCCCATTTGCGTCATCGGCTATTTTTGTTGTTTTCTCCATCCATGTCTTTCTCGTCCTTTTGCTATCCAACTCTGAGATTATTTCCGACCTGGGCTAATGACGTTATCTCAGGAACGTATAGATATAATTAAAGGTACTTGGAAAGTGGCAAAAAATAGTGACGACCATTGAAAAATCGGATTTTTTTTGGAGCCGACTCTGCGCCCTTGCCAACGGTCTAAAACCGTCGTCATCCCAGAGACGTGACTATATACTTTCGATGGTTATATAGCGAAGGACGTTCGATCTTCCAATCGGCCAGGCAAGAAAACTCACCCCTTGGGCAAGTACTCGACAGGGAGACGCAGTTATATCGAGTGCTATGAGTCTGAAGGGCTTTCCGATAGCCATTGCAAGTGTTAAGCTATGTGGACTACGTCCTTTTGTTATCCAGCAGTTGATATATATGCACATATTTCACACTCGTTTACTCGCAGACTTCTCAATGACTTTCCGATAACGGAAAAGAGGCAAGGTAGGGCAACGAAAGAAACTCCCAGGAGGTCAAAAGGACAGGACCAATGGTTCGCTATGTGCAAGTTTTTCTCGACCTGGTTGCGATCGGGGCACCATTTCGTTAACTAGGAAAAATAGACTGATGAATACTTGACGATCTAATCTCACTCGGTCATTCGATAGCGTCAAAGTCACATGCTGTATCGCGACGTCGCGTTTATTTTTGTCAAACCAAAATGTTGCTTATCCACAGTGTTGATCTTTTATTCAAGTTTTCATCGCAGTGGAATATTCATTCGCTGAATGGGTCAAGTTTCCATGGACTCATTTTTTTCAAACCCTCATTTGTTCGGTCGATCCAAATCGATTAATTGTTTCCAGCGACCCGCATGCTAAAAGAGCTCGTTTACGGAATACCAACTAATAATGAACAAACGAAACTCCTCAACACCAATAATCCCGCTGCATAGAAATTTAGAGTGATACACACGACAGACTCATACGTTTAGATCGAACGGAGGTATAGACAGTGATGTGCCAGACCAACGAACCATATCACCTCAAAATATCCGATTATTTGTGGTGTTGTTGTGTCAAACCGTTTCCTTTTTACATTAATGTTCAGTTCTGCCTGCATGACCTGACACACTTTTTACTCAGAACGAAATCGTGGTAGAATAACGAATGCCATTGAGAATTGATCCGAAACATTGCAAAGTCATTTTCATTCCGCAAATCTGTACTTTTTTTTTTCGTTGTTGTATAAACCGTTCCTTTAGGTCGATAAAGTTTTTCGTTTTTTTTTAGGCATATGCCGTTTGATTCTCATATGAACTTTTGTGAGAGAGGTGGATGTATCGGTCCAAAAGGTGCTTCGATTTTTTCTCATGAGCCGACACACTCCGGCACTACGTCTGTGAGAGGGAGAAACGACAAAAACTCTGAACGTTGCGAGCGCCGTCGTTTGGAGGATTCCGATTGTCAGGGAGTATAAGAAAAGAAATCGACCGAAAGCTGGTGCCGAATGGAGCAACTTCTGATACTAGCCATCGCGAGAATGAGAAACCAAGTCCAGATTGTTCGTTCCCTCCTTCCCATTCGCCCGTTTTTCTTTTACTTTGGCAAGTTTTCTTTCTACCTGAATCTCATCATACCATCGATCCGTGGAAAGCTGAAAGACGTAATAAACAAAGCCTATAGCTTGTCGAAGCTGTTCGACTCGCGCCTGTCCTTGGTTCTCTCTGAAACGGTCTCAACAAATGGAAGGAATCTCGAACAATTGCTTTTTCATCATTTTTTTACACTTTGGCTTCGCAACTGAAAGCCACGCGGAGAATTATAAGTTTGTGGGGAAAATAAAAAGTTGCTGATTCGAGGGAATTCTCGAGGAACCACAGAAAATTTTCGAATTTTTCGAATCATATTTTTATTTCAGCGAATCGCTAAATGGTAATGATTGACTTCCCAGTATTCGCGATAGGTACGACGAAAGGGATTTCGTTTCCCATGCACCCATTGGATGCTGCGAAGATTTGCATCCGCTGGCTGGTCGTTCAATCATCACGATTGATCGATCCGTGATTATGGGACTCAATCTCCGCACGTGTTCGTGTTTGATGATCCGAGTATATACGGATTCCTAAAGATGCGTATGTCCCGGTATACATATGTACATTGGCATGCATAGATATCCTCGGAGGATATCTATGCCGGCAAGCAAATATCTCCGGACAGCAATCTCCAGGATGTGGAGATGGATGCGTATCTATCCAAATTCTCGGGCGGGCGACTACGGTTTCGATCTCCGGAGCGGTAATTACGGCTCAACTCGTACACTCCCCTAGGCCTAGGGCCTCCCTCCCATGGTCGGATTGATGATGGGAGGAACGCTTTCCTCCGCAGGATCTGCTCCCGGATGAATAATAACTGAGTGCAGAGCAGTATCCGTCAAAGTTTATCCAGAGAGACGGAGATACGAGAAAACGAATTCAGAAGAAAGTTTGCTAATTAGTGAATATAATTTAATCGTGAAATACAGAAAAGAAAAAAGAGGATGAGAATATAAAATTGAATCAAGTGCAGCTATTGAAGCAGCTCCCAAAAGAGACAGCAGTCTCGAAAGGCCGAGGCTCGTTAGTGAATCTCATGCACGGATTTCAGTTTTACACAGTTTTTGAAAATCTCTCGGTATATATTTGAAAAACTGGCACAAATATATACGGTAGAGGAGAAAAAAAAACAAAATCTCAACGAACGAGAATAAGACAAAAGAGCGTGATGAAACAATCGGACCGAGCAGAGAGCACGAATGTATCTGTGTAGATACGAGCACGCGAATACCGGCTGTATATACCATTACGACGAGAGAAGAGAATAGGAAAGAGGGTATGAAAAAAACCCTGTGGAGTTTGATACTCGAATCTCATTCTCTTTCTCTTTTGCATTTCTGTCTCTCTTGCTCTTGTGCGTGTGCGATCCATTCCCTGAGGATTCAATCGTCGAATGGAGCCGGATGCGGATCTCTATCTCGAATACCGCTTCGGCGTGTACTCACTCTTCCACGGGGCTATCGGTGAGGGAATAGCGGAAGATGGGACGAGGGAAAGGCCGCGAGGAAGAGGATGGGTTACGAACGAAAAGAGACGACGAGGAGAGATTGCGGTACAGAGGCAGTTGGCATTACGAATCCGTTTTCCAGAATGCGCTCGCGACTCCAATCGCTATTATATTCACTGGTTCGTACGAACTTTCATATAGTACACATTGGAAAAACGTGTTGCGAATAGAAAAGGCGTAACGAATGAGATTTCATACGGAAAGTTATGACGACGGTACGTCCTTTTTCTTTGGCTTCCTATCGATCGATGGATACACTCAAGATACAGCGACAACGCGCCATATAAACGCTGCTGCACACGTATTTACACTCGATGGCTGTGTATGGGATGGACGACTGAAGAGTACGCTGGAGAATGGAGAGAAAGAACGGAGAGACAGAGAAACCACATTGTTGCAAGCTCCGAGCTTTCCTTCTCTTCCCTGAAGGCTCGTGGGACAGATGCACATGCGTAGTCAGGGGAATCCTGTTCCGGTGTGCGTCCGTACAGACATAAACGAGTCGATGCCCTCTCGAACCGTCGCAAAACTGAATTCGTTTCTCGTAACGTAAAGATTACGTGGTTGAAGCCCTAGCTTGCGTTTCTCTCATGTCCTCGTCGCGCTATTCCACCATCTTTGTTTACACTGTGCATACAGGCTGTCCCGAATATCATGGTCAATTATTTAAACCCGCAAGTTTTGAACCGATTCAGATAATAAAAATTTCATAGTAAAGTTATGCTATGCCTTCAATCGTATATTTCGATTCGCAAATATTAAAACAAACAAATCGATAAAGACTTTTTAGTGATTCTTAAACTTTGTTGAATTTATCGGATTCATTTTTACTGGTTTCCTAACTGTTCCAGCGACCAAAGCGATCTAATGACAAGTTTAGTGTGAACTGTAAAAATTGAGAAATCGTTACTGTCGGTTTCTCGTAGTTTTCCACAAAGCATCGTGTTTATTCTCCTGCGTGACCTCAATATTTTCCCTCATTTCCATACACTTTCCCTTGATGTGCAAATATTTCCATCCAGCTCGTTTAAATTTTTTTTTTTTTAAGTCAAATTAAAAGTACAGAAGTCAGGCACGAAAACGAGCAGAAAGTTGTTCGGTATTCACTGAAGAGTTACATTTATCGGGTTGAGCTTTTCGCAACCTCTGATGGATACAAGCAATTACATCCTAAATAGGATGAAATGTCAAACGTTCCGAGGATAATTTTCCATTTGCCTTCAGGCTTTGCTTACTAACGTGACGGAATTTTACTGAAAATGGCTTAACTAAATCGAGTCGTTCGCACAGCCGTGTCAAAGCTCAATTAACGAAGTGCATCGGCGCACATGCACTTATCAATTAGAAACGAAGAATGTAATTGCAAAAGTAGTTTTACTTCTGGAAGCCAACGTCCCGTTCATCGACCGTTCGTGCGTTCTGCCAACTTTGCACTTTTTCGTTGCACGCCTTTTAAATTTCGCACATTTTCAAACATGTATTTGCCACGTGAAATTGAGAAAAAAATGTTTGAATGTGTATTAATTTTTTTCAAATCAATTGGCTTAAAAAAACATTTCCATCACTTCTAACTTTATCATGATTAATATCGAGGTGATCGATCGATTAACCAATTATAAATCAATGGAGTAATTAAAAAAATTTCATTTATTCATCCCACAGCCTCAAATATGTTCTTTCGGATTTTATAAAGCAGATATTTTTCGATTCGCACATGGAAATAAGGAAATAATAATGAAAAGAAATATATGCTGCTACCGTGCAGACTTTCACAATCTGTATTTGCCTGTTTTGAAGCAGTTAACGTCTTTCGTTCCGCAAGAGAGTAGTCTAGGAGTATGCAATCTCGTGGGTCCCATCTTCTTGTTTTCGTCTCTTATTGGCCAAGTTTTCAGACGAGAGTCCCGGGCGCCTATTGGTGTTCTAGCTTCGAGGAGTTCAACTTCTTATTATCTTCTCTCTTCATCTCCTTTCTCCTTTCTCATACCTTTTCATCTTCTATGTCAAGATGGTTGTCCTTCTCCTTCAACTGCATATATGACATTATCGACCTGTTACTGAGAAATACGTCGTACTCCGTTCACCATGATTGTCTTCTGCTGAGAAACGTACTGCAATCTCAATCTTTTTTAAATATCATTACGAGAAGGATTTACTAACGGATTTCCATTTGTCAAGCCCCACGACAGGGAATTGACCTTTTCTTCTCTTCATAATCCACTCGAATCGTGTTTGGGATTCCTTTATCTCTACCTTGGCCTCTGCACTGACACACATTGGGTCCATTTGACCTGGAGCTCGTACAAGACTAGTTTTATTTTCGAAATTCCAAGGAAATGATAAATTCTGACGAAAACCTTTGTCATTTCTGAAGAATATTTCTGGGGTAGAAATAATTAACACCGAAAAATGAGACCATGTCAAAATGACCCAGTGTGGGAAGGGAGGGTTGAGAATTCTGGTATTATCTATATTTAATGTCCCACTTATCAGAATCTCGTACGTTTATCCACAATATTAGCCAAAGTCATTGTTAAAACATAATGTCTATATATGAGTCTTGCAAAAGTCGATTGGGGTACCCGGGTAGCTGGGGATCAGTGTAGACGACAGAAGTTAATGATAATATGCAATTAACTGAAATCGGACTCTGTTCCATTATCATTTTGGTATAACTTACATCGTTAAAATTGTTAGTCGCGTTCATTAAGCAGTTGAGAGCTAACGAACGTCAATAACTTTGTGATTGTCCTTTCTGATCAATCGTTGCGTTTGAACTTCACGGTGAATCGTGTGCAGGATGCGATTCACGGGTCAGGAAAATATAGTTTCCTAAGATCTGTCTTGTTTCTCATTGCAAGTTAATTGCTATATTGTTGAGCCTTTTTTTCATACTAACTTTTCTGTTTCTTTTTCTACTCCAGATGCACGTTGATGTTCGTGTTACTGAAGTTTTCAAAGGGTAGAGTGTTCTTGAGGAATTCTCTTAACGCCAGAACGCTATCCACAGGAGTGTAAAACTAAATGATGAAAATCTTGAGACGAAACTTCGCGACAAGCATAATACAGTATGAAATAAAAAAATTAATAAAAAGAAAAGGAGAGGGAAGGAAATTATTATATTTTCTTGGTTCTCTCGTGTTGATCGAGAGGCTGGGGTTCACGCGGTAATGATGAGAGGAGGGACCTGCTGTATAGTGGTTGTGACTGAAGGAGTCCAAGCCTGGGCATGGTTCGCCGCGCAAACGTCCAAGTGGCACAGTACTCGAAAGCTGACTGTGGAACTCGAGAGTGAGCTTTCCCGGCCAAAGAGCCCTCGTCGGCTCGTTACGTATTTTGCTCCGCAGCGATGACGAGAACGTCGCTTAGGTCGTCGCTGTCGCCGTCATCGTCGTGGTGATGTTTTACACGTGTGGAAGGTTCTCTACGTTGTAGAGGAAGCTCCTCGAGCCCTGATTAATCGACAATAATTTCCTTTCAACATCCTGCAATTTCGTATTTGCTTTTTCCATTTATTCCATTCAAAATATACAGAATTGAGTGCTCTCGTGAGTTGACCGCCGCAGGAGGTACTCAATATTTCATTCGACCAGAAATATCGATTCAACCCAGTTGCAATAAGATTGAAAGACATTGTTCCAGGTTAAAAATAAAATATATACTGTCAGGTGAAACGACATAGCAGAGTCGTTTTGAGAAAATATAAATGGAATCGAAATACCGAGGAGCGCCACGAAACTTCTTGAACCGTAACTGCCGGTCTTTGATCCACGTACACGTAAGTAGCGCCCGCGAAGATAAAGATATACTTTGGCAAGTAGAAGAGCTCGCAGCCTACCAACTAGGATAGGGACTCGCGCTAATTTCATATCGCGCAAAATTTATCGTTGGGATGTTAAAGTGCTTATTAAAGGCCAACGTTATGGGAAAGTATAGGGATGTCGGTGCAAGGAGAAAGAGAGAAGGAAGACAAAAAGGGAGAGAGAGAGAGAGGGCTAGTTGAGAGTACACGAGCGATTATACTACGAGCGTTTTGCCGCGTAGTCCAAGTTTTCTACCGAAGCCTCAGTAATGACCCCTTTTCTACACAAGCTTCCAAGCGAAATTCTCTTCTCCTTCTATACTGCTCCACATACACATATTCAGATATATGTAGATAAACATACCTACATATACGTTTCTCTCTCGCACTCCCATGTTTTCGGCTAATTCCCGAATAACTTTACTAATAAAACACGAGTCTCGTTATAACGGTAGAGCAACTTTTTGCACGATGCAGTACCAGAGACTTCTCTCTTCCGGTTTCCTCCGGGCACAGCTATACATACAGGCTTCTCGGTGTTCGTATGCCTTAAGACACGTACACACAGTCACTCAGACATTGCTAAGTTGCTCTCGAATATATATGTATGTATATTAATGCGTGTGGATCTATGTAGGTGTAGATAAGTTGGAGTCGCCACCACATTGCGAGAGACCCTATGGCGGAGCAGCTTTTGCCAACAAAATTATACGAGACGGGCGATTCGGGGCCTTTGCGAATATAAGAGTCAGCTCCAGTCGCCCACGCGTTTCAAAAGCCCTTTTCGGAGTAAGTCACTTGGAGGATAAGAGGATCATGATAACGAGAGGCACCGGCTGAGCGCGAAGGAGAAGAACAAGAGATAAAGAGACAGAGAACCAAGAGAGAAAACGGAATACGGCGGCAGAGCTATACTCTCGGAATAGTGCGACTATAAGCCATCACAAAAATATGTTTTTATCTTCGTGTTTCTTTCAAACTTTTCCCACCGGGTTTCCATCGAGATTCTTCTAAAGTGCATAATAAGCTTGCAATATCTCTTATCGTCAAATCTATCCACGTCGCTACCAGTATACACGGATATTCCGCAGTCTCTGCCAATTTTGCGATTGTAATTCTGGTAACGCGTGCGGTAGCCCATGATACAGCGAATCGGGATTTCGATACGAGCACCCGTATGTATCCCAGCTACACGTATATGTTGCGGATCCGTGAAAGACTCCATCTGTCAACATCTACCCTCATATTCAACCAGATGGAAACGTGTGCGGGAAGTGGGCGGATAAAAGGGATGACGTTCCGACGAAGGGAGGATCGACGTTTTCCGGTTATAGACAATTAATCTACCTGACGTTTTGATTGGTAGACCGGTACCAAGGACGATTCGCTGTGTACATGCTGAATATATACTCTTCATAATAGACCTGGAGCTGTAGAGTCGAGTTGGTCAGAAATGGAGCCAACGAAACTCTCCGCGAGCATGCAGCTCAACTTGCTGGGCCTGCTGGGCTTCGATGGGCTCGTTTCCTTTATGTGCTGTGTGCGTTATCTCGACGGTATTATCTGACATGCCCGCCGGAAGCACCTGCAAGGGCAGACGATTTCCAATGATATCGGAAATGTTCGTTTACGTCAATATGTCGCGTCGTGTATATTCACGCGGAGAAGAAGAACGAGCGAAGGGGACCGGGGGCTAATTATGTTCGGCTGTGGTACAATGATTCCGCGATTATTTAAGAATTATCGACGATCCGAAACGCTTCAGAATATGCTCCCATGAATACCTTTTTTTTTTTATCATCGTGACAAAATGTATTCGAGAGTTTTCGAAACAAAGCAAAATCACATTTATCAGCTTTCGATGAATTCGCTGTTATCCGATCGTAATTCGGACGCTGGTTCCGTATCCACGTCATGATCTGATAATTTTACTGGTACATACGTTTGCAATGGTGGAAAAATGTAAAGGGCGTTTCTCGGAAAATTTTTCATTCAACGGCAAGCGTTGTACGCCCTAAAGATTTTCAGCAGTCATTGCATGAAGCTTTTTTAGATGTCCTGTGGGGCCTCTAGTCAAACTGGATTCAGAGGTTCGATGGGCTCGATTCAACCGCACGGGATTGTCCCACCGGTAATATCAGATCGAACTCGATGCAGCTGTGGAAGGCTGGAGAAACTCTGCCGGCACGGACGTTCGGTAATAGTGACTATAATCGTAATATGACATGCGCTGGATAGTCGTAGAGCCTACTGCTCCCTCTAATTATCACTCTGTCCATTCACGCTGCAAGCTCTGGCGCTCCGATAGTTGACGAAAGTGAGTGGTATGTTTGCATGCTGACTTTGTTCAACATTCACGTGGCCTGAATTGTTGGGATGAGGTAGATCCGCATACATGTTCTGCAGCTTGTGTCAGTTGGTCTCGCAAATTGTTGGTGTCGCTTTGACGAGATCGCCAACTCTTCGTTTTCCCCTTCCGTTTGACTGGCTCGCGAGACTTCCACTCGAGCACTTACCTTCTCGATCTCCCTGGCGCTCGCACTTCATGAAAATTCATCTTGCAGGATCTGCAGATTTGCAAACTTCATCGACCCTTAAAAAAGTAGTGAGTTGTCGGAAAAACGCTTCTTCCCATACATCCCTTAAAGCTCCACTGATATAATTTTTTCAACTCTCCGCTATTGTGACCGAAGCTTTTACAGGCTCGGGGCTGTCCTTGAGGGAATACCACTAAACATTTTCAAACATTCAACCTCCGTTATGAACATTTTGCAGACAAAGGCTCGTGTAAGGTCTGACCTGCGCGAGATTGTAATACTGCGGAGATGGTACGAATCTAAAGAGCGAGTGAGTCGAACGAGTCTCTGGAGCACGATACAGCCATGTCTTACAGTGGTGATGGTCCGTAGCTCGTCAGACGGTCGTACCAGCCGAGAACGTCTGACCTGCGACGGCTTGCACTACTGCCAGTAGTAGCAGCGCGCTTTAACGGACCACCACTCGCAACGGCTACAAACAGAATAGTGCAAGTAATAACGGGCTACTAGCGGTCGTAGTATGGCTTTACAGTGCGACACTCCTCGGCAGTACCTACGTACGATTTACAATAGATATACAAGTATATATCAGCCCGGAAGAACAACGTCAGACCAACGAGAGTCGTTACTACTGTCTAACCGCTAGACGCCCTCGTCGCATGCTTCTACTCGCAGCTCTCAGCACGCCGGTAAAGTAGTAAAAGCATCCGGCTGCATAAACCAACAGAAACATTTTAACAATGGTTCCAACAAATTACCTTTTCGTTTCGACTATCTTTTCCACCATTTTCTTTCTCCCTTCCACTGCTTGGCTTGTCAGCCAGTCAAAAGTATATTTTAACAGCCGTGGAAAATGGACTGTGCGGAAGCAACAAAATTGGCGAGTTACGTTTAGCGTACCTTGGCAATTGAAATAATTGAAAGTAAAACCAGTTTCGTGTTTCCGAGGTCGTTCGGAGTGTTCATTGAATGATCAAGCGAATTAGCCACGATTCCAATTTTAATGGTCCATGAAATATTTCGATGGATGTGAGTATTTTCGGAACTCGTATCCGTTCTGCGCGATTTTTTTTATTTTTGTGTAATATTGGAAAATAATTTTTTTTTTTGGACTCCATTTTAAGCGCTCGCCATTGATCTGTGCGTATTGCAGATCCATGGCTAGGGGCATTGTTGGGAAGCTCCATAAATACGTTTTTGAAAGTTCTCTGTGCACAACGAATATTGCATGTCTCATTATCCTCATCATATTTTGATATTAATTTTCATTGTTACGCGATTCTTCATTGCATCGTTTGAAAAATCAATATGCCGACATGAAAATTTGATTAAATTGCGATCAACTACGAATGCACGTAAATCACATAGAAAATTGTACTCAACCCCATATCAAACATGTTTCCTCGATAAAATTATTGAACCATTTCGTGACGTTGAGGAATTTCATGCACAGTCCCAGCATGTAGAGGATCCGTGCATCACCGTTCAATTTGTTTTTGTACCCAAGAGAACTCGTCAGTGTATAAAAAATGAAAACGTCCAGATTTATGTACCTGTGGCGGTCCGAGTAGATACGTCGGTCATGAGCTCGGTTTATCATGTTCGTGTATGACGTCATACGGGAGATATGAGCTTGCAGAGGAGAAGGATGAGAGATTCTGAGGGACAGGCTTCTCGTAGAGGTCGTTTTCTACCTGAAGATCGTATGTTCCGAAGTGACTAACGATAATGACATAAATCTTGTCGATGCAAACAAAAATGAGTCAGGCAAACGTCAAACGTCAATAGGAGCAAAAGACCTCGAAGAGAACTTGAAGATTAATGTTTCCAAAACCGAGCCAATCAGTTATTTCGAGTCCAGTCTTTCGTCTTTCGATCTTTCGGATTCTGAGGAACCATGTTACGAGGTTTTTTTTTCTAGATTTTGAAGTGGGTTAGATTTTCACAGCTGCCAAGTTTCCGAAACACCAGAAACGATCATTTTGTTTTACTTGTTTTAGACGTCATTGTATATAGATACACAATGGCCACTGGACGACAAAGAGGCGCAACTCTCGCAGCTTCATGACTTTAATCATATGAGTTACGCTCTTTTGTTTGCTCGTGGCTTGTGTATGGTTTACGAGATTATAACTTCGCAACGATGGAAGAGAGGCATTCGTTGCTCTGTGATACCAATAAGCGAGAACGTGGCAGAGAGAGAAAGAGCCAGAGGGAGAGAGAGAGAGAGAGAGGCGAGGGAGATGACGTATTATACACGGGGAAGAGATGTAGCGGAGCGAGAGCCGAGCAGATAAAGCTTTAGCCGCGGCTGGTCGGCGGTACAACCGCATGTGGTTGCTCTCCATCGCATGCATTATTGAGCGACCACCGAGAGAAGGCTGTACACCATACCCTGCGAGAGGTTCGAAGATACACGAATGACGATGCCGCACGATTTAGAGGACAAAAGGGAATTATAATCGTATTTCAGGGTGGTTGAGAGAGAGAGAGAGAGAGTGCGCGTTAGCAGCGTGAGGAATAACGTGATATTCGGACAGGGGCAGACTCGTTCGGGTTTTAACGGATTGGCAATGCTTCTCTTGTAAATGTTGGAGTGTTTAAGTGCAGGAGGAATCTTCCCCAAGTTCCATTACGTCCTCGTCTTGCCAGGAGACACGATCTGACTGTCTCGTTATTGACGAATAGTTTAACCAACTCCCAGCTAATTATAGAACCGTACTGTGTTCACGCTGGCACAACGTTAATTTCCACAAGGATTTCTCTCAGTAGGTCACCGTTTCTCCCATGGGAAAATCTAACCTGACAATCCTCGGCAAGTTTTCATTATAAAAGGTAATAGACCAAACGCCCATGTGAGGAGAATTCGTTGAAACACACTAATTGAGAATAAACATACTCGTGAATAAACGCTCTCAAAGTAGACGGTTTTTTTTCTTTCGCAAGTTGATAGTAAAATTTCTTTGCAGTTGCAACGATTTCAAAAAGTATTTCGAGGATATTTATTCGCTGGACCCCTAATTCATCGAAACAAAATTGTCAAATTTGAGAGGTTACGGTTTACGGGTATTGTTCGTTGTGCAATATCCATAATGCGCAAATGAAGTAAATTATGAATGTACGAATCGAATACCGAGGGAATTGGGTGTTTTGTTCGGGTTAATCCATAAAACGTATGATCGAAGGTGCCTCGGAGAGTTTTCAATAACGAAGCAGTAACGATGAAATAAAAGCAGGAAAAGCGCGAAGCCGTTGGAACGTGCACCGAATTATTTTCACTGCGTCTATCGAGTTGCAGAATTGTTGCAACGTTGTACGATTCGTTCTCGTGTCCCGATCATTCATTCTCTGTTCACCAATAGATTTGTTTCGACTTTCGGAGATACACGTATGTAAACACAAAAAGGCAAAAGTAAATATATGTGTAGAGATTGCTCGGAAATAGAATGGCGTAACCTGGGCGATTTAACGAGTAAAGCGAGGCACGTTAAACGTGTTGCCTGCGAGCTCAAAGTGCATTGTGTGCAGTATAAACGAGTGTAACCCAAAACGAATATTTCAAACAATAATGTATATACATGCGCATTGTGAAATGGATTTTACGTTTTCGTTTTACACATTCGGGATGACATCCGCGGGGGTGTCGAGCTTATCGACATTTTTCAACGTTGAGGCTACGCTCTCTCCCGCGCGTCATGGACGTCGGCCTCGATTCCGTGGAGCGTGGTATATGCGCTCCTCAACACCTCGCACTCCGCACTTTTGACTTATACACTTGCATAAGCGCGCGCATGAACACACGTACGGGCATACACTTCAAACAATCCTTCATAAATCTCTTTCAATCGCTGCTTGATTTTACCGCGCGTCACCGCGCTTTCCCATTGCGGAAAAGCCAAGAGGCAAAAAAGAGAAAGAGCAATAGTTGTGAAAAGCGAGAGAAAGAAAGAGAGGGCGTCAAAGTGAAAAAAGTTCACGTAAATTGAGATGGAAATCGAGGGAGGAAAAGGGGCTCTCCAAAAGAGTGAGAAAGAAAACTCGCGAGTTTTCCAGCACAATGCGCGAGAGTGTGAGCTCAATATATTTTTCTCCTCACCTCCGACTCTTTCCCTTCTAACCCCACCACCGTTCACACGCGCTCTTTTCTACAATCTTTCCTTTCACCTCTTTTTCTATCGCGACTTTACTTCCATTGCAAAAATGTTCACTTTCTCTCTCCCTCTCCCTCGCTCTCTCCTGTTTTCTCATTCCGCTTTTAATGGATTGCGATTTTGGTGCTGAACGAGTGCATCGTGGATGCATCAGGCGATTTTTCAATCCCTTTTTTTTATGCCTCATTAACTCGTCGCATATAAATCTGTAGGGAATTTACATCGCGACGAAATTCTTGCACACCCATATCAAGCGATGCGGTGTGTTTCTGAAAAGGATATTTCATTTCGGGAAGCAAATGTTTTAAGGCAGTGAATATATATTTACTCGGCTGTGGTATTTTCGCAGTGTGCAGCGAGGCTTAAAGCATCGTGCGGGTACATTTGTATGCCGTTTTGTACATTTCGAGCATTCAGTGATACACGTGTTTGCTCAGAGATTCAAAACCACAACCTTGTTGGCCTACATATTCCAAGTGTATAGGACGTTTAAATATTTAAGGATGGCAAACAAGAGAGCGTATAACGCACATTGCATTACGTATTTCGAATTGTGCGATATACGCCCTTACGTTCTTTAGAAGTAAATATCTGAAGGTATTCTTCCTCAGAGCGTCTCGGTGAAGTAGAGTCTTTCCAGAGGCCACCCGGAGATCTCTGGCGGACTCGCCCTCGCTGAGCCGTTTGTCAGCTAATTAATTCATGAGCTTGGTTCACTGGTTAGACCGGTTGGCCTTAGCTATGCCCCGTTTCGGTAAGATCGCGCTACCTTTACTCTAAAGGTGTATGTCTTTTCCGTGTGTGCTTTTCCGGCTCAGGTTTTTTCCTACCCCACCGATATACGAGTGCACAAATGTGTGTATGTCCCTCGTACAGGGAAACAAAATAAAAAAGTTAAGTTCGTCCATCGTTTTGTGGACATTGGCTTTTGCCCTCGAATCTATACGAATTACCCAATATACCGGCAACCCTGTCGATCCTTTTTTGTACCCCAATCTGTCACTCTGCTTCGCTTGCAATGGCAACTTCACTGTGTGCAGCAAAATTTATTTTTTCGGGACATCAATCGACGTGGTACTTCCAAGCGGATTTGTCTCGGACGTAAGAAACTGAGTTGGTGAGTGAATAATTCATGACTCTTGTACTTTCGACAATGAAATGCGTATTTGGGACTTGCAGCTCCGTTGTTTCGACCGCCTGGTATAGCAGGTAGTTGGACACGGTATTGCCTGAGCACACAAAGGTATCAAAGAACTGTTTGCATTCCACGATTAGCACACGACGAGACTGAGCAGATTGAGGAAACGCTAAGTTCTAACGGATTCACAAGAAGAAATAAGGCAGAAAGTGAACGTTGAAAAGTTTTAGAATATGATGAACTTTTAATGGGAAGTGTTTTTTTATCCTCTCGAAGTATCGGGAATTTTATTGGATTTTTTGAAGTAATGATGAAATCCGCAGACATCTTCACCTTAGCGCGATACTGTAATTCTCTCTTAAATTTGTAAAATGGCCATGCTCGGCTTCCCGACCCAATATTACCTCCCCTGAGCCACTCTCTATATTTATACAGAGAAGTGCGGTAGCTCATTAACTCAAATCTCTAGAAGCGAGAATTTCTGGAGCTCAACGTGCTCCGCTTCTCCTGTCTGCACTTTTCTCTCATAATTCCATGCTCTCGTTCACCGCCCGCTAACCTTACAGCTTTCTTCTTTTTCATCTCTGCCAGCTTCTCCACTTCTCTTTCTCTATCCACGCAACCCGCAACCCTAACATGCTCCAACCTTCTCTTCACCGCAAGCTCTGCAACTCTTCGAATTCCTGGACTGTATATATACACGCGTGCATGTGATATACGTACAAAGGTACACGCAAACCTGTAGACGTTGCGTTGTGGGGCGGTACAATCTGCGGCTTGCGAGAGATGCTCGGCAAGATGAGAGACTGGGATAAGTTAGCGTTTTCTTGTTCGTGAGTGACGCATGCACCAACGAGGGCTTGTGGTTATATAAAAAAAGAAAGAGAAGAACAGAAGGAGACTATACAGTAAATTTTAATATGAATTTCTAGCGAGGTTGGAAATAACAATTTGTTTGAAACTTTCGAAATTGTGCTATTCAGACATTTGCATTTTTTACTCGTGACTAAATAATTTTCGAGTGATTTTGAGTTTGGAATTAACTGAAAAGGGATTCGGTGACCTTTTTAGGACAAGTTTATTAAGGCAGTTCCCATTGTGTAATAAAGTGAATCACTTAACCAACGTGTATACTCAATCTTCATCCCCTTTAGTCGTTCGTCCGTCGCACGCCACGCGTTTCTCTGACCGACCGTCTCCCGCTCCGTAGTGTTGCCCTTGTCCAACTTTTACCTCGTTAACTTAATTAAAAAGCTATATACACGAAACCGAGCAAGGGATCTGACCCTTGCGATGAATTATTACGTTTCGTGCAACTGCGCAACTGCTTTTGTTCTGCCATTTTGTTTTTACTCCGTCACATTCGTCGCGGTACTTGTGAATTCGCTTGAAACTCTTTACGCCATTAATTCCGATACTGTCGTTTCAACGTTGCACAGGAAACACATAGAGCCGCGTGCAACGCAGCTTGCAAAGGAATCCACGTGAATGTCTTTTATACTCATTGTCCAGTTTGCGACTTTGAGAAGCTCGTTCGACCGGATATGACATCCTTAAGATGGAAATGGAACTGTTTCGGAATTCTACGATCTTGAGGCGTTGGAAAGCGTGGGAAGGTTTACTCGGCACGTCGTTTATTTACAGTTTAACTTCAAGCCTGTCGAGATGCTCTTATTACGTTGCATGCGGGATACTTTTCGTCCGTTTCGAGAAACGGCGTGTACGGGCTCCTCTTTGCACTCCCAGAATCATCGCTTCCACTCTTTTCTCCCTCTCTCTCTCTCTCTCTCTCCCTCTCTCTCTCTCTCTCGCTACCTTACAATTCTGCTCGCCAAACTTGGTAACGAGTGATTTCGAGTTTGCTGAGGATACTAGGTTCTTTATTGCCACCCGTTCCCGAAGAAGCTCCCCTCGCTTTCTTTACCCTTTTCTCTTCGTACTTTTGCGTCGCGTCCATCGTTTAATCTCTCTATCGTCTTTCTCGACTACCCTTGTCCGTTGCTGCTTTTTTTTCGTCGCTTTCTTCGGCTTCATTCTGATAGAAAGAGTCAGGGTCCCGAAACGAGGTAAAGTGTGGAGAGACGCTTGTACCGGTGCAATGTGGTACTCGAAAGGTAAAAGGGGAAAGAAACGGTACTCGAGAGAGCATATCTGCAGCTCGAGAGACTTACAGCAGTGAGAGAAAGAGAGTGGAACAAAGAACGAGGAATAATAAGGAACAGAAGAAAAGAGAGAAAAGAAAGAATGGGATAAGGGATGGCGAGGGCGAAAAGAAGAGGGAAATAGAGAGTGACTGGGAGTGAACGTGAGTTGTACTTTTCGACGTGCAGACTCTTCTGGTCGTAGACGCCAAGAGTTAGTTCTCTCATGGCGCGTCGATGGCTAATGGGAAAATAGAGAAGCAGCGGGCTTTCATCTCGTTCTACTTTGCGGAGAGTCACTAGACAACTTTTCAGTCGAATAACTTTTCATCCTTCGATTCTATTTTTCCCTCTATCTCCTCCTCCTCTCTTGCTCTTTCCCTCAATTCACCTGTTTATGCCTCTCCGCCGTCCTCTACCAGAATCACGTTTTGATGTTCATTCGAATTGCACTGGGTGGAACGTCATTGCCGGGTATGAACCCGAATGACCGCAAGTTACACGCTGTCCTAAACGGGAGAACGACGGTGTTCAGATTTTGACAAGCAACGAGCAACAATTAAGCGAACTCCCGCAAACGTGAGCGTCATTGTGACGTTCAAAATTGACAATGAAATTGGCAACAAAGAACAATAATAAAAAAAGAAATGATCCTGCTGCTCGTACGATTCGGGACTTATGGAAGCGTGTCGCGTATATAATCCAATCAAAACTTTACCGTGTCGATATATAATAAAGATGGAAAGAAAAAGAATATGACGCAGTCAGTTGGAACGATGGGTATTCTTCGATTAATTTGTCGAAGCATCGTGGTTATTAGGAGCGAAAATTTCTCTCGTGCTGTATTCCGGTGGACACTCTCCTAATATGTTACGGTCTGGCACGTATGGCACGCGACGTATCTTGGCATCACCCTGCTCCCTCGTCGGATATGACCTTCGATGGGGATCTGAGACGAGGCTGCCAGAGCTGGCATCTCGTTGGGAATTCTCTCCCTCTTCTCGTATATATTCCATACATGTGAGTGCACACGTTCTCATATTCATCTACGTGTATGTGTGTGTGCATATAGTCCGAGTATGCAAATACCTCAACGGTGTACAATCAAAGCTCGTCGCCTTTTGGTGTATGCGTTTGTGTGTACGTGAGGGAGATGGATGTGAGATACGCGAGTGTATTGGTACATATACATAGTGCAGTGGTCAGTAGAGGCGGAGGAGGAGAAGGAGGGCTTGGTGTTGTCGTGCGGGTTTTCGCTCTGTGGCAAACACCCATACCCATAACACACATCCACCAATAACGACATTTAGAGATATATCGAAGTGTGGAACCACAAAGGGCCTAGTCGAGATAATTTCATGTGCTGAAACGTGTAGCTACGCCCTTGTGTTTATAGCTGCTCGATTTATGCAGCACACGGATATATGCAAGTGCGTTTACATAAGGGTTTATATAGACGAAGGAGTACAACATGTAAATGTGTGTGATGAGGATCCGAAACGCGAAATAACTATGTGTGCGTAGCCTACAAACGCAAGTTTATCATTCTCAACACCATCAACCTCACACATAATGTGTGTACACACAATCGCATATATGACGATTGCTTTCGATCGTAAGGGCGTAACTTTACCACATGGACATGCTATTATTGTCCATCCATGGACAACCGGGATCCTGCGTATATGGACAAACTGCGAGTGCCGAGAGACCGAGCGAGACCCAACTAGCCAACACATTCCCGCGTTTGCCCTCCCGTATATACTCGCCGGGAACAACGGATCCCGCTTCCGTACAGGATATACGCGTATACACGCTCGACAGGCCGAAGCCCATCAATTTCCCATTCAATTCCGAATCATCCCTCCTTCCTTCCCCCACCCTTTCTATTTTCGCCGTACCCCGCCCTTCATCCATTCGCTTATCACCCCTCGCACCGATCACCAACCAGCCACCTCTTGTCCATACTAGACCTGTGCGCGCATCTCTGCACCATATCACATATATATCCACTTCCTGCGATTCCGATGTGCAACCCTTGCACGCTAAACACCAACGTAATACCTGCTTGTACATGCACTGTCCCCTACATATACATCGACCTCTTCCGTCAAGACGTTCTCACTGCTCTCCAGCATCTCCTTCGTCTTAACTAGTCCTCCCATCCCTTCCGGATGTCATCAAGCCGATGATCTATCGAGATAACTATCGAGTGTATACTGATTTGTATATTAGGTGAATGATCTCACGTGTGCCTGCGAGTCGGAATTTCAATTATCGAGATGGTTGTTTGAAATTTAATGAAAACTGGATAAGCGTCTCTAATTGAAAAGCATCGGGAATGAACGAAAGCAAACTCTTACAAGATTATAAAATAAATTTCATTCTTTGCGTACGGTTTAATTTTTTTGTCTCAAACGTGAAAAGAAAGTATAAAAATCGCATCGTTTCTTTGTTGGTTCAAAGTAATCATCGTTGAAACTACATTTTCGTGAAAACTGATGCCTTCCGAAGTTTAAATTCTACCGGAATCAATGCACGAAACTTCAGGCAACAAGTTTGCTTGATGACATCGAAAAATTGTGTCGACTTTCGACTTGGACATCGACCCGGATGAAAACAGAGGTTTTCAAGTAATGCAGCATCGATCGATCGAAGCCGATACCATAATTTGATTGGTGTACACGCTGATTATGAAAGGGAGACTGCACACAGTTGATCGCAGATTCAAACTCGTCAAGGCTGTTTCTCGCTCCCCGTTAACCAATATACAATGATTCTATGTGCCCGCGTAGTAATTTCTCGAGTATTTGGCTCATGAGGTTAGTAGAGAATTCCTGTTGCTCATTTTCGGGATAAATTATGCTACCTATACATCGCAAAACGATAGAAAGAGAGAGAGGGAGAGAGAGAAAGTTTGAGAAGATTAGACAGAGCTGAGAGGGTTTGGCTTCCAGCCTTGCCTTTCCTATCGGCATTGTTGTTTGAACGTCCGATCTCATGCACCGCGTAGACTTCTCGTTTCTGAAGTGTATAGCCGAGAGTAGACGTCCCTGTGTATAGCCAACAGCGGGATAGTGAACAAGGCTTCATAGAGTGAACGGGAGTAAGAATGCTTTAACCCGAGAAGATAATGGATACAGTAATATTCGAGGTATACAGACGCGGAGGAACGCCTGGCCGGCCATCTACTGACATATATAGCGACGCCTCAGACCCTGGCATTCTATATCCACTTCTCTCACGGTAATATAACGTGTTGCCAGCGGGTCTGAAGCACGCGGGGGGCTTATCGCGAGCTTGCAGCAAGAGACGACGCCATCGCGAGGGTTTATCGACTTCGCGCGCGCGCTTCCGCCATTTCTCCCCTTCTCCAAGGACTAACGCCGTGGCTTTCGCCTCTGTTGCCTCGCCACCCTCTACTCTAACCCCATCGGCTAAGATTCTACGTTAGGATACGTCCGACACTCCATAGATACCCCATTCATCCATATACACACTTCAACTATTTACTCAAAACGTACAGGACTCTCGACTCCTTCGTTCGGCGATGAAAACCTTGTTCCATATGGTTTGTTGGCTCTTCACATTCGGAAGTTCATTGCTTCGGGGTTATCACTTTAAAATGTGTGCACGTGTGAAAACAAAAAAAAAAGACAATCGTGGTTGCGATACGAATGGACGTATTCACTTGCAAAATGATTAAAAATAAAAACGCATGACAATTTTTCGAGCAAACGTCATTTTCCTGAAGGTTTTTGGGTCAACTTTCGCATCGAGCCAGTGAAATACATTGCCGAAGAATTTCTGTTACGAACATAAAATAATCAACAGGTCTTATGTTCTCCGTCGAAAAAATCACGATGTCAATGAATTCGCTATTCTATTTAATCATTCAGTATCGATATTTGCTCGGGGACTTGCAGTTGATTGTCTTGAATGCCTCGCATATTAAATTCTCAAAGGAACCAAACTGCAAGCTTTTGGCATTAACGTTTAGAGTTCGCCAAAGTCTCGAGATTTCGATAGAATATTCTAAATTTCGATCCTTCTGACTTTATCGCGTTATCCTGCAAGTTCAGGATTCAATGCTACGGATGAAGCTTTTGTAATACGAAGTATTCGATATGGTTTTATGTACGAAGTGTAGGTATTCGAAGACGAACAGCCTCCGGAATCCCAAGACATTTGGCAAGGTTATAGAGAATGTGACGATGTGACGATGGAAAATGCAATTCCCACTAGACTGCTGATAATACGTTCAGCTCTACGAGAGCCGAGGATTATATTTCGAGAATAACTCCTTCTCTCTCTCTCTCTCCCCCCCCCNTTTTCTTTCTCTGTTCCTTTCCATCTCTATCTATTCCTGTACCTTTCTTGCCAACACCTCTTCTGCTCGGAATATGTTCGCTCGATTGGTCCCAAGATACCACGCTTCGCGGCGACGACGACGACGACGACGACGACACGTCTCTTTCGCCACTTCACTACCAAACCAAGAGAAATAATCCTCTCGAATTTGAATAGCACCCTCACTCGAAGCCGGAAAATACCAGTACAGATATACAACCGTGCGCTGTTCGATAAAGGGTTGGGTAACGATGTGAGAGGACACATAGACGACCCATTGAATATATACCACGCTCCATATCTTCCCGATTTCACGTATGTGTATCGCGCCACTGTCGAGTTTCGAATATTATCGGGCATGAAAAGAAGAAAGAGAGTCGCTTTGCCTCTCAGATTTGTTCGTCCTTTCTGCCTCACTGGAGCAGACCGCACTATGGAATCATTCGCGATACAGACTTTGTGACAGAATTCATATTTTTTATCACGTATTCGAAAACACCTTTTGTAGCAAAAATGCCTCCGTAGCAGCTACGACGATGGTTCCTCGGCTGTCAGAACTCAATTCGATCGATTTGACTCCAACTATTGGGAGCTTATTAATTCGACAGCTAAAATAAAGTGAAGACGTAACGTTCTCTTCACGAATCGTATGGAAATTCAATGAATCTTTATGTGCATTTGATTTTCTGTTGCTGACAGATTCTGGAGTCAGGAAACAGCCAATTTTGCGAACTACTGCCTATCCGGATGATAATTAGCCTTCAATTCCCAGATATCGATCAATCTGCTTCGTATTCATTATTGCGAACATTTTTAGTGCCACTTGTTGGTGGGCCTAAGTTCACCGGTTGACCTTTGATAAGAATATTCATTTCGATGGTCATTCGGCGCATGTGGACAAGAATTTTGATTTATTTTCCTGCTGCAAATGATCGAAACGACGGAGATCCGAGATAAATTTCGTAGGAAGAAGATAAATAAATGTTTTGCACTCACAGGTTGTAGTGGACATCTGCCATGTTGGGTCGATAGCGAAGAGCTTGGACCAACGCCTCTTCGGCCTCAGCTCCGCGGCCCTGTGCACTCAACACGCTTCCAAGGTTCCCGTACGCTGTAAGTGAGGAAAAAAGAAATGCACGACTTATTGGTTGATGGAGTTTTTAATTATTCTAGTAAAAAAATGGGAATATCGTGAGTGCTGTTGACGATAACGTTTACACGATGATGCAGCGTGACGGCGTTTTTAATTTCGCACGTTTCTCATTTTCCACGGGACTAGGTTGAAGGATAAAAAATCCTGGACACACGAGTGTGCATAAACGCTCTGAGATTTTTGTTATTAAAATGCAAACAAAAGGAATAGCAAAGTCTTGGACGAAATATGCTGAAAAAGACTTGGAACCGCGTACCAAGCCGATAATTTTGAAAAGCTTTATACGCGAGCCCGTACGAATGGATTAACGGATTTTCTTATCACCGACGCACGAGGTACAGGTCTTCGGGGAAGCTGCTCTCGTAGTATGACAAACACACGTACACGAGAAGAAAATGAGGAGGGAGAAAAAATACGAGACAGAAAAAAAGTGAGAATGTCCGGCGGGTCTGCGACCTGAGCCAACAAAATGTAAATTTATTTTCCGAAGCGAAGCAACCCTGTTAACACGGTAACACGCAATTTCTGTCCCGACAATTAAAATACGCCGGCGTGGCGTCGGAGACTCACTTCGCGTGACCACCTCTTGTTGATACGAACTACCGTCCTTTACCGGGTGGGCTTCGCCGAGAAAATTAAAAACAATATACCGTCCGTAACACAACCCCTGTCGCCGTCCGCACAACCACGTACACGCGTTTATACATGTGCATATTGTATCCATGAGTATCCCAACACAACAGGGAATTCGTCGTTCGCCAGGGCTTTGCTCCCGTCTGACGTGACGTTACCTCGTAAATAATGTCTCAGAGAGCAGAAAACACCGCATCCCACCTTCTCTTCCTCCTCGGCCATTTGTAAACGCGTTTAATCGCCTTGCAACTCGTGAAAACCCGCCAACCTCCCACACGGCCATTCTTTATGACGCGTTGTTTCATAACGCTAACGAAGTATTTATATGCGTTAGCCGAGGGAACGAAAAGGAACAGGAAACGAGTGTAACGAGATGTACGTGTTTAGTGATCGATCGTTACCATCCGTTACGAGCAAAAATGAAATTGCACCGATAAAATTTTCGCTTCAGACTCTTTTTGTCTTTTGAAGAAAATTAATATCATTTTTGGTAAAGTTTTATTTTTTATATTGAGACATTTCCGAAATGGTGTTTAATAAGAAAGTTTAGTGAGAAATATTATAACCTTTAGGGGGATTGACGTGGAGTGCCGATCTATAGAGACTCTCCTCGTTGTACCAATCAAGATTTCTTCTCAGTGTTTTGGCCGCCATGAGACCCAGAAGACACGCCGTGATCGCAAGAACAACGCGGCCTCGTGATTTGGATGTTCTTCTCGCGATCCTAAACGCGCCAGCGATTCCAGCTCCTACCGAGAGACAGGCACCCACGCTGGGAAGATACAAGATTCTCTCGGCGATGACGAAGCCCACGTAGAAAAAGAGATTGCTGGCAGGCAAAAAGGGTATCGTAAGGAAGCCCAATGACGTAGCAACAGCGGTGGCTGCTTTCGTTCGTGACGAGAGTTCCTCCTTGGCAAGACTGACCCTTTTCGAGCAATAACAATCACCGGGGCCGTTGTTATTGTTATTGTTTGCTGCGCGACAACCGTCGGTGTGGCAACCGCCGTGTCTCCGTCCGGCGCAGACGGGACATCTGGACGAGGCTCGTGGCGTTGAAAATAATTTGTCATAGACCGGCGAGCGATTGGTTCGCAATCCACGAACCACCCACACACCGGCTGCCGCAAGAGCTCCGTACAAACAAAGAGACTCCAAATTCCGCACGTCATTGAAGCCAGTGATACGTGGTATCGCGTCCATCGACCAATCGAAGCTCAAGATACTCGGACACAGAAGCATCCTTGCACTGGCTGCCGGCAAGTACAGAAATGTCAAACTCCTGGTAAGTCTCGACGGATGACGAGCCGTCGGATTGTCAGCGCTTGCAAATTCTGGTGTTGTTGCTCCACCGATCTTCAGCCTCCCAACGATCAGCAGCAAAAGTCCACCAGTTATCACGCCAATGCTGCGATTGCGTGACCAGCCTTTGCCCCGTTCCTGAAAACCAAATATGTTGCATCAGCTTCTGGTTTGGGAAATAAAATCGGAAGAACGATACAGTAGCTGGACAGAAAAAAATCCCCACGATCTGTACTGCCGTCTACAATACTCGAAGTTATGCCATCAAGGAATATGGCTTTCTGGTTGGAACATCGAAACCAGTCCAGGATTAGGTCAGAACATTATCAGGTTGAACCAGGATTCTGATTAGGTTTAGTTTATCGATCTGATACGACCATCTTGGTCTGCCTTGCCTGGTTCTGCATAAACCCTGATGAGCCAAATATCGCTAAACTTTGGTTTATTTTATCGCAGGTTACCTGATCAGTTGAAACTTGTCAGACTGGCATTAATTCTATCTGCACTAATCCTGACTCGGTACTAATGGAGAGCTGATGAGGATTGTCCTCTTAGTTAACCTCGCCCCAACCAGGTCGAGATCTGATACATGCTCAGCCAGAATTCTGGTTGAGTTCCGTTCGCTACTAATTGTTGCCACGTCACGGTATGTGCCAGGAATAGAGTATCTGCCGGAAGTAATAAACTTGCAGTACCTCTTGTTGTCCGTAATGACCTACCGATAATGAGTTCGAACCTCATTCAAGTGGATGTTGAGCTTGTGTATTGCTCGGTATCAATTAGAAGTTTGAGATGAATTGCAGGCTTACGTTTTGTATGTCTGCCAAAGCGTGTTACAGGACAATGGTCGATATAGAATGATTGATTGAGGATATTTTTTCCACTTGGAGGTTAAGCCGAGGGTGATTTGTTTCAAAAGCAAAGATAGTAAATTTTGACTCTGCTGTACTTCACATTTCCGTGGAATCAGTTGCCCGCACCATCGATAGTAAATAAATTTCTTCATTCATTCATTTAGACATTCCAATAGTTTCTAGGCCGCTGCCATGTGCAGAGGTGTCACGACGATAGTGCCTGAGGAATTTCCACAGCTACGATTTAGAGAGAAATACCCGGAGCAACCCCGAAGCAATTTTTCGTAGGTCGTAGTCGAGGAGTAGACGATACATATACGATAGCGGTTGCGAAAAAGTCTTCACCGCACGGAAAAGAATCTAGGTCTCTCTCTGAATGCCGGCGGGCCCTAAGGGCTTAACGTTTGTTCAGATAGCGAAGAGGCGAAGACTACACACTAAGACGACGAAAACGAGAATGGTGGAGAGGTTTAACGTCGCCACCACATCAGACCTTTGCCCCAGGGTTTTCAGACTCTACATGTATACACATCTGCGGACAAAAAGATTGAAAGAACTAAGGAGAACTCTTGGAACCGGAAAATAAGACTTTCTATACCTTAGTATAAATACAAAGTTGTATTTTTATAAGAATTTTTAGTAATATCTCGCTGTGGTTATTCGGTTCCGAGGTTTTTACAGTACGCGGAGATGAAACGCATGCTTAGAGATGCACGTCGATGCATTGTTGAATGGAGGTGACATTTTGGGGAATCTGAACGCTTGGCGTCCCTCCAATCTCTGGGCGAAAGGCATGGAGAGGAAAAGAAAAAAAACAAGTAATGTGAGCGATAGAGAGACGTGCATCACACGAGACGTCTGGTACAGCTGGTGCAACCGAATGCAGTGTCAAGGCAAAAGCAGAGAACCGAAGTAGACCTGGAGCCTGGTGATGAAGAAAAGGTAAGAGTATACCAAGACTTCTTTATTTCCATGTATGTGATAGAGAAGAAGTTGAAAATATAAGATGGACGGAGACTCCGTGGAGGCAAGTCGTGCATCAGCTCGCTGTCTCTACCAGTAAGTTATATAAACACATCCACGGGCACTAGGAAGCTCTGTAAATGCTCAGCGGTTTTGGTTCGACTTTGCACAACGTTGGCATTGAATCATAGTATCGACAGACACGAAGACGCGACTATGGATAACGGCTGGGAAAACATTCCGGTCTTTTTATTATTCAACCAACTGTGTGCTCTCGTATTTCTCGTCGTCCCGTCAAGAAGCAAGACCATTCAATACACTTTTATTCTATACGACCTCCGAGTCACCTCTGGTGCAAAAATAATGCAAGATCCTAGGTCCAATGGCAAGTACAGCAAGGCGAGCTCTAATTTAATGTGAATTTGATCAGGAATAGAATGAAGCAATGCATCTTGGCATATTTCAACAACTCAGGAAATAAGACTCTTACCTTGCGGTTCGTTGGTTCCCCGTGACAGAATTCCCAGAGTAGGCAGAGAGCAAGTGACGAAATTCCGGTCTCTTTTGCAAGGGTCGCCAGAAGTGAGGAAATGAGGGCCAGAAAGAGCGGTAATGGTGGCCTTGTTGCGTTGCAGTGACCAACGTATGCGAGGAAAGCGGTTAGGGTTAACAAGCAAGCCAAAAGATCGGCACGACCGACGATCCCAGCCACTGCCTCGCTATGAATCGGATGTACGGCGAACAAGAGACCAGCTATCGCGTGAGCCAAACTTCGACTTGGAAGTACCTGCAATCACAACAACAAAAAACCACTTATTGACTTTTTGTACATTTTTACCTTTAAAAACCTGCTGTAACATTATTAGAGGATCTTGGAATTAGGTGATAGTAATAATCAGAATAATCCACTGGAATTCCATTGGATGTGATTTCAAGAAAAAAAACGACCCAGTTTTAATGGCCGACGTTCGTTTAGTCCACCATAGAGAAACAATTGCAGTTTTTTGGATGTCATATACCGAAGTTGACGTTCTGTCGTACGTCAGCTCGTTATTTTTCACTCAACCAGATGTCCCCGAAGCCCTCGAGAATTACGCACATTTCAGTCATTTGTTACAAATATGAATTTTCTTTTTTTTTGTTTTGTTTCATTTACCGAATGGTACAGTGAAAAATACAATGGAATTCCATCTCATGGAGCTCGACCATATGCAATCCGCTATAACGTCCTATCGATATTATCCGATTATGATATATTGCCCTTGGACATAGCCATCGGTACATCTGTTGCCATGGCTAGCGTTTTATGGCGCTGTATATGATAGAAGTTTCGTAGCTGCACGACTGCCGGCAGTCGCACCAATTACTATGTTCTCTCGGTTGGATTCATCGAGACTTTGAACGACTAAAAAAAAAGCAATTCCACTGTGAACTGCTGTCATCAAAGAGCTTTGAAAAGAGTACTTTTCGTCACGTCTATTTGAACCCTGCGAGCGAAAAAAAGTGCGATTGTGAGGTTACGTGTACCGAGAGATCACTAGTCGTGCTGTTGAACGGACTTGATGGAAAAATATTCTTTAGCATTTTGGACCGTTGGTGCATTCATTGATCATCCTTTGAAAATTCTATTTCATTCAATGCAACAAAGTTCAAAATTATTTCAGAATTCGCCGGATACATAGAACCTTTACGTGATTGGAACGAACCTTTTTGGCGACACGCACGACCAGCCCTGTACACGCAGCGTGAAGGATGACGTTTACCAGATGATAGCCTCGTGGATCAAAACCACCAAGAAGATAATTTAGGCGAAATGTGGCGACGCACAGCGGTCGATAGCTTCCGTGAGACCCTCGTTCTCGCAATGGTGTACCCCAAAAGTCATTCTCCAACAGCAACGGGTACCATGGTGAGCTTGGCAAAAGATCCGGATTCGTCAAGATTGCTCTCCTGCAAACAACAAGATTTGGAAAACTTCATTAAAATCATTCTTTCGTGTCTCAATCTCGTCTTTTATTTTACAACAAAATCATAAAAATCTCAATATGAAAAATTATAATTATAATTAGTTACTAATTTTCTTATTTTGTTTCCGGTCGGATTATTCCGATTCTTCACACGAACGAGTTTTATTTCTGAATGAAAAATTGTCCTATCAAGGTTTCCGATACGTTTGCACCAAGCGAGGGAATTCGAGCTCATAAAAGCTTCTTCTACAGTCTGGCAGAATAAATTTTAATGTTCGTCCGCATCCCGGTAAAATGAATGGGCGAAAAATGGACAGTTCCCTTGCTCAAATATCATCAAAAGTCCTTTGTGATGAAAACGCGCCTAATTATGCTTCTCGCCAGCATTGTAATGGTATCGTGATGAGTTTTGTATGTTCGGAAATACAAGACACGTCATGGGTGCAAACCTGAAAGCATTCTCGTTCCCAGGAACGTTCGTGCCAATCCTTTTTCCGAATGATGACGTGCAATTATACGTTCTGTTTGTATGTGGAACATGATATCCGCATGCCGTAGAAATAAATGTCCTTTTGATTTTATCATCTCAGCCACGGCATGTTGCATTATTCTCATTCCTGTTTGTCTTGTAGCAAGGAGGCTCTTTTCATGATATTGTAGAGCACAGTTGTGTAGCGTAGCGGGAGATGGACGGAGAGTGGCTGCATCATAGAGACAAAGCGATGACTCTTTAGGGGCTGTCACTCTTGGGGAATATTATATGAAACAGTTGGCATCAGCATCAAGAGTGACCGCACCATGGGCCATGAGAATGAGGAATACGAACGTATTCAGGATCGTATAGCGATGCGTGTGTTGCTGGATATTTGGGATACGGACTCGGGAAGCCTATGGAGATGAAATTACCCAGGGTAGATGAAGCCCTGTGGTGTGGTTATTTACGAAATTGAATTTATTGCGATCGCACCGCGAGAGGATTGAACCTGAGGAGAGAGGGTTAAGGACGATGAGGGAGCGACGGGAAAATTCGATATGGTGTGTGGCACGAGCAAAAGGGGCTTGTTTGCGACGTCGAGTGGACCGGTCGGAGATAGTTGAAGAGGTCCATTGTCCTGTGACTTCACGCGGCCCATAGCGAGCCGGGAGGATGCCTGCTTTCTCGATACTACCAGTGGATGGTGGTTCTGTCTGGTACTGCTGCCGCTGCAGAGGACCAGCTACTATTCCCTTTCCGGCGTTTTCAAGTCCCTGTACCGGTGGACTTAGCTATACAGCTCCATCCGAGCGTCCAGCAGAATTACCGAGCTGCTGGAAGCTCCCTCAACCCCCTCGACATCCAACCCTACTTCCCCTTTCCTCTTTATCGACCTGTCCTTCCAACCAACAACGACGACGACGACGACTGCGGAGCCAACCACGACCATCACCATCAAGAATCCTCCCCGGAGAAGCAGCATTTCCACCGATTATTTCTACCCAACGAAACCGCTGCCAACAACTATAGTCAAACTGCCATATAGCAATGAACTGCTCGCGTTCATATACGTACAAGTGGGTGCTATACAACCACAGAATTCATCCTGAACTCTGGTATGTGGGTGCTCTCGTCTATGCTACAGCAAACTGTACACGACTCGTACGTGAGAACTCGAAATAAGGGAGCCCACTGTATTCCTTCATATATATATGTATATATCAGTCATGAAAGGTCGCTCCGAGACCGACCATCCAGAATCGGCAACCTTCGACAGGAAATTGCTCCTTCGTCCCGGCAATGTTATAATTCTCTCGCTGACGCAGCACACCAGAGACCCGGTATAACATGTACCAACTGAGAGAGCCAGCAGCCCGCCGTGCTTCAACCCTCTTGTTTGTGTGGGTGTACCATCTATACTAGTTGGTTCCCTATAAGTCCATTCCTCCTCTCTCGCTATATACATAACGCCGTTACCACACCGCGTATAGCTTCAACAGCTATTTATTTTCCCCTCTCGCTATATTTCCCCAAACGTTTCTGGACCGAGAACGACGTGTTATTCCAGGCTTGATGACTTGGCAAGCCCCCTTCTCTTTGTGATCCAGCAAAGCCCTACGTGGTCGATATACTTAATTGGCCACACTGTTCTTCCATCGACGTGAGCGTGATAAATCATTTATATGGTGTCTGTCCATTGCAGAGATTCCTATTTCCGGTGGATTGAGTCTCGTAGGGTTGCTAACAAAATCTGGGGCAGCTGCTACTTGTAGCTTATAGCTTAAGGCTGTAGTTCTGTCATCGAATGGTGATTGATCAATTCACGATTAATTCTGCCAACCGGAGAACTCGATGGCATCGAAACGAACCGGAAAGTTGATAGAAATTACGCTGTTGAAATTTTTTGTTGGAATATTCTTGACATATTGCAGTTTTGATATTACGAGACTTTAAACTTTGTCGGCATTCAGTCGCAGAATGTTATTGATCGACCTGAGAGGATTGCCGATTTGCTCATGGTCAGTAGAGCCTCTTTAATTCCTTCGCGCCACATCATCGAGAAAATCTCTTTGTCATTTCCCGTTGCATGCGTGCTTTCGCTTGCAGGTGTATCACCGAAACAGTGAGAGAGTAAAATTCAACTCATCGCCTAGAGTGTACGGTACAGATTCTAAGGAAAGAATAGATGATGGACGAACATTCTTGCGATGTCGATGAAAATCCGTGTACTGTCTGAAGCTCAGCATTTTCTCGGAAGCTTCTTCTTCTTGTTCTTCGTGCAGTCAAGGGTTTTGAGATACGGGGGGTCACAAGCACCATACCGAACGCTACAAGAAAAGTACCTTTATCCGCGGAACAACGATTTATGGCCCACCCGATAAAGTGTTTGCGGTGTGCGGTGTAGACTTTAACCGGAAACAGAATACAAGCGGCTTTTGTATTCGCGGTTGCGGAAAACAGATACGTGTGTTTTACCAGTTGCAAACAGAAGAATGGAAACGACGAAGAGATGTATATGCCGCTGTTTCTCGGATGTCGATTTAACATTCTTCTCTGCGTCAGATATGTCACTACGTGTGCGTGTGAACGTAAGATGTTGGTGAACTCCACTTGCCAGCCAAGCATCGTCGACTTTCTATAAATATATCTTGGCTGTAGTGTTTTCTGGCGACACGAAGGCTCGATATACGCGCCGAAAAAAGGGAGAATCCAAATTGAATTTTTCCGTTTCATTTGTCGATAAGTCGAGCGGAATTCTGCGAGCTATTGAAAAGAAGTGAGACTATTGGAGAGAGATGGAAAAACGGAGGCAAAGCGGAGAAGGATAAGAGAGAAGAACGAGAGCGAACCACATCGAATTTTTCGAAGCCTATTTTGCTAACGTAGGCTTTTCCTATTTCTGTTGAAAATCCACCCACGAAAATCTGAGCAAAGTCCATTATTTGTAACTTGCCACGCGGTGCAATGACATTTTACAGTGAATTAACTTTTTGCTATGACATTGTGCGTTTTATCGTTTCCATCCTTGCTCATCCTTGCTGGAAGATATTTGAGATTGTTCTACTCCCACGCAGCGTTCGACGAATAAAATTTACGGAATTCTGGGCAAGCACAAGGTCCCTTTCGCTGGCGAGAGAATGATCGTAAAAATAACAAATTCCAACGTAATATCGTTTCATAAATGGAGAACGCGGTACAAGATGAGGGAAATATTCGATTAACCGCGTATACACTCGGACGATAGCGAAGCTGGGAGAATATAGGTTGAAGGTGAGGTGAAGCGAAAGAGGACGAAAACCGCACGACTGATACGGCCTCTCAAATCGCGCGGAAGACGAGACTCTAGTTTGCCCGAATCCCAAGCCAAATCGGTATTTTCACGACTGAAATACGTCTGGCAACGGCAAAACGTGAGCAGCTCCCATCCCTCCGATCAAACCTCTATATTCTCCTTTCGGATGCCTTTCATTTTGTTATTTCATCGTGTTTCGTATTTCTTTTGGGCAGCTCGTTTACGGGTCGTAGACAATATGAGCGATGCTGGTTGAAAACAATCGGTAATATCGTTGATGCGAACAATGGAAGCTTATAAAATGAATATATGTATAGAAGCTTTTATCGGTCTGTTTGTCAGTATGTTTTGGTGTGCAGTCAGACTGAAATAAATGTGAAATTTCGAAGCATCCGACGCATTTACGAGTTGCTCAACTTTACAGCTTGCGAGGTAAACATTTGAAGCTCTAGGTTGATCGCTTCGAAAATTTGTGCGTTTAAACCTTGTCATATAAAATATCTCTTTGTAAAGTTAATCCTGAGTTTCCGTTTTCGATTAGCGACACTTGTGATGAGCTCGCCAAAAAGTTTGTAGGAATCTCCGAAGGTGTTCAAGTTCAATATTTCAAAGTAGCGCGATGGAAACTCTTGTAAATCGAGACACAAAAATGCCTGTGTATATGAACCTCAAAAATGCAGTAACAGGACGCACACCGGAGACGAAGGTTCGGAATACTTCCGAGGCTGTGAATATGAACAAGAAATTTACCAAGTTCAGAGGCAATTCACCACATTCCCTCGTCCTCCTTCGTTGGACTGCTTTATAACGCCCTTCCTATCGCTCGGTCCTTCACTCTCGAACTTCCTGGTCTACCTATCCATCATACAATTCACGTCGACGCTAAGGTGATATCCCAAGAGTCCCTGGAGAGAAGCAAGGAAGCGTTCTCCGACAGAACTTATACTCGGAAAGCTCCTGTCCAGAATCTAAAATCAGGACGTCGACAAGCTCCCAGAGCTGTCCTCTCTGCAGGTCCTTATTATTCACGGAAAGATCTTGGTTATCCATTGCGGAACCTCCCTCCAAGTGCCTTCAATGATCTAAACTTTTGCCAATCATATTTCGATTTTTTTTTCACATGTTGGATGAAATTTTTGTTTTTTTCAATCGACCATCAACTTTCTGTAGTAGCTGATTGTTGTTTCTGCAAATAATCGATGAAAAATGTTCTCTCGAAATTCTGGTCATTACTGGTGATCAATCGGAGTCCCAAAATTTTGCTACAAATCTGTTCGGAGGACACGGTCGGTTCATCGGATCGAGGCTCACAGAGAATCACAGGAAAACTGTCTCCTAAAGCATTATTAATGGAGGAAAACCATTTCCAATATTTCTACGTCCGGAGCAGAGAGTGAATTTTCATTCCTGTAATATCTCACACGATCCTCGGATTACCTCGCACCGAGAGTGATGCAATAAATTCAGTAGTTATCCGGTGAGCCATTTGGTCCTTCGAGTTTGACGAATTCGATAAAAAAAAGTTCGACACTCTGCGCTGCAATATATTTCCAAATCGCTCCAACTTTCCATTGGAAAAAAATGAAAACGGGAATCGATGACGTCGTATTCATTTTTTGGCATGTAGAATATTGACGTAGATACTTGTAACTCAATAATCATAATTTCAACTTGTCCAGGTAATTTTCTTCTGGGCCATCCGGGCCAAACGAAATCTTGGATAATCTTCTTACCGTTATCAAAATGAAAAATTCAAAATAATCAGTAGCGAATCAGGAGAAACCACGTTTGCTCATCTTCCCTTATTTCAGACGTCCTTGAATTATTTCCAAAGGTCAAAACTTGTAAGCCTGGGAACAGTTCTTTCCATATTCCACCAGAGAGCACGATACCTGTGCTCCATCGTTGTTAACACTTTAGGAATTTTCACCATTCAGTCACGTAGATCCAAACTTTTGTGACGTTTGCTCGTGGCGAGAGGAAAGTTCGTGCTTAGCATCTGGCTGGGTCCCTATTTCAAGAGGAATAGAGAGACAGAGAGAGAGAGAGAGTGACACGCCCTCGATGCCTATAGCGTCTAGTTCAATGGTAAACCAAGGAGCAACAAAAGCGAAAGTCACACAACGGGTCACGCGGCGAGGACATGGCCGACTATCATCGAGGCTTCATCCGGAACTTTGGTTGGCGACTTTACGAAAGTGCCCTTCTGCATACCCAACATCGTCCTACCTTATCAATATCTTATTCTCAAAGTGCACTTATACAGGAATAGCAATGGTGTAATATCTTGTAAAACCGACCTGTGTGCTAACAGCTTCCCGCAGGCTTTGATATCGGAATCAGAAACTAGAATCGTCTCGTTCATTCAGCCATGAAACACAGGACTTCAAAAATATCGAATATTTTAAGAAATTTTCCCTAACAGAAAGATCCTTCCCGACAGTTGGACTCGTTAGAGTTGAAATCGTTTTATTTAACAATTTACAAAAGCTCTGAGAACAATCAGTACTCTTAGACGAAGCGCTGGGATTCTCACACCCAGAATGACATATGATAAGAAGCTTCTAACTTTTGGAACTGAATTTGAGCAGATTAAATGCTGAATCCATGTTGTACGAGTCAAAACAGCAGTAAGAGTCTGATAATCGTATTTAACTTGAGAGATGATCCACTTCGCGATTCAACGGAATGTTCCTCATGATCGTCGTAACTACGCTCCAGGGTGTTGAAGGAGAACGGGCAGAGGAATCGATCAAGAACTTGAGCCGAAACGCCCGAAGGTTCGAGCAGGCTCACCGAAGAGACATGAGCAGGTCGTACCATGCACTTCTCAGTGCTAATGCCAATTAGAGGTCGTTAGGGTTGCAAATAACTGGTAGACTGGTAGACGACAACTGGCGTAATGTAACACCTCGAATATGGAGAGGAAGACGGAGGCTGCTCGACGCCCAGCAACTGACTATGGCACGCGAAACATATTTCATTCTCTAATGGCCGACTTAGCATAATATATGCCTGAGGCAAAGCGTCGGTGTTCGGAAAAGGGGGCAAGGTTGGCCTCCCTCACGTATATCTGTTGCAGCCACCCTTCTTCATAGCCCAGTCGCTCTCAATGGCTTTTGTTGATGTGCGATCTGCAATCTCAGAGAGTTGCCCAAGTTGTCAATATATTTCTTTAAAACTGCTTCAGAATTTCATAAACTCACTTCTTTTCCGAGTGTAACGGAGTTCACAATGTTGGTGAATCAAAAAACATGCAATACCCGTTGATGCTATTTGGAAACGAACCAATAAATAACTGGAGTGAGTATCATCGAGCGGATGACATCGTTCACATTTTTTTTTTATTTCGTCAGTGCCTTTCCATTTATCAAAATGCATTCTTTTACAGCGTAAATTTAAATGCAACGAAAAATTTTCCCGATATTAAAAACACAGCTGACGATTCACCTGAAACGTTTGAATCATTAGAGATTTTCAAATTCAAGTCCCTTCCCAAGAAATATCCTGAAAGGACTGTCGAACAAAGGCACTGCTCATACTCTGCTGTCATGGATTCATAATAGGGTAAGTAATATTTCTTTAATGGAACTCGAGTGGGAGCTGTAATTAGTGGTCTCGAGGGAGAAGAGTTTGTAATCCGTTTTCGATAACCCTTAGCCTATTCGTTTCATTTGCACGCGTATGGTCTCAATAAGTAGAATCAGATTGTTCGTCGTGCTTCTATGCTCACGAGCAAAGTTCTGCGCCAAGATTTGTAGAAGGAAGAGGTAGCGTGTGGTAATGTTAGTGAATTTCTGATTGTGTTAGTGTATACAAGAGCGTCAGCAATGAAAAACCTATATATCTCTCACTCCCTCTTCATTCATCCAACTCTCTCTTTCCCTTGCTCTAGCTGGTGGAGCTAAAGTTCCTTTCGCGAACGCAATCACACGATCGGGTAACTTCCCAATCCAAAGTTAACGGCGAAGTACTGGCCTTGTTGGGGAGTCGCACTGGCTGCCCCCTTCCTAGGCGTCTAAATAGAGCCTTGCAATAATCCATTCCCGTTGAGCACGGGCTGTGCACAACAGGAGGCGTATCGAGGAGTGGGAGTAACGTGTATTATATGGCAAAGCTCCTAGCCGGAGCCCACTTTCTTTAGCAGCTTGGCAAAGTCCTCCCTCCCGCTTGCTCGAGCTCTCAGCCCCATACTTCTGTAATGTACGGTGCGCGAGCGACGATCTCGAATTTTTCTAGTGTACAGATTGATGCAGCAACTGACTACGATTAAAGAATAAGATGGACGAGGCCTTCCTTTTTTTTTAAGCTTGACCTTGAGTGTTGTAGACTCTCAAAGATATGATGGAAATCACTTTAGCCTCATCGCTGGTATCCACGAATCAGACACACTTTCCAATTGAACTTCTTGGTGATGGGATTCGCTGTTGGAGTAGCTCGAAGTCAAGTTCTCCAACGTGACCTCCAAACTCATAACATTTGGAGACTTCAAATATGACCAATCCGGGCAAACAGGATCATCAAGTTGAGGCAAATCAACATCGAATTCCCAATACCAAATGGAATATGTGAACTTTACTCGAAACGACTTTGCCATGAACATTCCAAAAAGGCCTACACGTGACTGCGGAGACTCTCGAGAATCTCGAAGCTTCTTGAAGAAGCCAAAATAACTTATGTATCCGCAGTTCTTGTCCCTGGCCCATCTCGGTAAGTAACAAATGTCTGCGCTCCTCTCCCCATGTTCCAAGCGCCGCAATCCCTGTGGCAAACGGGCTGCCGTCAGGAATGAAAATGATAAACATCAAATAAAATATCGTTTCGCTCGACGATCGAAGGAAATCCTTCGCCTGCCAAGGGAGGAAGAAACTATATACAAACACCTCCATGTACTGAGCGAAGTCGTACACACCAACGTATACAGGGCACACAGCTCCACCGTGAAATAGGCGCCCAGGGCGAACGTTCGAGACCCGAGACTTATCGCGATCTCGTTTTAAAATAATTCAAGTTTCCGCTGCCTGCGGCGTTCTTTGACTGGAGTTTAGTTTGCAATTGCCGTTTCGAAACGAGGCAGCTCAACCGCAGCAATTAGAGACCGCAGAGCACAGAGATCTATGGGTTGCTCTTACAGATCGGGGTGTATGTGTGGGTTAAAGCTCCAATGACGTGGCAAGCAAAAGGGCGGAGTCGCTGGGATTAAACAGGTTAACTATTGGTATAGCAGACGTCTTTGAATTTAGCGGCCTTCGATCCATGGACGTATATGCTATACGTCTACGGAAAGCTGGTCAACGTGCAGAAATACATGCCGATGAAAATGTATATATTGGACCACTTATTTAGTTACAGGATTTCTGACGTTTTGGGAGCGACGATGTCAACTGCCATTTAGTTACAATCTCCCAAGATAAACAGTTTCTCATCCTATCTTCGTGATCATCTTCTAATCTGCCTGATGAGTTGATCAAATGTGATTGGAACTTTGATAATCGTTGCTTGCCATCGATCACGCGAGCTAGCAACCTTCAAAGCTTTCACACATACACAGGAGTTTTCAATGAGAAAGTATCACCTAAAATTACTTACTAGGAAATCAATTTAAGGAAAGTTGAGGCAAAAGAATTTCCGATATACGGCACAGGGAGTGCGAGAACGAAAGCGAAACTGAGAGCAAGGAAAGTCCTACAAATTTAATTATCGGCGAGTTGGCAACAGCCTCGTCACGGACTCACTCACACCCAGCTTTCTGAGGGAATGTTATCGACTTTCCAAACGCGCGTTTTACAATGTTGAACCCATACTAGTACGTACACATGCGAACTCTCGAATAAATGTCGCTCCGTGTTTTCGGTTGTTCTACTAACACTGCGGATCCTAACTCTGCGGAAACCAGGTATGAACTCTGGGACAATGGAATCACCCCCACAACAACATCAATGACATTGAGATTTTCATTCCATCCGCTTTCAATTGTTTAACAAGATGAAAGACACATGTGCTCGTTGAGCTCGAATATTTTTACAACTGAGACGGTTCCCTGCAGTCAGAAACGAGGAAATGAAATCAATGCAACCTGATGAACGCGTTCACACATTGAAAATAAATTCATTCAGCCGTATTTTGATCGGGGAGTTTCTCTGCAGAAACTGCAATTTTGCATCCATGAGTAGGACCGATTTCGAAATCGAGCTCAAAAATCGTTATTTTTCGATATTTAATTCTTTTTCGAGTTGCACAAGAAAATTGAGCAGAATTTCGGAGCACTTTTTTCATGAGCTCGCTATTTCACAATGAGAATTGCTCATTCGTTGCCATTGAGAGACTCAAACCCTAATTCTGGTGAAAACAAACATCAAATTTGCTAAATAATTCCAACTGAAAGATTTTATGTCCCATTTGGGACTAAAAACGAAAATGTATACATTTTCTGATTCCCGTACTCAGTATAATATTACGCCATATACAAATTTTGAATGTGTGAATACAATTCAGGGTATTAGGGTCCTATAAAGTCCCTGGTAGGACCATGGACTTGTATTGTGTAGTGTACCGTTTATGGAAAAAGTTTTGTATACAACGGAATGGTGGAATTAATTTTGGTAATCTACTATTTTGTGCTGTTAGACGGGTCAGCGGTTTCGATGTACCACGAGAGTTTGAACAGGCCGTCAAAACTTTGTCGTATCGTTAATCGGGGAGCTTGCGAATAATACGACAGGAAAAACAATGGTACAACTACCACGAGAATTTTCTATCTCGAGCTCTATTTTTCTCTTGCATTTTGCCCCGTTGTTTTCCGTCCATCAGAGTAAATGAGATGGAAGGCGAATGAATGATAGGTACAGGCGTGTGAGAGAGCCATGAATTTTCAATGCACCCAGCTGCTCTCCCGTGTACTGTGTGACTCCCAGTAATCCGGGCATTCATAATTTATATCACTGCACTACCCTCGACTACGTATGAATCGTGTATGTACGCCCGATATTTGCCCGCGCACCCACTGGGAGAATGTTTATCAACTCGACATTCTACCTCCGTGGTAGCATCCGCCACAGAGACGTACAGCACTGCCAAAGTATAACTGTATTCTCTCGAAATGCGACACCGAATTTTGACCTGTATGAGTAGTTTCGGATTCGTGCTTCTCTAATTGTTTGAAAAGGAAACCAAGGTTCGGTCATCGATGCATTTCCATCAAAGCTTGGGATTTTTCTCGGAATCATCAATCCAAGAATTCTATAATTACTGAATAGCAAATTGCACTTGATTCTTCTGTTTTCTGAAAATCTCTTGAGTTTCAGCATTCAATTCATAATTTTCGATAAATCCGCTAACAATAAAGGATTGAGTTCCCGGAAAATTTATCGAATAAAACCGTACGTGCCCGTATCATTGAATGCGCGAAAATTGAGGAGAAGCTGCGATTAAAATATAGCATGTAATATTATTTGATCGTGGAGATGAGTTAATTAATTGGTGCTGAGGACCTAATTCGCGGTAATGAAGAACGTTATCGTCCAATCGCAAGCATCTGGAAACTTTTTGTAACTAATTGCAAGCGGAATACGAATATTTCTGTGGCACTGAAAAGAAATTGAGAGAAAACTTGCTCAGGTGCATCGGAGAGTATCGAAGTCGACTATAACTGACGGATGTTACGGATATCTCATAATCGATAACCTGAAACGTTCCTGGAAATACCAAAATATGTAACATACACACGTCTGGATATCATTCTCATTGTACATTTCCGCAGACAGCATGCACATATGCTTTTATACTGATGCTGCATATACATGTGATGGTAGACATATATGCAATCGTTCGACAGGCTTTCAATTCCGAGCTGCATTGCTTCCGGCATTTTCCGATTCTTCATATTTTTAACGGAAAGTTATTCAGCGTTTTCTCTTTTTTTTTGCGCACGTTGTCTTTTGACGTGTATTTCCTGCGGCTGTACACCTTCAATCGCTGGATCAGCGAGTTAAAAAGAATTCAAGCACGTGAGATATCCTTCAATGGTTGTGTGATTTTTTGCAGTTGCAGATCGTTCTGCCCTTTTCGTTTCACCAGGTGGAAACTCCGTTCGGAAATGTGGCAACGTATTGCGGTGTCGATCAATGTGAGATCCAGGCTATGGGGCTTATGGTGAGACAGCTATTTTAACGAGAGCCCAACACAAATTGCTGAATTATGCAGAAAGTTCATTTTATAATCTGACTCTCGGAAATGTTGTCCAGAAGAAAATAGACGTTGTAACTATGACATGGGCTAAGCTGATGGCATAGAAATTATATACGTGAACACATAAATATAGATGTGTATATAATTACATAGTGACATTGTGGGCCGAAATTAATCATTCAAGTCCGAGACACGTTACATGACACATATAAGCCTCGTGAAACGTATATCTGGTGTAAGCGGATGGAGCGCATGCGCTGTTTGACAGAGGACTCCATTGTGACGCGCCTGGCCCGCATAAACGATATTGTACTGATGTGATATGTGCTCATAACAATTGATAGGGGAGTTAAGCTCTGGGCATTAAATACGTCGGATTCGGTTGAACAGGATATCAGTTTACGTTGAAGGCTATTCGCGATCGTGTACGACATATGTACTTGGATGTCCGGAACGTCCTGTAGAATTACCGACATTATGTCTTTTCAACTTCTTGCTTACAGGCATTTCCATCCGGCCATTATTTTATTCATGTATCGAGATGGTCGTCGATCACTTCATTATGACCGCTTTTTATTGCTCGTTTTTCCTTTATCGGTTATTGATAACGTTTCCTCGTAAAATGTTATCGTTTGGCATAAAGAGAAACCATGGAAGTCATGCTTCAAGCCATTGCATACGTTTTTTGCATGAGTCTGCAATTATTCGCGAATGGCTCGGGTTCCGTCTGAACGGGAAGTGGAGAAGAGTTCGAATAAGGAAATGCGAGATGATCAGTAGACGATATTTAGTGTTGAATTTATAATTGGATTTGGAATCTTTTCTTAGGCCAGAATGAAATTTCTCCGCTCTCGTATTCAGGGAAATATAAAAGGAAAAAGGCGCAAAATCGCAAAGAAGGTAACGGAGGATCCACCAAGTTTCAAGGAGAAATCCTGAGCTATGAAATGGCAAATGGAGAAGCGGATGAGGGAGAAACGAAGCGGGATAAAAAAAAATAAGAGGAGAGACGAGTTGGCGAGTGGGCGAAAAATCCTGAGCCGGAAAATCCATACGAATTGGATTCTTTTAATTAAATCCGACTGTGAGTCTGGTTCCATCTTTTCTACTCTCTCGCTCTTTTCCACCCTCACAATTTTCCTCCGCGGCCTTACAAGCCGCGCGCTTGCACGCTACGGCGAATTCTCGTTTTCTTCATTCTACGAAGTGCCTCCGACGAGAATAACCCAAGCACCGCAGACTCCGGAGGTATGCCAAAAGGTTCCAACGGAAAAATACAGAAGGTAAGGGTAAGGTTGATTCTGGCAGGATCTCGCAGATATATACCGATAATTACGCAACCAGTATTTGATTACAATGATAGCTATTGGAGTAACTGTGCTGTTTCGAACTGGAAGACGTTGTAGTAGTCCGATTTGTATCGGACTACAACAACGGGGGTCCGCTTACGACACTACAAGGGTCTGATTCGTATCACGACCCTAAATCGTAGAAGACCACAATTTTTTCTCGTTTGTTAGAGTTTATCAAAATATAAAAGTCAAGAGTGTGTAATTATTATTATCGTAGCACAGTTTCGCATCAACAAATGATTCCAACTGCCATCCAGTCGACGCGTTTCATCTTGCTATGCTAAGGCTTTGCCAGAAAGCCTGATGCCTTCCTGGTGTTGATGCTGCAAATGGGAATGAGGATGAGAGGAGGCAAAAAAAAAACGTACTCGGAACAAAGAGAAATAGTGGAGTGCATAGAAGAAGACCCGCATAGGCATTCTGCGAAAAGAGTTGACGATGCTGGTGCATCACGGACTTGCGTTTGTCCGATGGGAATACCTAGACTCGTTTCTCTGTTATGGGATGACTGAAGGGTGGAGAAAGTAGGAGACCAGATATGTAGAGACGCGGCTGGGACAACGGTAACGGTGACGGAAAAGCCAGTAGCAGCTCTTGGGGCGAATACTTATTACACGGTTTACATGTATACAGTAGGAAGGAAGTGTGCGAGTGTGTATGAACCCACGTCATTCAATGCCGCTTGACGGCGCTTCCATACATCCACGCGGCGTTCTCTCGTTGGCCCAGATTAAAGGGAGTTTTATGCGAGGCACGCCGTGGCGTTATTAATCTTCGCGAGAGCCGACGAGGAGTTTAAAAAAAGGGAGAAAAAAAAACAACAAAACGAAAGAAGAAAAAATGCAGAAAAGAGAGCACCAACCTGGAACCAGAAAACGCTGGGCGATGGGGAGGTGCGAGACTCAGAGACGCGAGACGGATAGGCGCAAACTAGAAAACCCAACGGCGTATCGTACACGAATGTTGAAGAAAAGAGACGAAGCACTCGAAGGATATATCAACAAGAGCTACGTTTTGCAAATTTGTTTCTTCTACTTTTCCATACGTCTGTAAAACTAAATATTCAACCGTTCGTATTTTTAAAGCTGCAAATTTGACGAGCAATAATTTATGTTGCTCAAGAAAGTAATTAGCATAACTCCCCATCATGCTTAAACTTCTCGTAGAACTTTGAGTTTAAATTACCCGTAGTTTCTTAGTTTCTTTTACGATGTAATCAGAAGGATCAAGTTTACAAAGTTACAGATTAGCTGGATACAGTGACGGAATTTATACCAATCTGACAACTGGAAGCAATCAATGCCAGGCCATTGGGAATGGACGTTCTCTATCGCAGCAGGAAGTCGTGACAGAAGCCGGTCGTTTTCCCATCACGCTCGCTGCTGCCTTGTTAACAACGCTCCCAAATAATTTGCATTCAATTTTTTTTTCGTTCTCTTCTCGGTTACACAACGGGACTCATGCTTTCAATCGAAATTGGCCGCATTTGCCAAAGCTTGGATATTGCATCGAAAGCGGAAAGTGGAAATGGCTCGACCGATTGTCTCACTAGCCAGGACTCCCGAAGCCAAGAGCCTTTAGAAAAATACCACTCTATCTATCGAGTCCTCATTGCTTCTGCTTCTTTACGAGCTACGAGGAACCTGCTCTGAAGCAAATCGTTCTGTCGATTCTTCGTGACATTTCTTTTGCAGTGTAAACATGCCGAGTTTCTCCTTACAAATCGTTCTGCTACCCCACCTTCTTCGAACTTAATTACGTACAGTTGGAATAAAAGCTGAGCTTTTTCGATCTGCTAGAAAGTCTAGTCGTTATAAAGATAATGGGCGAGGAACAAATAAAAATACGAAAAGAAAGAGTGAACTTGATACTCGCAGTCCGTTCATTTAACGGCGCGTCTTGGTTCGAGCGACGCAGTGATGTTTACTGAAAAAAAAACAAGTGAGTCGTTCGAACTTTGACATAATTTGTAACATTGATTTGAAACGGATGAATAAATTTCCTCCAAACATCAAATAATGAATTAATCTTATGACTGTCTTGCCACTCCAGTTCCTAATCGGCATTAATAATGCAGATCATCATTGCTGAGTAGAATAAAAAATAGCCGTAATGTTTTCAAACTGAGAAACAGAGAAAAACAATTTTTTGGATATTTTAAAGCAGGACCCTTGATGAAATCCCAGTCGTTATCACACACAACTGACCTCAGTCGTCACATTCATCCATTTCAATCCACCCGCCAGTTAAATAAGAATCTAGAATTGGGTTTGAGCTGATCAAAGGATTCCGTACCATCCAATCATGACCTACAGGGCATACGATAGACTTGCACGTAACTGAATATTGGTTCGAAGATGATTTTGATTCCAGTGTTTCATTATCAGAACAGAGTTGATGGGCTGTCCTTCTGAACCGTTTCCACAAACAAGATCAAGTATCTCCTTCCGTTACAATGGATCTGAGAGTATCTCTCGGTGGTGCTCATCAAGTTGTAGCCATCGGTGGTGTAGCCATAGTCGGTTGGTACTTCCATATCTATATGAAGATCCAAGGATCACGTTTGCTGTGCCTTGGGAAGTGGATTCTGACGAACACGTCGGGTTTCTCCGTTCGCGGACAGACTAGCCAGTTTCCCTATCATTTCCTGAATATTGTGCGGTGATACCATAGATCGTTGCTGCTAGAGACCGCATCACATTTATGGCATCGCAGCAGCTGAGAAAGCTGATTGTTGGTCTCTTAGTTGCCTCAGAAATGACACACATCATATTACTATTGCCGGAAGGGTCTAGCCGATGCAGAATCCAAATCTTCCCTATATCCGAAGTCCCCATAACCTGCTGTGTTCTTGATCAATTTTCTTCGTTTGTGGCGACGCTACCAAAAGGGGAAAATCACAAGGAGATCTGATCCTCAAATCTCCATGAGGAGAACATCAGCACCCAAAGGACAGTATCCATCGCGTGTCTTTCATGAGATTTAGATTTCCCTAAGGCCGTGAACCCGAGATCCCAGTTTCTTAAGGGTAACCGATATAAATGTATATACACAGGCATTCCACTAACTTTCTCATATATACATATACGCCATCGTGATTTGTACGACGTTAACGTAGGCAGGAGAGCCTAGTCGTAGGTACTAATCAAAATAGCTTACATATATATTCATCTAATGGCTTGTGAACACGCTCACTCCTCGAACTTCTCGGAGCTCTAAACGATCCAATATAAATCTTTCGTTATATCGACACATGCATTATTTTTCTCTCTCCCTCGCTCTGTCTACCTCTGTTTGTTTGTCCCTCGCTCTCTCTCTCTCTCTCTCTCGCGTTCGTTCCAACCCACGATATTGCACACTATCATTCTCGTGGTATCGCGTGAAAAAGACAATTACGGTTTTGTTCCTCCCGCTTATTGTGTACCGAAGGTGCCGTTAACACGCTGGGTTCACGACATTAAATCCGAGATGTATTACAACTTCTCAGTAAAGTATACACTACGAAAAAAGTTTCCTAGGCTCCATAAAAAACGTACAACTCCTTGAGTATGGGTTCGAGATTCGAGCGTAGAAAAAATATTAAAATTTTCGGGATCATCTCTTCAGAGTTTATACCGCCAGTGTGAATATGATCGAAGCATTTATAACTCGGCAGCCTTTCTTATTGCTGTCAGCATCCTGGGTTACGTTGAATTTGGTCGTGGAGGAGACTGTAAATTATGAAACTCCAACGTCATGCCCTTATTCTGACCTTGGCCCTAATGACCCAACTCATCTAACATATGTCGCAGGGTAATTATGGAAAGCTCGGTCGTATTCATCATGAGCCACGTTTCCCTCATTGTTCCCCCTCCCTCTCTCTCTCTCTCTCTCTTCTATCTCCGTTTTTCTCTAGAAATTTTACCTGCTAATGCGAGAACAATGGTAATAAACGGACCTGCCCCTGCAATTAATAGTAAACTTTGACATCCGTATTATCCAGGATTAAAACCGATGTTTTTGCAAAGGCTTTAAACTCGTTTTATTCCCCAAACTAACGCATAACCATTGGCTATGTAAATAAAAATTGAAAGACCGAACTTTCCGACGACAAGTTGGCAATCATCGAAATTGAAAACTGAACAGTCATTTGCGCTTTGTTCTGTGCGAATTTGATAGAATCAACATCCAATCGACATTACTATCTTGACTCAATTCTGCAAAGAAAAGTTTAGTACCTGGCAGAAAGGGAAATAGGACCAAATGTTGTTAACTCGGAACGACGGATTAATTAACTTGTCAGGATGTGCATTATTACTTGTCATATCCGAAGAGGATAGTGTGTACGAGAGCTTTCTTTTTTTATGAAAAATACACAGTGTACCGATCGATGGAAGATTCCTCAGAGGCACATACAGCCTGAGAGATACAAACAATTTTCCTTGGGTTTCGCCTCCGATTTTCTTTTGTTCTTCATATTCTCTATCTCTCTACCATAAACGAAGGCTGTTAGGACACGTTTCAGATCTAACGGAACCGTCCCCAACCTCAAGGACCCTCGTCAAAGCCTAAAAGACGCGTTTTCCTGTCGACCTGGATGTCCGAAACGAGTATGCCCATCTACCCTTACGCGATTATTCCAATTCCCTGGAGCTCTTACCCGTCGCTCCCACAATTCTCATCGTCGTCACCACCACCGCTACCACCGCCACCTCTTTTCTCTCCGATGTGCTTTTTCTTTCCAGAGTTCACGTTTTCATTAATATTCTTTTCAATTCGCTCGACAACGTTCATTCTCCGTCCTGAAGCCTATCTAGTCTTTACGATTCAAAGATCAAGGTGGTATTGTTGCATGAGAGTCAGGTCTTTCTTCATAAAGGATAGGGATATTTAAGTGACGAAGCACCTGCTTCTGAGAACGGAAACCACAAGGAAAGTGCTTTTCCCACGACGGAGTTAATTCGACAGCGGATCAAGGTAAAAAGTAATCATTCACGGAATACATTAAATGAACAATGCCGCCAAGATTCAGAGCATTAAAGGTATACCCTGCGGCGAATATAACGAGAATAAAATGATACTTCATCGAGTTCTCGCAGCGGCTGGAGCAGATCGGTTAAAGTCGCGTCGGATACGTACGGTGGAACAAATCAAGATGAAAGAGCTGTTGTCGAGGGCATAGCAACAACGTCACCGTATTTTCCCGTTCTTGGTGATTTCACCCTGCCGCGTTTCACCACTGTGGCCTGCTCTATACTGGATTCATCCGCACGTCGATCCATCTTGCAAAAGCAGGATAAATCGGCTTTGTGCGAGCTGTGAACGCTCCATCGGTATACGCCGAGCCGCTAAAACGCCACCAACTGTCGCAGCTTACCGCATCCGATATGGTTATTCTGTTCTGGTTATTCTGTTGCGTTGGTCCAACGCAGACCTCACCAAGCCCAGCAGCACGTATCATTCATAAAGAGAGCGAAATAGATGATGGTGGGAGACAGAGGTATGCGAATGGTCAAGAGACTTTTCTATTTGAGTCTATTTAACGAAGAGAATTCACTGTGTACTTAGTCCAAACATGCTCTTCCAGCGATCTCTCCTCAACTTAAGAAAACTCGTTGAAAAGTTCGATAATTCTTGAAACTGCCAGAGGGTGCGGTAGCTTACTGTGTAGTCGTAGCGCATCAAATGAAAAGAGCTTTTATTTACCTCCCTCGCAGCAACTTCTTCAGCTTCAAAAAGAATATATGCAATTGACGTAATTAGATATTTATTCAATTGCTAAATAAATAAGCTTGGCGGAGGCCCATGTTCGGACTTGCCCGGTTGAGTCACGTATATGTATATATACGACAGCCCTGTAAAACGCGAAAAAAAGCAGGACGAAATTAATCCTTCACCCTCAACTCATCCTGGTCTCAACGTCGATCTTTCCGCTGCTTCTGGCACTCTCGAACTCATCATCCCCTCGACCAACTACTGCCTCGCTCTTGCGCCAAAGTACTGCAATATAATTTGTGCTTCGTTGCAATATATACATAGAGCTTCGACCTAAAGGGGAAATTTCTTTCGTCTCCTTCCCTCTCCTTTTTTTTCTCTCCTTTTTACCTCCGCTCACGACTCGCCGTCCAGAACAGCTGAATTTTTATCTCTACTCTGCAGATTCTTCGCGGCTACTCTTTATATATTACTCCTGAGAAACTGTGTATATAGCACGAGACGGAAGCTGCCTTTGCAGACTCTTCGTAGACGGTTTCGAGCTCATGCTCTTCCGATCTATGTATACCTGTGGATGTAGAAATATATAGATCGTTATAGTCCCTTTTTTTTGCCGACTTTACTTTCTTCTCATCACAAAATCCTTCTGGGGCTACGTTGCGCCGTTTCATTTCATCAAGATGATCCTCTTTCCTCCTTTACTTATTCTTACTTCTTCGATTCCACCGTCTTTACAATCTCGGCTTTCGATGCCTAACAATGGCCAGAGGTAAAGTGGGAGGGATCCCGTGGAGAACCAGCAACGGACCACAATCAACAAACGACTTACAGGTAGATATAGCGCAATCACATTTTCGGTCTATAGAGAAGAAAAGGACACCGGCGAAAACGAGATTGTCCACAATTCAATATAACGAACTTTATTCCGCCAACTATTTTCTCAGGATCCTTTAGTCACTACGTTTATCTCCAGTTCCCTGGAGTATATTCCAAGAATTATCGATACCACCCACGCGCATTTTTCATTCGCGAAAAGCTGAATAAGTTGGCGAATCGTCGCAGCAGGCGGCTCAACGCAGAGGAATCCACGAATAGAGAAGTCTTTCGATCCCTGCAATGGAAAAGAGCAAACGAGATCGAAAAGCTTTGAGGAATCATACGCGACGATAGACTTCCTGACGAACCTTTTTCAATTTGGAGATATCGGTGCAATCTCTTTTTTGGTTTGACTCACAAACCTCTCCCTGAAATCAAGTTCCACAAGATTCAACAATATTATAATAATTGATCTCGTCGGAATGTCTTTTTCGTCTCATTTCTATTCTTGCCAGAATTATATGATCGACAGCGAGTTCGTGCCGATCTGGGATATGTGCAGTTTTTCGTTTTTTCCCGCATTTCGTTCAACTCAGTTACACCCTTTTCTTCTAAACGAGTTGGACAACGCTTTAGCCATTTCCACCCACCAACTGATCTTTTTTCTTCGACTGATTTTTATGTTAACATTCCATTTGTCGTTGCATCAAAAATTTCCTATAATTTTCGAGAATTTTTAAGCTGCAGGGTTCGAAATAATTTGATGTATTTCGTAGATCAGTGATTCCTGACGAGCATGCAACTTTTTTTTGGGAATTGCTCGCCATCTCGGAATACATCTCACAGAGAACGCGAGCATGATTTCAGAACGATCGGAGATTCACAAATACCGCATCTAGGGCATTTAAATGAAATTGGCAGTTGGTGCGTGATTCGTTCTATACTGCAGCACGTGCACAAAGAGAATCACGCGTTCTTTGATATATTCAGTTACTTTTTCCAACCACTCTCATCCGCCCTCGCTTCTTCCCTTCTCTCTCCCTCTCTATCTCCCTGCCGTCTCTTTGCTTCAGTCACGCCGCTTGTTTTCAATATATCTCTTTGAACCATTCCGTCTGTCTCTCTATGGTGAGATTAGCAAAGAGCAAAAAAATGACTTTTTTTGTTGCGTTCGGAAGCTTGGAATAATACCATCGATGCATGTAATATTGTATCAATTGTTCACGTTATTTCGCGTTTTCATCTTCATTACGTTTCCGAGTGTATGAATTCAGCGGTTATTTTTCCCACGATTTTTACCACCAATTAAATCACCTTTTCCAATCTGCATTCTACGGTTTTGTCATCTGTCTTCATTTCCTCTTTTACACGATCCAATTTGAAATTCTTTTTCGAGATATCGGTTTTTTTTCGCCGTGTAAAATGCAAGCCATCGACGGAGTTCTCTTTTTTGCTTCGAGTCGATATAGTTTTTGCAAGCCAGTTGGTATTTTAATCAATTCAACCGATGCTCGGTCAACGCATTAAGGAATCTCTTTGCACTTTAGCATTGATGAATTCTTTGTCAATGAAATTTCGTCATGAGGAATATTCTTTTTTTTTTAATAGCAGAAAAGTAAAAAACGAGAAAAGTTGATGCTTGGAGAATAATTTAGTATAAAGATTTAAGTTTTTGATTGGAATATGTTGGTGGTGAGTATCGAAAGGTTTCGGACTTTCGTGGCATCGATGCAGTGAATGCATTCGTTCGTACGGATCGTTTTTGTTGATGGTTTTTTTTTCCATCGTTCAGAATATTTTTCAATCCACAAAATTGATAATTCGATTTTTGGCATGGAATAGTTATTCGAGATGAATATAAAAGGGGCTTTGCATGGGCGTAGATTCTCCGTCGAGCGGCATCGGAGCCAAATTCGTGTACAGGAAATTGAACAGTTCTGGAATTTTAATCCATGCATGGACTGCATTAAAAATGGAGTTGGTGCGGTACGAAAGTTCGTGGTGGGAGATGCACGACTGGGTAATGTTGCCTCTCGCTCTTTCAGCCAGGGAACTTCATTTGGTAAACGTCAGCCTGGCGTGAATTTATAGCCAGAAATTCAGAGTTACAGTTTTCCATGCCCAGACCATGATTTCTGGGAACTACCGCTGTGTATGGCGGGGCGAGTGTGTGTGAAAGTACCGCCCGGCATGCGACTATTTACGTGGGCGACACTTGGATTGTGACGTGGTCGATGGGGAGGCCTAGGGATAGGCAGGGGACGAGAGAAAAGGTTATTAGCTGCTGGTAGGAAGAGAGATACGAAAGTGTGGGGAACTTTCGGTGAAGGGTGTGGATGGTAAGCAGCAGGCTTGTAGAAAATATAGGTTAAGGGAAGTATGGGAATCGATATAGCGAAAAATTTGACGATAACCGGCCGCCCACGTTGTCCACGTCCACTTGTCCTAATGGGTCAATAAAAGCTATTTCAAGGACGAGGCCGATTGAATTCCGAATACTCCGTGTCACCCCGACTGCAGGGCTACGCAACGCAGGGGATTGGATGTAATTTTCTTATCCCTAGAACCTCGTTAGCACGTGTTAGGGTCCACGAGGTCCGATGAAGGTAACGTTATTTGAATCCTGGAAATCCGTTTAGTCACACGAAATAAATTGAAAAGTGATTGGCAGAAAAGTTTCCCCAACGTGAATAATGGATACAAGACGCTGAACGGACGATGCAGTGAACATTGCTGAGGGATGACGAAGTTGCCGGAGGATGGCGGCGGCAATGTCGTTTCTGTAATAGATTCTTCTTGTCTGTATTCTCTGCAGAAGCGAGAAAGAGTATAAAAGCGGAAGGGAAAGTTGCATTACTTTACGGACAGGTCGACAGTTTTCGAATTTACCTAAGAGGAGTCCCTGGAAACATGAAGCCCCCCAGCAGTGGTGGAGCGAATAGCGTGTCACGTCATTTGTCTTCGGTCTTGGGTGTTCGCCGATGGTTGGAATTTTTACATTGCTACCGAAGAGTCAAGACGGGGATGCAACCTGCGACGGGGATGGGCTTGCAAACCTGTCAAACTTCCTTGGTTCCCCGAGTGATCGAACGTTGTGCTATGCTTTTTGTTTTCTTGTCTCTTACCCATGGCACATCAGGAATAGGCGAGCGTTTTTTTGCTTCAGCGTGTAAGACAATAAAGTTACAGTCTCGATTCAATATTCAATTATTTTTATAGACCTACACGAGTCGCCGTTCGCGCGAAATGCCCTTTTGAATTTACCCAAGCAGCCGGAAGTTTCACGCGAATAAGGGAAGACCGATGGGATTAGCTAAAGCTGCGCCATTCATATCAGATCCTATTGGTCAGAACGCGTAAGCTCTACTCCGTGGAACTGATGACAGATATTTATGAAGGTGGAAAGGTCACTAGTTAAGATAACGACGCAAGGGGCTGGCATTGGCTGCTCACTACACGGAGAAAATAAATTTGTTGAATCATTGAAAATTTTGTTCATTCGACTAAATCCGGCGTACACGGGCTGTCAAGAGAGCGTGCAGTAGAAAGAACTGAATGGATTCATTGCTTGTTCATATAAAAGATTGTTGGTGCAATAAAATATTATTTTGGTTCAACTGAAAAAGAGTTGCATTTTACCAGTAATTAGTTCAACGAATCCATAAAATTGTTAATTCGATAGAATTTTATTGTAAATCAACTGACATACAGTTGCATCTGATCGACAATTAATCAAGCTAATACGTCGATTGGTTAGTTCAACAAAATATTATTTTGAGTAAACTGATATGCAGTTGTAGTTAACTGATAATTGGTTGAAACAAACGCAGTAATTATCGCATTGCATGCTACCAAATAAATGTACAGTTGGTCCAACCTAAAGCTTGGTTCCAAAGATTATGTCTTTTGTTGCAACTCAATTGCAAAAAAAAAATATAAATAATGTTAATTTCACGTGTAAGTGATGGAATTATTCATTTACATAGCTTAATGATACAGAGAATATCTATTTTGCCGAATAAATTTTCTACCTAATTGGGGAATCGAACCTAGTCCTTCTACCTACCTACCTACCTAAATTCTGGCTAGGAACTTTATCCATTACGCTACCGATCGCATGTAGAAAATTATATTCGTACCGCCTATTTGTGTTTCAACGTGGTTCAAACATTTGAAAACATGAGTGTATATACTAATAATTATGATAAAATACTAATAATTATGATAAAAAAATGTGTGTAGGTTAGCATGTATATAATAATATATACATATTTATATCGTTGATTGATATCCGCCGAATGGTTAATGTGATCCATGCAGTACAACGTGCATTCAATTTAACTAATGAATTTGTCACGGTGATCGAGAATCATGAACTCAACCATGATTACATGAACTGAATATAAGTATTAGGTTCAAGCGTATTTATGATTCATGTAACAATCATTCAGTTGAATCAACTCAAGAAAAAGGACGTCATGGAACAGACTCTCCAACAGATTTTTCAGTTTCCTGGACTGTTTGCGTGAGTTGAAGCAATGCAGCATTGAATTGTAAAAACAAATGTGGTTTGATTATTACAATCAATTATTTTCAGTTGTTACAACACCGAATCAGTCAGATCAACATTGCCGTTCAGTTCCGTCAATGCTGTATTGCTTGGTTCAACTACATAGAATCAACTGATTATATCAGTATACCGAATTAATTATTTTATCAATTTAAAAAAATATTTAGTTTCTTGAACTATATCAGGGTTGAGTCAACCAATTCGAAGTCAACTGAATTTATTTGTTTGATTTGACCATTTTCTTTTCTCAGTGTAGTCAACGCAACAAGCAAAAAATATTACTAAAACGTTGAGTTATTGCCTCGCATCATTGCATTGTCTTTACCAAACAAATATGTGATAAGAATCAGAAACTCGTCAGAATCAGCTGTGCACTTTATGCATAACTGATGACGTTCCCATCGCAATTTGTATGCAGCAATCTCTAAACAGAACGTTCGTGTTCCATAGCCTGTCATCGCTGCCCCATGTTTCCTATCGTAACCTAAATGTACGTCGTAAAGGAGGATAGAGGGCCATGAGCTTCAGGAATCACCAGGAGTGGCATGACAGACATGCTAAGGCCCTTCGAGGTAGCCTCCCATGGTCTTCGCGTTTATTACACCACGGACAACGCTTTCGATAACGATTGGCTTTTTTCTGCTTTTTCTCGTTCCCTGGCACTTCATGCCGTCACGTTTGGTCACACGGCCACCCGAGTTTCCTGAAAATATAGTGTAAACACTAGTCGTAAAACTTCGGAATCAATAAAAATGATATTTCGAGTGTAATTCGTGAGCGGTGCTCGATCCAGAGGTCGTTGAATCGTTTCGAGCAACAAATGCTCGGATTCTACTTCGGATTATTTTCGTTCCCTTCTCGCCATAGAAAAGTCCTTGTCAAGGCTGCTTAGAGGCTCCTCGCTATACTTCCTTGCGCACTGGATGATTCATGGAATCGTAATGTCTGCGAAGACATGAAAAGACAGTATTTACGGCTGACATGATCGATGGCTTTCGAATCATTCATGAAGTATATTCGCTACACCATCCTCACTTGTCTCTAACGCATGACGTAAAAACAGAGTATGAAGTACTCAGAGAACTTCGTAGTTTGCTGAAGGACCCAAAACGAAAAAACACATAATTTTTTTTCTTTCTCGCATTTTTTTTTTTTCTACAAGTAACAAGAATCTTCCGAGGGTTGGTGTAGAGCTTGCCGGGTGAGCTTGCAACTCGAGTACCTCCGGTTTTGATGCGCTCGACGCAGGAACTGCAGGTCGAGCTTTTCGAGGGTTGTTTCTCACAGCGCTAGTGAAATTCGACAAGAGGCGTCCCGAGTCTCTTAAAAGTCCTTGTTAGGCGAACTCGGTGAACCTTTCGTGCAAGAGAGACATTTTTTTGAGCTCCCATAATAGGGTGAGTCGATATACTCGTAGCCATAACGCCAACTAGTATAAACAACGAGGGTCATTGTATCCCAATATACTGTTGTGAAAAGAGGCACGACATTGTGGAATGTCTGTTGGCATACGAAGCTCGTAAATTCGATCTAATTCCAGAATTACCCAGACGCCCTCATTAGATTCGCAGCACAATCGATTAGTCGGAATTCCCATCGACCTCTCAATTTATTATGAATTATTAATGAAAATAACAAACCAACAGGAAAATTGTGAATGTCAATTGCGATAAAGTAATGGATGATCATTACCAATGCCTCGACGTGACGCCCGTCTCACTTTTAGATCAAGTTACAATAACAAGATTATAGAGTTATCTTCCTGGATGTGAATTCCTTGAGGAATATTTTGCATGATCCCTTAAATTGCTCCATGGAATTCATTGTGTTTGGTGTTCAATAATGTTTCAGTGGAACGGTGCTGGTGAAATAAATAGAAACTGTCATAAAGATGTAACGGTGAATGAATAACTTGTTTTTGCTGGATTTGGGAATGAGCTCAAAGCTGATGAATGTATATATATATATAAATGATGGTGAGAAAGTTGGGAATAATGGAACACTGGATGCTGGAAGATAGCACATTCGAGGACAGCCAAAGCCGGAGAATCGGATGGGAGAAGTGATCGATGGAGATTCGAGAGAGAAAGAGAAACTAAGCTGAATGAATGAGAAGAGATGCTATGGGCTTTGCCCACCGGGAAATTGACCCCCGTCATGGTTTTCTATTACGTTCGAGGACTAGAGACGTCAGGGTCCTCAATCCTCGACACGCTGGGCTGGCTGGCATGCTGGGTCGAGGATAAGAGATCGATTTAGGTGGTTGACTTCTGGTGGTTGGACCATGTAACTCTCTTGTTGAGAGACCAACACCACCACCGGTCCGAGCGTCTGTACACACGCTTCTGAAGCGTGAAGCCGCGCTGAGGAGCACATCCGGCTTCTTCCGACCACTATCATATATCCTATGTAGTCAGCAGTAGCTGAAGTAGTAACAGTGGTAGTAGTAACAGCTTATACACAGGACTTCCGGACACAGGAGCTCACTCTGCGAACCTCGGCTAGACAAAACGAAGGTCGTGGATGCTCGCTGAACTCTCTCGTCGTTGAGAAAGAACGAGTACATATAATATACGCCCACACTCTTGGAAGCTTCTGGCTGCAGTAACTCACGCTGGACCTACCTTTCGAATGGCATATCTATATTGAAAATCAGCTCACGCGGCCTCAATGTAATGAAGAAAAGGAGGCAAAAGATCTTTTACGATTATTGTCAGGGTGTATTGACACAGGTTTTTTTTACAACTTGCCCGAAACATGGTAGAACAGTCATTATTATTCAACGAAGCGAGTTTTCTGGACACGTTTCGCACCAGCGGAGTACGCACGATAAATTTTTGTGGCGTCTCGAACGAATATATAGCGGCGGTGCTATCTCTCCTTGGGACAACTGAATTCGCGGATAAATACTCCACCCTATCTTTCAGGCCCTCGTGTATATGCCACCGAAAATATACATGCTCGGAAAAAGAGTACCTGCTACTACGAGGTAAGGTCCGCGGGCCACAAAGAACGAGAAGAAGAAGAAGAAGAAGAAGAGTTGGGAAAGGATGGACCCTCTGAATTCGGAGTAAGAACAATTCGTGCGCGTCCGTGAATCCCGAGAGACGCGAAAGGAGATGAGGCGAGAGCGTATGGGATGCTCCAGAGATCGAATGAGTTTTCCGGACGATTTAGCACGGTATTTATTTGTCCCGGGTCTTATTCACTGCGTACAGCAGAAGGCCCGTGCTCACGCTGCTTCCCTTCTTTCTACTTCTTCTTCTATTTCTTCTCTCCCCTCAACGCCCACCCAGCACGACGTTATAACTATCTGCCTATGGTGGAACATGTTCAAGATCTTCCAAGGAATACCCAGAGAAACGAGACGATCCAAACACGTTCGAAGTCTTTAGTTCACTGGCGAACGTGCTGTGGTCTCACCCTCGGTCGCGTTTCCCTTCACTCGTGTGTCTCTTCGTAGCCAACGGTGCGAATCCTCGCTGCTTGTGCTGGTTCAGATCCTTGCCAACAGTGCCCTATAAGAAAGAGAGCTGTTTTCCGAAAGACTGAGATGCGGCGAATCTTGCCAGATAGTTTTCTATACCTCGGGACTCCCAGCCGATATATTGTGTGACCCTCGGTGGTCATTCCCGTCTTGCGCTTGGATTCACCGAACAGAAAAGTCGGATGGTCGGCGAGGGTGGCAAGAGCCGCGGGGATCGCGTGATCGTGCAAATTGCTACTACACCCACAACCATACACACTTTTTTATTGCATATATCTTTACACCCATGAAAGCAAGACCAGTCGATCTTATATACCAACCTCCTTCCCTCGGTAAATTTCCTCAAAACACCCTTCTTTTATCCACTGTCCTGTCCCATATTCGAGAAGACTCCCTGTCACTATTTTCTCACCAATTCTGGACTCCAGCATCCCTTAATAAAGATACCGCGTCCCACACCGAACACGTTGCTTATAATATGTATTACGAACATCGATTTCGATGTACACACTGATCTTTTCTCTTCCCATGAGTTTTGTGTAAGCTCACGATGTCACATCGCTTTTGAAAGTTAAATAAAAAAAAAAGGAAACGTTATTTTTTCTCTATATTTTCATGCGAAAAGCTGAAAGATTTGGTAAAAATTGGCGTTAGGGCTGCAGCTTGAAAATTGAGGAAATTACAACGAACGACAGAGAAGTAAATTTGATCCATTGCCGTTTCGCGTGAGTGATACAAAGGAAAAATTTAAATGACGCGGAGAGAATAAGACGAGTGAGTAATGTGTCGAGCGGAGATTCGATGATCCACAGGTGTTTTGACTTTGGGACGACAGGTTTTTATTCGTATTCTCGTTTCCAAGATATTTTCATTCTCGTTATCAAAGAACTGGATTATTCGGTGAAATAATCTTAATGAATATGGGGGTGATTAGTTTGGTGTAAATCGGATGAGAATTTTGCCAAAGCCAGTTAATTTTTTTCTCTCCGCACTTAACACAATTCAATGGAAACTTGTGTAGGCAAAAATGCGAAGTATTCATGAATGTAAATCGCTATAAAAACATGTTTTTGGCACGCGTCGCTTATTCATAGAGCAAAGTAAAAAGCTCTCTATACTCAGAAGCAAGCAAGCGAAATTGCGCACCCAACCGTTTTCTTTAGGTTCTGCGTACATACACAGGCTGATTCCATACAAAGAAAACTGCACGTCGTCGGCCCCTTGTTTCTATTTACCACGGTATGTTCATTCAGCTCTCCTCCACCTTTTTTTGCATTCTTCTCAGCCCATACTAATTCTTTTCCCTCTCTTTCACTCTTGCTCTATTTCACTTGAATGTTCGTCGAAGCGCTTAATTCGAACGAACGACTTTTAATCACGCGAGGCAAGCGCACGTTTCTCATTCCCCGACGGCATCGACTCAGCTTATATTCATCCATCCCAGTCAAAAAGGCGGAACAGGTCAGCTTTCACCCTCGTTCACCTCTATGTACTTCAAATACCGCCACTCGCAGGCAAACCCGTCGAGCATACAACTCCGTATTCGACTAACGCTTTCCAGATAAAAAGAGTCAAATCCTGCTAGCCCATGAATCAAATATGTATAAAAAATATTGAAAAATAAAAACCAAACAAACGAACGATCAAACAAGTGAAACCTCGTCGATCCCGGCTTTTTGCACGTGTATAATTATTGATCAGTCGTCTTGTCATGTATTGTCAGGAGAAAAAAAAACACGGTTACAAGTGTAAAAATGCCTCCAACTGAAGGCTCGAGTGGGTGTGACGACCAATCTAGAAGAAAACAAAAAGAAAAGGAATTTTTACGGAAATTTTCCTGTTTCCATTAGAAAAATCACTTCCATCAAGATATCAAAAAATTGGTTCCTTGAAAATATTTTTTCCAAATAATCCAAATTTCTGAATCTTCTCTTTTGGTGTTCTTAAATCCTTCAATTAACTATAGCTTGAGATTAGACGTGCTGCAGCGTGCAACCTCCATCTAAATATACTGCAACGGTAAGCTAGTCATGAGTGATTTAAAAACGTTTAGAACAGCCAAGGAGTATACGAGGGTTTACATAGTTAGGAGGAGGGAACCCTGGGGTCGTTATTGAGACTTGTTTTTTTTTCTTTGAACGATTTTCTGTCACGCAATGACATGACCATCATCATCGCCCGGCTGAGGTCGTTTAATCAAATGATATCTGAAGTATAACGTTGGATGGTCGCGAATTTCCTCGTGAAAACTCGACAGAATCGATACGAAGCTACGTTCCGTCCCCTGTACGTTTTACGTGGGGCGTTTTGCTCTCCCTATTGGTGAGTCTCTCGGTGGAATTCAGCATCCCACGGCACCGTGCCCGAGAGAGTGCTGCGACCGTTCCGTAGAGCACGACGGAAGCACACGAGCATTCGTGGGGCGGCGGAGAAGTAGGGGATTGGTAAAATGGAACTCGCGATAGATTAATCATCGGTCGATTTTAATATCGGGCTCAAATCGATATGGGAGTTCAGCCATACTCAACGACCCTCCTGCCAGTTTTTCCCCTTATAATTTATTAATTCATTTCTTCACATACATATACATATACACATCGCATATAATGGGATTTCCTATCCCGAATCCCTCTGGATCGAAAAAAGAGGGGACGAATATGACGGGGTTTCATTGTTTACGGCTGGATGGAAGAATGCGAGAGAAAAAAATTGCGTGACGAATGCTGATACCGGAAAAAAGTGCGAGCCATGACAAAGCTATATCGTCCAATAATTCTCTAACCAACCGGTTGAACGCTTCTCCACATTCCACATCGCTGCACTTGCTGAAAATTCAATTTGTTTCAACGCTACCAAGTCAAAGTCTTTTACCGTTGCCTGATCGCGTTGAGATCGCTAAGGAAAAAGAGTCGAACGAGCCTCTTGGGATCTTTGATGCTCCAACTACTTCTAGAGAACTCAATCGCGGTGAATGATTGCGCGGAAACGCGGTACAAAACAAGATTTTAATGTTTCACATTGACAGATCTTAATATTTTATGGGGACGATAAAGCGGAGTATAAAATTTTCAATGTCGTTCGATCTCCATTTTATTCTTTCGTTATTTTCCTCCATGCACGAAGTCTCATGGAAATTGGATTCTCCAGTTGCTCAAGACTGAACCAACTTATTCATGACCGTTACGGTTTCTTGATACTGCATGGAAAGTATGATCAAATGGGAATCAAAATCAATCGAGGGCACTATCAATATTCAGGACTTTTGTTTTTGTCGTTCCGTTCGTGTGCTGATGGGCCCTCATTAGAGCCAAAGTTGTCATTCTATACACAGCTCGTAACGATGTACAAATTAATGATCACTGGTAAATTATTCAAAGGATACGATGTCATGGACAGCAATTTTTCATGGTTGAACAGGACGTAATGGGAACGTAAGCCTCCTTATTAATTGCTCACAGAAATGATATAATGATCGGAGAAATAGCCAAGAGCTTGAGCTAGTGAATCGAACAGACTCTAAGAAGGATTGAATTTCTTCATGAAATTGATACGCTTTGAAAAGTTATCCTCTGTAAACTCGAATAGGATCGACACAGCAAAGTCCAATGGCCTCTGGTATACGTATCAAAAGCAGGATTCAGCGGGAAAGGGAAATATGATTCGATCATAGTTTAATTCGTTTACGCGCAGCACAGAATTTGATTGGTACTGAAAAGTAATAAATAAGGAAGGGAATGATGGTCGTGGTGTGAGGGGGAGCCAGGGGATGCAAAAGTATATAGTTGAGGGACGAGAAAGTGAAGAGCATGGAATGGCAAACAAGTCGCGGGTGAGCGGGAGAAAGGACCTTCTCCTTTTGCTCTGTCTCTCGCTCTTCCCTCTTCCTCATCCCGTTTCGTGTTCATCCCATTGGACGCAACTCGCTCTAAACTCAGAATGTGGCAATCAGCGTGAATGGAGATTTGTTAGCGACATCCGCCCACCTGGGCACGTCGGCGTCGCGCGCTCGTGATCTTCCGTCAACTTGTCTCGCTACCTTAATTTCTCTATAGCGCGCAGCGACCGCGACTCAGATCAAAATGCGAAACCAAACTTCACCCAGCACGCGTACCTGCGATCACCGCAGAGTTGCGTGATTGCGCATTTTTATGACTAACATTATTGTTCACGTAAAACGTAGATGCTGACAATTTGGAACACAAAAATTACATCGTGCTCAATTTTCATAGCAACGAAACAAGGAATATTGTAAATAATTTTCCATGAGCAACAGATCATTTAAAATATTGAAAGAATTTATATTGTTAATGCGAAAGTAACAGAACTCTTTACCTTCACACTTTTGGAAATATTACATTTGCCAAAAGCAGGGACAAGATTAACTTCCACATGTGCGATCGATTCAGTCCCGCTAATTTAAAAAGTTCCTACGACCAATGAGATAGTTCTAGGAAAATAAGAGACGAGAGAAATAATTCAATTCCAGCATTATAGGCGCTTCATATAAATGGAATCTCTCTACGTGAGTGCTACTGCAAAAATATCCGGCCTTGCGTGCGTAAGCCACTGGACCGATTGTGTCGAATCATTCATAGGAAAAAAAGCTCATGAATCAGAATGGGATTCACTTGGACAGCTCAGGCGTCATAATCGCGTGGGTTCTCCAAGTTAAGTAAATATTAACTCGTCAGGAGAGAGTCGAAAAATCGTTCCGGAAGATGCACTTAATGCAAATAAGTCCTAAATGTAATTTCTCAAGGATGTCCATTTGTAGTAGAAAACCCTGTACATCGTACTAAGTATCATGACGTTTTGTATCGTATCTAGAGATGCGATCAAATGTAGCCTAAATGAATTTATAACGAAGCCCAGGGAAGGAGGCTTTTTACCACTCAATCAAGGAGTCTACGTACACGAAACGCGTGAGATTGCGTGACGCAATAGAGAAGCTCGTGGCGTTCGTCCAGATTGTATGAACATTAAAACCATCCGGTTGATCGGAATTAATTAATCACGGTTGCGAAGCAGAGTTTCCATCAATTATTCAAGTATCGATTGTGGAGAGAAGATATTACAGACGAAACGAAAACACGAGGATATAGTCGATGATAAGCATGCGAAGGCAGTGAAAGTGTCGGATTTGTTCTTTGGGGGCAAAATGTCCTCCCATCGAATAATGCGTGAGTAAGTCGGTTGAATTTAGTCTTTTCTGCTTTTGGCTGAGGGTTCGTCACGCAGTCGGATTTATATACATTTATTGAATTATTATTCGGGCCCAGAGGGGCTTGGGCGATCCCACTTGCTAGGAGTTTCTGATCCACCCTGATTCGATATAGATATACCGCGTTCTATTAACACACCGAATACGACGGGGTGAGCTTAATCGGAGGATTGCGTCCCCACCCTCTTGCCGGATGTCAACCAACGCTAGGGTCCTTGGGACTATATAAATGAGACTTTGGTATACATCCATAAATGTATAATATATTTTTCTCTATAGCAATGCCCACGTTTCTTTCAACCTCGTAGATAAAATTCTGATGAGCTCACAAATACATTTGAAAAAGCTTAGTCCAAATTCCTCTTTTTACGTAAACACATAAACATTACAATGAATCGCTTAGAATTATCGAGCTGTTCACCCTCGACAGCAACAAAGTTTTTTCGACCTTCCATCATCACATTGCAGATTCTAGGTTTGGTTTAGTGCTTTCATGGGAGATTCAGAATTTCATCAAACTCGAATAGGAATAATGTGTTTTCTCTTCGATGCCTTCACGAGAGGGTCAAATAGATTGTGGTATTTTTTTCTTCACACTGAAGACCCCCATGCTGGCAAATGTTCCCTGTAACGCTCGCCTCGCGATAATGCCAGCTGCTTGTAATGAATTCGCTGCGGATTTTAATGGAATTATTTTTCAAGAGTTCTCGAGTATCTGGTGGTATAAAAATAAGGATTTAATGATATGTAATCACGGGACGCGTGAAATTCCCTTGTGTTAAGTGGGTCTTAGGTAGGGAGATGGTCGATCGATTCAGTACGCGCTCTCTCTGCTTGAATCATTACTATCGCGTCGACGCGCCCGGGCTTCCGGTACAGAGCTCTTCTACCTCTCTGTGTGAGAAACGCGCAGAGTGCCGACAGGATGAACTCTCGTCAAGCATAGTCAGAGAGAGGATAAACGTGGGGCGATGGAGGGTACTAGAAGTAGCGCGCGAATACCTCTCCTTCAGCTCCCAATTCATCGTCTCTCTTACTCTATATACATATACATACGTATTGCTTTTGGGTCTATCTCCCACTCGCTCTTTATCTGGATATCCTATTGAGTATGCTGGTCCACTAACCACGCACAGCCGGCGTGGATGAGTTCAATCGCGAGAATCGTGATTCGCCATCCGGTCGCGCGGCACGTCACTGGTGCGAGATTTACTTACTTATATACATGGATATACAGTCATACGTACAAATATCTATGGATAAGCCTGAGGGTACCATTCCAAGAGTAGACATAGACGATGCGCCAGATACCTATTACCCATACCCCGTTTCAGTTCGTGTGATACCCATGAATATTGATTGAGAGGCGTGAGGAAGGAAGCAACGAGACGCCCATAACGTCCTGAGGCCCTATAGCGTCTTCTTCATTGCATCGACGCAGCGATACCTTCGGCGTTTCCCACGGAACATCCCATCCCATCTGATACCTAACAAGACACTCTCGCGCAATGCTATTCGAGCTATTCGCGATCTTACTCGAAAGATTTTTCGTTACGAAACTCATTGATCTTTATTTACACTTGGGAATAGGCACCGACAATCCCATCCGCTACGCCAAGAGAGAAATCAGATCACAAACATATATAACATCATCGCATTCTTTCCTGATCAATCTCTGTTAAAAGTTCTCCATCGGAAATGTTCATCTCAGACTCGGCCTAAAACTTCATGATGTATCTTCCGCTTTCCACGGAGAGGAAGAGAACTGCGGTAAGTCGGTAATCTGATTTCTGGGCTCTCGGAAATGAACTCGAATTTCTTGGATTCATACCAGACGCTCCAAGTTCCTGTTCGCCCATTAAGATTGCCGCGGATTATCTTTCATTCTTTCGTTACGATTATTATTTTTGGTGGTGTAACGGCAGCGATTGTTATCAACGTTGGCGAGTTACTATTCACAACTCCAAGGTACCCAGAGCTATGCATCTCTGCATTGAATTTCGTGGGTAAAGTTTTCGGCCCTAAGAATCAACCTTCAACGACCTTCACTGGGTAAGCATAAATGATCGTCTCTACGCTGCTTATCTCCTCCGTTCTATATCCATGCCCAAGAAATGCTGAATTCTCTCTCGCAATCTCCGTCCTCCCTTCCTTCCAGAATGAGAATTCCGTAGACAAAGGAACACCAGCATCCTTCGTTTTACCTTCACGCTGCTATGAAACGGGAATCGCATACCCACCACCAACGTTACTTATACGATCGAGATCTTCCTTTATGTAATCCTCCCTCTATGTACATTACCGATGGTAATATTCGTGCCGACCGGATATGCATATATAGGTATGGTGCGCTTGGTACGAATGAATATTGATCACCATAGTAGATTAAAATGAGAATTAGTAACGAAAGGAAACGAGAAAAAGAAACCCGTGGAATCCTTATTCATTCAAGTTATTTCTGCCTCCCTTTGATCTCAATGCTGTAGGTCTTGATCAAAGGAATTTTCCAATGGTCATACCAAATTCATCTTTATCTGTACCGATCGCTTCATTCTGCATTTGGATGATTATCTTTTGCCAAAATTCCTTTCCCACGGGAGAAATAGCATCTCCTCTTTTTAAATGTCAAAGCTAAACGTGCTTGGTCAAAGTCAAAACTATTCATCTACGAGCATAAATCGAAAATCAGTCCAACTACCATTGTGATTCGCTGCCTTCTAATCCATACACATTGCTACTGGTATCTCATTGTCTCTTCACAAAGGGAATTGTGGAATGACAGGATCGTTGACAGCCGGCAACGCAGAATCCTCATTCATAAAAAATTAATAGTCTTCGAAGTGGTTTAATTGAGAATTCAATGTGGCTCTGCTCTTCCCGACTACGATTTACGAAATAATATCTTTGGTTTGTTTTTTTCTGCACAAGTTTCATCAGTTCATTTAACTCCAATTGGCTGCTGTTCACATCAACGTAAACGGAACTCTGTGGATTGCCTCCTTGGCTCCTCGAAATTTTCTTCCGATTTATATTTTACCAAGCAGGCTACTTTGTAATGTTCGTTTAAGTTTGACCACCTTCAGTTTACAAGGCTCTTCTGCGGTACAGAATTGAATTACCAGTAACTCTAGAGCCAGAGATTTAACGAGCGATAGATATCTAAAGTGCGCATTCGTGTGCTACGTTTATCGTCGCAACTGCGTAACGCCGCTAACGCACCGAGGAACGTTACTCTTGGCTCAAATTGACTCTAACTTGGACAATCTTCTCGTGCAAATGTCACTCTTAATCCCAGTGATTTATAGACAACGAATACGTAGCTCGTTTCTGATTCCGTATGAAGTTGGGGTGCAGAGGAAGGCTTCAATTGTCGTTAAGAACTTTTATGACATTGATCGAGGAGCGAGGGTAGAAGAGGCTGCAGGAATCCAAAAAACGGAATGGCTCCCTGGATTAGAAAGTATTCAATGTCCAGAGGTCTCAGGCAAGGCCTGATCGATCCAGGACGTTTTATTTACCATTATCTTGAGGAATCCTCGGCATTCTGGGGAATCAGCTGATTTGACTTTATGCTTTGCTGAAAGATTTGATATAATTATATGCTAGTATCAGCTGGGTTCAGAAATGGCTGCAAACAGACTCATGACAGTCGCTTTGGAAGTCAAATTGTGGAGATTCGTTATCAAGGTGGAGGGTTCTTGTTTCCCTCGTCCAAAATATACACGATTACATGTTCACGCAAAGATGTAAACACACATGTATACAGTGGACGATTGCCAGAAGGGTTACGCGTAGTGCAGTTGAAAAGCATCATCAAAGGCATATGTATGCGCTCACGGCAATTGGGCGAGGAAGCCAATTAGATAGTCACGTTATGTACACGTTCTAGGCTTCGTCGTTCGTTCTCTCCTTTCCCTGTGACAAATTAGCTGTATCCTGGCTTGCCTATGTATTCCCAGTTTGCGAGGATGCACCATCGCGACTAATAACGTGTGTCACTACACACACTTTGGCTTACCCGGTAGTATGCTACCAGTCGAGAGGAACTGGCCACAAGCTGCCATCATCCAAGCAGGAAACATTAATATTCTCCTGGATGCGTTTGTAGCCACCAAGCTCTACGTTGACGAGCAGAATTGTACAAAATCAGCAATGAAAATGGCTGGTTATTCATTATTAAGCGATCAGACTGATAGGTTAATTTTTTGGGACCTTCGCACTGCTTCAAACTCGACAGTTTTGAAAAAAAATCGGAAAACCTAATTCTGCCGTTTTTTGACTCGCCCCTTTTTCTTTTTACTGTTCTCGGTGGTTGGAACGTTTTTTGTCGTGCAATGTTCTGCCAGTATCCTTTCGATTAATCACGTGGAAATCTCGACTCGCGTGATTCATAATGAGGCTAGGACGATTATCAATGACTCCGTGACTCACCGTGTCAGATTCTTACGATGTCGCAGTGACGAGGCTTGCAAAACGGAGGCATAAGTGACTTTGAGTACCTGTCGTTGGATTTTCGTCGTACGCCGGTGAATTAGGTGAAGCCAAGCATGACAGTAAGATAGTAGAGAATATGTATATGTGCTAGTTGGCAATATGTGTGACACAACAGCACCAGCAGCAGCACTGGCTGTCGGTGAACGAAACCACAGATCACTGCGGCGGATAGAGCGTGGTCGGCGGTACTTTCCGGCTCGCGTTATCGGATTACCGTAATTTTCAACAGTACATGTATATAACTATACATCGGACAACGTTACCTGCTAGCTTTCATCGCCTCGCTCCACCTCGTCGCCCTTCGCATTGCCATACGTATGGAACGAGCTCTTCGGGTTGGTTATAGGAAAAGGTCGTTTTGTCAAACACACGAGAGCATTTTGTCATGGGAGCAACCACATAAGCATCGAAGATTGCTCGACTGAGTGGCTTTTCGAGTGGAAATTGTAAAGGTTAAGGCAAGGACTTATGTGTTTCAGGATTTGGAAAAACAAAACGAATCTATTGACAGGACGTGTGACTGGTACTTCCACGTACGATAAGCTGTTGAGGTTTCAAGATCTGGCTTTTGCTTTTGAAGTGACTCCACGCATTTTTTTTATTTCCCCATGAACTGAAAGTGTCCAGGAAATTTGTATTCCTGTCTGATCTTCTTCGCGGTTGGACAATAAGGAAATCACCAGCTCGCAATTGACGATCCAACATGGAATGAATTTGGTCAGTGATGCCATGCCGCTAGTTGATAAGCAGAGTCAACAGGAAATGAGATTTTCGAAAACATAAACGGTGATCAGTATGAGAGCCAGCAAATTCTGTATAGGCCAAAGGATCCGCAAAGCGAATCTCGCAATGCAACGGCAATATCCGACCGTATCGGAGTGCGATGGAAGAGCAGAATGGACTGTACCGACTATTCCTTCCATTCTTGGATCCGAGTCTGTTAGAAATTCGGGGAAAAGTGCCGCAGGCCAGCGGAGATAGACACGAGATGATCCCAACGCGCGATTGCAAGGGATACGAGGTCGAACTCTCCACCTTTTTTAGTTTTTNTTTTTTTTTTTTTTTAATTTCGGATTCAATGATTTCGAGACTCAAACGAATCGGAGACGCCAGACCGTTGTGAAAATGAGTTCAACTATTTGCCAGAGGACACAGGCATCTCCCGTTAGCGACGTGCCTGAGTCCTCTGTTTGCCACTGCTGTCCACCGAATTTCATATAAACTGTCATTTACTATGAAATAAAGTGACAATTTCCTTCTCAGGGTCGAAAAACTCCTCTCGAAGCGAGTTCGATTTCCGAATAAAGCCAAGCAAATGATACCAAAAGGGGCAAATAAACTATCAATGATGGCACGTTGACAGTATCTTCACGTACCATGTGTGATGAGGTAAGCTTCGCAAAGAAGATCAAAAACGATTATAGCAGCAAGTAACCTGGTTGATCAGTAAGAGCATATTTTGATTGCAGCTGGTGGAACCGCCCGAATGATGAGTTGGATTTAATTTGACTAACGTATTTACTGGCCCATGCCGTGTAATCCGAGCACAGACTTCATTTCGCAGCTGAGCACTCGTACAGCGCACCTACGAACATATACCGAAGTCAATCGGACTACAGGAAGCCAGCAACACCAACCATCCAGAGCTTATATCGATACTCGCTCCGATATCCTCTCCATCGCACTTTAACGACTATACACGTTAGTCGTTACCAACCCTAGACTCTAAGCTCTCCTTCCTTCCCTTTCTCGCTTTCGCTCTATTTGTATCCTTCGCCATTCTATCGCTCTCTCTCTCTCTCTCTCTCTCTCTCTCTCTCTCTATCGTTCTCTTCCTCTCCCTCGCTCTCTTAGGATCAACCAGCTCATCCTCATTCTCCGAGGCTTTCCTGCGTGGAATTCTACCAGTCTATGGACCATGCCACTCTCTTTTCCTCTCTCTTTTATGCTCTCAAACACATATCCACACAAACACGTGCTCCATGGATATTCCCTAGTGTACCTCTGAGTCCAATAACATAGGAAGGATCGAGCTCTCGCCAGCGATCTTCGGAAGTATGGAATACGACGACTCGCAGTGTACTTGACGCGAAGGTGCAATAGAAGCAGGATTTTCTATCGGCAGAGTGTAAATAATCGGAATGGGTTGTGGCATTCTTGGAAATCCGGAACTCTGGAAGGAGAGGAATGTACATACGATACAGCATGTATATGATTCTTAATCCAATCTCTGAAAAGTCTCAGCCCTCGTCTTCGTGTTGATTCCAGCAAGTTGTGTTTAAGATGGTATTTTAAGCCACGACCGTATCGGTAGCTTTATCCAGAAACAGCAAAACAACCGACGAAAAGATCGAAAAAGACGCAGATCAGTACAAAGTAAGCGTTTGGTGAGCGTTATACTGAAACTTCTCCAAGAGAGCAGATGAGACTCCCCGAGGCTTCGTCGACGATTGCATGAACCGAGAACGTCGGAGGAACGTGGCAAACTTCGAACCCTTGGTTTCCCCCCGTTAATCGTCTCGTTTAGCCGGTAAAGTTACCCAAAGAGTGGGCGCACTTTTGATCGAGGTTTCCATGCCAGAAACACCCGAGAACCGTTTCACTGCCCCGTGTACGAAAATGGAAAGAGTGAGCTTTCCTGATTTACTCCAGAGGCCACATGGCTGGGCGCATGACCAGAGTTACTTCGTAAACTCACTGTGTAGTAACTTTCCACAGGTATTTTACTGACAGGTGTGCGCCGACCACCTCGAATCCGTTTTGAAATTTATAGAACCAACGTAGGTTTCATGCTATTCCAATCGCTCTCAACGACCCTACAAATCGTATTTGCACGAGAGTTCGTTATGTAGCATTTGGAATTGTATAAAACCGGAAATTACACTCAGTCCATTAAAACTCAATTCCTTGCAAGACAGATCGTTATTATTTTGATGTTTTGATAGATTTTTGGTATTTTCACAGCCAGATAAAAAGATCGACACTTCCTTTCGGCCTTTTCGTTGACATCGCAGAGGAAGGAAAAACTTCCGACTTCTTGGCCGTCCCTGACGGGCAGGTTATCGTATTACTAATGGCTGAACCGGTAATGGCTACTGTCATCCAATACCTCCATCTTCACGTCACAACTAAGTCACATTTTCTGGTATGTATACACTCACATGGAAGGATATATGCGTGTATGGGAGACGTTAGACCAATCCGTGAAACAAGAAACCCCATACACATCCATTTCTTCTCACCATCCTGGAGGAACGTGCTCAGGGCGATGTGACGTCGGGATGTTGCCAACGCCTAAGTCATACGTGCTTCCACCCGAACCGTAACCCAGTATTGCCTAAGACCAGGTCTGTATTGAGTTGACGTCGTCATAGGTTCACGAATTGAAAAAAATGAGGTTCAAACGATCAATTGTTTGAAAGGTAGGATTGATCTTTCGGTTTCATAAATCTTGTAAAGTGACTGCAGATTCTTGCACCACCATTCAATTTGCTCAAAACTTCGGAGCCTTTTTTCTTGCTCCGATCGAATACCCGACAGTAATAAATAACACCATTTCTAGAAGTTATTGCTCTCGATGATTTACAGCTCTATGTACCTCTTCCGAAAGATTGCGGCAGGCCTGAACACTGGCCATCGTGCTCCTTCGAAGTCTGTGTTTTCGAAGCAGAGTTGAATCGAGCGACAAATCTGCGGAATGTGGAGGGGTCCTCGTGAATCCGGGTCGTCTGAAGGCAAAGACAGAGAGACAGAGAGAGGAAGAGAGACTTTTCCAAGGGATGATGTACGATATAAAGGGGACTTCTCAGTTGAAACCATTTGACAAATTTCACGAGTAAGGGGATAAGAGACTCGCGCCTAAACTATTAGTACGATGAAACCGTCGGATGAAATGCCGACGAGAACATATATCCGGCAAACTAATAAATCTTATGAGAAATCCCGTTTTGTAAAACAAGGAAAGACGAGATTAGGGTCGTTGGTTTGTTTTGAAGCATGGAATATGTTTTCGTAAGAACTTCCTTCTCAAAGTTTTTTCGGGTCTAATCGAGAACCCTTCACCGCGTCTAGACCACGTGGAATGGCATGGAACAAGCAACGAAAGTTTACCATCGGGAAGATGACAACGAACTCGATAAGAAAATATTAATCCAGAACTTCCATCCAATCTCATTGATTGGCCATGACTAAGGTAGGACTGTTGGTTTTAGAATTACCAGTCAGAATTTTAAAAAATTTGGTACAGTAGCAGATCATGATAAGAAGAAGATCCAGTCAAATTTTCAAGAGGCTACTGAGAACTAGAAAAAAGATAATCGCAGTGGTAATTTCATGCATTTAACATCGATTTGCCGATGCAAATATCTTTTTTCTGATTCTTTGTAGCCCGTTGAAATTTTGACTGCATCATTTTCTAATTACACTCTACCATTATACCAAATTTTATTAAATTGTGAACACTAATTCTAGAACCCATTAAAGCGCAATTAAACTGACTACGATAGAAACCACCTTCGGAAACTGTTTACCTGAAACCTTGGAGAGTAGTTTGCACTTGCTCCAGCTCAAAATAACTGGGAATTCTGGTTGATTGTCAAATCCGCATTACACAATTATCGGTAAATTAATAAATATCGATCTTCATTTCCTCTATTAACGATGTTCCGGCGACATAATTGATTATTGAGTTGGATGCTTCCGAAATTAGTTGAATTTGGGAGTTTGGCCTTGTCGAATGCTGGATGAGTCACTTCAAATGAAATCACTGCGAAGCGCTCTTTACCTCTCGGTATGGATATAGATTGAATGAAGGTATATACGTTAATATAAAATCTATATATCAAATAATGACTGGGTCGAAGAGTTTGTGCCAAGGGAAACGGAAATACAGAACCAGCCGTGCTCTGGTCCGTTATACACTCGCAAAAGATACGAAATTGCTCCGATTCGCAGATATCCTTCTGCCAGTGACAAAGCTACGCCATTTTTCGAAACGACGGAGGCTCCGTAAAGCGAAGATAAATAGAATTGCTATCCCGGAGTGTATCTCGCCCTCTACATTGTTCGCCTCTTCCTCCATCCACTCGTACGTTATACACACCGTATGTACGAAATATAAGTTGGAAGAGCCGTATACGCTGAGGGGTAGAAGACAGAGAGAGAGAGAGAGGGAGAAAGAGAGAGAAAGAGAGAGAGGAAAGGGAGAGCCAACTCGCCGTCGTAGCAAACGTTCTGAACTGCCAGGCCTCGACCAGTTTTCCCAGCCTCCCAAACCTGCTATTGTCACAGAGTCCTGTTCGACGTCATTTTTCAGCAGAGAGTCTCTCACATAGTCCGCTCTCGAGGCACTGCGGCAAACGCTTCTCTTCTCCCTTCATCTTTCTTTCTCTGACTTTCCTGCTCGCTCGCTCTCTTCAGTTTTCCGAAAACCGTCGGTGATATTACCGGTACTCTCGAATTCAAGAAGACTGCTCTCATTTATCATAACGCTCGTGTATAATCTGGATTGGCCGTACGGAGTATTCTACGTCCAATCGACCGGAGTTTTCATTTTCATTTTCTCACTTCCTTGATACATATATATATTTTTTTTTTCTCTAGCTTATCGATAGCAAGTGATCTGCATTGTTCGGATTTCCCTCTCATCCATTTCGTCAGCTGCGAATTTTCAATAAGATACAAACATGGAAAATACTCAGTTTTTTTTTCTTTAGAGAAAATCGAAAAAATTTACGGGATCTCACGAATTTGTTCGGTTGAAAACTCCAAAAAACTCTGCCAACCCAAAAAAATTTCTGATGCGAGAGAAACTTGGCATGGAACGCCGAATCGCTTCACGTATATTCTTGGACGACGGATCGTACCATACCTAAATGTCTTTTTGCAGTCTTTTCGAAATCGAGGAGGGCCATGAACAAAGCCATATCAAAAATCCATCAGCGGTTGAGAGACCCAAATATTCAACCGATGGCTGCATTTTTATTACGACTTCATGCCTAAAGCAATATCGTTTTCTGATCAACGATATCAAATGAACCGAACCAGATACTCAATAGAGAATTGGGATGTGTGTAAATATTCTCGAGAATACACGTCAGCGCATTCAAAGTTCTAAATGCAAATGAAAAAGCGAGGATGCGATTTTCTGACAGCGCGTTCTCCCTGTTGGAAGTTTTTTTTTCGGCAGAGTCCCAGGGGCAAGAACGACGAAAGCTTTCATGATTTAAATCATGGGCGGCAGACATTAACACCTCGTAAGATGGCGTTTTGCGGAAAAGAGCCACGGGGGTTTGTCCACGATAGGTATGAACGCTTCTTTGGAGCAGCAGTCGACGATATCTGCGGAAAGCCCCGGGGTTAAATGTGACGCCCAACTTCTTTTCGCCCCTTTCCACAATAGGCGGAGCTCTTCTCTCTTTTTCATACACCATGTCCCGAAATGAGCTATAAAAATTGGTATCTCATGGTTCCAAAGCCCCGAAGCTTCGGGGAAAAAAACGCCTGATTTTTTTTCTCTTGTTCCCGACGCGTTGTCAAGTATCGACTGTAGACGACGTGACACCGCGAGGCTGTGCTTGTGCTGAAAATAAACAGTTTCTTGTGAAACATCAAAAATTCATCGATAAGGTATCAAAAGTTCACGATTTTTCCATTCGCCCTGATTAGAATCTCCTTATGAGGCTTCGAGCGGAGTGAAACGTCATAACCTTGACCGGGCTAATCCTGACGAGATCTGCACCAAGATCCCGATTTCCTTCTGAATATCGCGCGAATGATAGTTTCAATCACTGAATAATTTTCGTAAATGGACTTCACGACGACGCAGCAGCGATCGTCATCGAAATCACTAACACCCGACGTCTAAAACGCATTTCAATTTTCTTCGGATACACTCCGCATACGGCGCGGTGGATACATATTCCCAAAATCCCTGAGCACTCTAAGCCTTTTTCGTCGCTTTCCCAGGAGGGGATGTTCAACGGCTGCGAGTACAAAATAGAGATCCCTGGCGTATAAAAAGCGAGAGGATTCCAAGCGCACGTGTCCCTGATGCTAGCGAGACTCGGAAGCGTCGGCAGGAAAATGTTGGGACTAGAAGAGAAACCCATTAGCTATGAAGCCCGCAAAAAGCATGTGATAAAAACGCTGTCCATAACAATCTCATTCATAATCGTACCGACGCAGGGGACGTTTTAGTAATTCATTTTTTGTCGATCAAACTGCATAAAAGATCAAAATTCGATATTCATCAGCAGAGCCCGCGCTCGGTTTCGTGCATGACGATAGTGGGAGGTCACAAAAAAAAGGGAACGAAGAAGCAGCATGCAGGAAAAATCGGTAGTCGGTGAGGATGGAAACACAATTTGGCGTGACACGTCGAAGTGACGAAGGCAGAAGGAGGAAAGAGCACATAAAAAAAAAGTTGGAGAAGGAAGAAAATAAAGAACAGAAGAAAGTAGGAACGGTTGACAACGATGGTAAAACGGAAGTGTGCGCTTGGTCCGTGCGGTGAAGAAAGATGCAACGCCCTCTTGTTACAGCGGAAGTCGACAACCGGAGGGCGAAATGAAAGAGAAAGAAAAAGAAGAGACGAAAGACATAAGAATTTCTTGGCGAAGAATCACAATTGCAAAGCAGTTTCGTAACTCCTGGCGATATTAGACAGTCAAAAAGTCTGCCTCCTTCCCTTCTCCCGGATGGTTGTACGTCGTTGGTTGTACTGGTGCAAGTGGCAACCACTTGGAAACAACTGTTCGTGCTCGGCAGTGAGCAGTACAGTGCACAAACTATATACACATACACGTCCGTAAATGGAACATAACACCTTATAACCATATACGAACAATAGTCGTAGTCGCATATACATATGGATCATACCTTTATAAAAATATATATATAAACATGCACATATGTATAGTTTCACTAGGCAAGCGTTACAGCGAATCACCAACGTACTGCTGGGTGACTTCCTTCCACGTGCTGCAATATTTCACGGACTTAATAAACGGAAAAGTAGTCCACTAGCTGAAAGCGTATGACGGTATGAGCGACGACGAGAGAGGGTTTCGTGGAGGAGGAAGCAGAGAGGCAAGGCTCGCTTGCGAGGACCCGAGAAGAGAGAAGATCGAGTCAGAGCGCGGGTGTTGGCCGGAGGGGTTGGAGGAATCTGCAAGCACGCGGGCGAGAGAATAACGAAATAACGAAAAAGAATGAGCGAACCGACAAGATTATTCGGTCCGCTCGGTGCCAAGACAAATCCATGCTCCGGCGAAGCCATCCCGCTTTCTCTTCTGCCTCTCGCGTTGCTCTCTTCCAGAAACTCCGTTCGTGTCACACGCCAGTGCGTTGGTAAAGAAACTCAACATGCTCCAACTTCCAAATGATGACCAGATTTTGTTAACCGTTTCTCCGCCACGACGCTCTTCGAGAATCAATTGCAATGATCGACTAACTGTATGCGTCAGAGGAAATTACAATTTTCCACCTTTCTGAGTTTATAGATCATCCACGTGTGCCATTATCTGTGGCTTCCGGGGTCAGAGGTTTCCTTTGTTCATGCCAAATTATGGAAGTCAAGACGTGCTGGTAAAATTTTGACAACACACTTTTCTACCGGAAATACATGTTATCGACTTTCCAACGAGCAGAATGCCCTACAGTTCGAATGGGGTCCGTTGGAAAAGTTAAAATCTTCCGCGTTGTACTCGTATTTACCATCAAGTTGTTAATAAAGAGATCTCTGAAAGGGACGTTGTGAATGTTGCGGCAAAATCTTCTCTCTGGTATAAATTCGAGCGTACATATGTACCCGATGGATATATAAAGGATTCTCTGTTCTATCGTCTAAGATCCACTAGATTCGAGTGTATCCTTTGCTGCTGCTAACATTCAGCTACACTCTAACGCGTCTGTAGTTCATTAGCGAGGTTCGTTCGCCAAATCCGAGATAAACCTTAAGCAAGAGTTTCGGAACACAGCGGTGATAGCAGGAAAAAGCTCTCGATTGAGCAAAAAGCGTTGAGGAAGAAAAGGAACGGTGTGGAAAGGTGTGGGATGAGAAACGCGCCTCGGATCGAGGGTGTCTTTTATTCGAAAACTTCTGACGCGCTCCACATTCACTCACTTGTACGCTTCTGTTTTACTTTGCTTGGAACATACATCCCTTGCTATTCTGTTTGACTCAGTCCGATTACTCTCCAAGTAGCGTGTGGATTTGGCAGCGTGCATGTGGTTAAATGCCATTGGGATCAAAGCTCTACCGCGTTGAGCTTCCTTTCCCCTAGTCGTCAAGCTCTTACAACTCAATTGTCATTTTGTTCCAAGTCGATGTTTTTTCCTGTTCTAATTTTTTGTTTCTAGTGGTTCTGGTCTCGCAGCTTCTCGGAAAGACCTGCGACTATTGATTACGGTTAATCCTTTCAAATCTTCTCATGTGTGCTGTCATTTTACGTATGCGGGTTTTGCGATAAGAGGACGCGGTGTGCGGGCAGTGAAATGAATGCTCTGCCGCTGCTTCAATCGTTTGCGTGATCGATAGCGTTTTATTCCTTAATGCCAAGTATTTTTTGCGTCCTGGTTCAAATTACTGGAGACTGCGCTTTTACCGCTGCTTTATAAGTTCGCACGGTAAGATTTCGGATTCAGTGGAATGCACGAACTGCACGAAAACTTTTTCCCAGGAGCGCAGGAAGGCGAAAAAGCGGGAAAAGGAAAACTCGGCGAGTGTGATTCAATGCTCGATAGGATGGTTTTCCCAAGGGAGCATAACTCCTCTTAAGGTTACCCCTGGCGAACACGTTCTAAACCATCTATCCTCAGCTGTGGAAGCATGCAAGCCTCGGGGCTCGCGACGATGAAGAGCCTCGAAGGCTGGACCAAAAATAAATATATTTACAGATTTTGCAGCCAAGTTCATAGATTTGGCACCAAAGGAGGCGTTCAGCCAAGGAGGCATGCGAGGGAAACCTAAAGAATAGGAAAGGAAGAGAGAAAATCATCATAACCCACATTTTCTTGACATGTGCACGTTTTGTACACACAGTGAGAGCAGCAATGTTTAAACCTTCCGGGAATAGTCCCGCGAGGAATGAGGCCGGATTTCCCGATGATATTTTCTCGAGTAAAAGTAGAAAAAGGGGAGGACGAGGGAAAGGCTTTTGGAGTGTTCGCAATGAAGTTGAATTTAGCTTCGGGGTGTGAATTGCAAATGGCGAGCGCGTATTCAAGCATATACATATTTCTCTCACATCGTAATGATAGAGGCTCACACAAAGCTCGAGAACATAGGAAAACGTTGGTCTTTCCACCGGCGGGCATCTCATTTTCTCTCGATTCTCTCCGTGAGCTGCCCTGGAAAACTACCCTGCCCTATTCTCCTTTTATCATCAGCCTGGCATGAAACACACAGAACGAACCCAGACATCGCTCCAATGATTCTTACCCTCTTTCCATCTGCAGTCTCACTCTCGCCACGTCTATCTATAGCCGTACCATTCATTGCTCCCTATGCCACTGTGTTTCTTCATAAATGCCTTTTTCCATGTGTGCTTTATGAAAAAATAGCGCGAGATACGAAGCTCATACGCGAATGCGTATGGAATGACAAACACACGAGAAAAAACGGAGAAAGGTTTTTCAATCGGTTAACTAAAGGATCGAAGGGATATTAAGACTATTTCCGCAAATGCGCCTGCACTCGACGACACTCGGAGTCATCCTTGTGACCCATTCAACCTCTATCTAAATCTCACTCTCATTTATTTGAGGCTACTCGAAGGCAAGTGTGGATGATGCTGAATATTCATATGACTTTTGCAATAATACGTCTGCCTACTCGCAAATTTTACATTGTTGAGCCACATCGTAAGCTAATTCCGTTCTGGTTCCTTTTTCGATTCGTCACGATGTTTAGTAGGATTCAGGTGTGATTTTTTGTTCGTTCATTTCCCAATTGTAGCTTCAATTTCCAAATTAACTTGCTAACGATTTTTTTTATTCTACTGTATATCCAGGGTTATCAACTGACGGTGAGTCTCACTGTAGGTTCTCTACAGTATTAGATACATTTGACTCTAGAGGTAAGTTATAGCACGGCCAAGGTGATTCAAGCAATTTCGATATAAAGGCAAGCCAGCAATGCTTTGATACATGCCGAAGTAGAGAGATCTGTGTAGTTATATCCAGAGAGCAAGCACACAAATTCTGATTATGCCCAAGATTTTGCCGGTATCCAAAGCAATTCATTGTCAGCCCCTTCCTCTTTATGCTCCTCCTTCTCTTGCGTATATATTCTCTACCACGCTGATATGACTCGACTGCATCGAGGTCGGTGAGATGTTGAAGGATCTATATAGATACGTATACACTGTGTACTAACCTGCCTCTCGGTTGCTTCAAAGACTAAGCTGCATCGAAGTTAATATCTTAGTGCTGTTAGAACCCATTTAACGCATATTTGGAGTAGCTGCTTGTATTGTGCAGTTTGGAGTTAAGGATATGGTTGAGTCAACCTGCTGTTCCGAATATTCGGAACGGTGGCTTTGCAGGTATTTCTCTTGGACGCATAGCGGTTCAGTAGGTATGACTCTTGGCTTTATTTAAACATTACAAAGAGGTTACAAAGAGGTCCGAGGTCCGTGAGTCTCGGAGATTAACTGATTTTGGAAGCTATGAGGGCATTTCCTGTGCTAGTGTTCTTTGGTGTCTAACGTTTGGCCAAAATTCAACGAGATTCAGTTTATCAAACTGAACCTTAATGGAATTTCTAAATCATTCGATGCACGTACTGAAGCTCGAATGCTCGAAAGTTGTTAAATACGTCGCACATGGTAATATCTGTTTTTTTATGACATGTCTACGGTTATGCAGCACGTATATACGTAAATCAATAGAGCTGGAGCTCGTTAGTGACATGAACAGCATCAATTACCTATGGCTCTAGCCCTAAGATGGGATTCCCTTTGACGTCAAAGGAGTTCTTACGCATAAAATCGATTGTTTCGGTTAGAGATAATCCGTAATGTAATATAGCTGTACAGCGATAGTAATTACGTGATGCAATTTGGAATCTGATAAGAGTGTTCATTAAGAAATCAAATTCTCATTACGAGATTTCATCGGTTAATGATCGGTGGGAGAAATAATTGGGATTCGTTATTGGCTATTCGAAAAACTCACCAATACCAAATTTATCGCATGTGAAAATAAATGTGGGGCCCAAAGGGTTTGAAAATCCCGACAGCGCACTACCAAGTTGATAAATAATGATTCAGATATGAAATTTGGAAATCTATTTAAATTTGACTAATTCTCGATCTCAAATATCATGGCGCGGGTTTCAATGAAATTGTATTAACCGAATGTTTTCACGTTTAATTTATCTAGAAGAGTTTTTTTTTTGCTGCAGATTCATATTTCGGCTGCGTTCGATAACAATTTGTCACAGAGCGTTGAAAAAAGCGTGCACGGCATTGTATATTATTCTTCGATGGAGTCACCGCAGAGAGAATGGGAGCGAGAGGGGTCAAAGGTGAAACGATTCTCCGTGGAATACACCGAGGCTTGGAAGAAAATTTGTACCCGTAGCATTACATCACCCAGCGGGGAAGATCGTATAAGTAGCATGGCAACATAGCAACTCGACTTTGGCCCCGCCTCGACGAAGGAGCGTTATACCACCGTACGCAGCGTTTCGTGCTGAATACGTGAACAGCTACTGCCGTACATATTGCCGAATACCACGAGTATGAGGCAGGGTATGGCTAGAGACATAGAGACTGAGGGGTAGGGAGGAAGAGAGAGAGAGAGAGAGAGAGAGAGAAGAAAGGATTGCGATGAACAGGAGATTGTCGAGTTGGAAACTCTTAAGCCAAGCATCCAAGTATACGGAATGCGACTCATGCGACAGCTGGCGTCGTTGTGATAGTTTTCATCTCTTATTTTCCCAAGTATTCCGTTTATACGTCAAAAACATCCGTCTGGTATTACCATCCGGGATGAAATTTTCCTTCCACCACGAGCTACGCGCACGTATTGTTTCGCTACGTCGACGATGTGTACCAAAGACCCAAATTGTTTAAACTCCCCATATTGTTTTTGCTTGCCCGATAGAATCTCCGAGCGAATTATCCACACTCTGTGTTTTCTACCCTTCGTCTTTTATGTGACAAACTTCCACTCGAATAGAAAAATAGAGAATAATTTCCTTGATATCGGGGTCGATGATAAAAAGGAAAGAAAAAAAAAACATTAAATCCTGTCAATTATCGAGGTGAATATTTCGAAAAGTGGTCAAAACGCTCACACGCTTTCGGTGCAAATTTTCCGCAATTGAAACAGAATATGAAGCATCATGCAAAGTTTTTTTAATTAAGCAGAATGATGGAAGCAAGAATTGATCAGGTTTGTTGAATCCCAACTGTCTCGGCCAAAAGCGCTTGATTAACAATGGATTGCACTGCTATTTTCAATCCGGACGCAGGTTTCGCAAGCTCAGCCTCTGAACTTGAACTGACCAACAGAATAGAAGCAGTCGAACGTGTCAAATTGTATTGGAAGGTGATACGGTAATCGATTTTACTAATGGACCAGTGTACTATCCATAATAGATGATATACAAGAAGGATCGTCTGGTTTAGGAAACACGTTTGTTGCATCTCGGATTAACAAGCTTCGCAGGATTAAACCGGGGTGATAAATAGGTAGAGTGTGTGATTGCTCTTATGTGGAGTGATTGGTCCATACTAGACATGAGATTGTATGAGGTTGAAGGAGTCCCATGGAGATCCTTTGCTTCTCTATGCTGCAATGGACCCTGCTGACTTTCGGCATTCCGATGTGCATATACACAAACCTAAACCGAGGATAGGGGGCATGTAAGGTATTACAACGTTAGAGCAAAACCGTGCGTTCCGGAGCACACCATTTCACCTCTAACTCGAAGCCACACAAAGGATATGCTGCCAAAGGAGAAAGAGAGGGGAGGAGGAGGAGGAGGAGAGTGAAGTAGAGGAAGGAGAGAGAAATAGCAAGAAACAGGGACAAAGACAATAACATAGTCTACACGGTAGTGCAACATAGACAGACACCCAGACATTAACGAATATATGTGTATGGTGAGGATTACGCGCGTCGAAGAGAATATAGAGCGAGGTATATATATGTGTACGGTAAATGTTAGGCATGGAGGAAACTACAGAGGCTGCACGGTTTCCCTTGTTGCGTGCTGGGAGCGAGTGTGAGGTTAGCTAAAGCCAGACATAGCTCCTCGGAAGTAGAACCAGCGGAGAGAGGGAGTGAGAGTAACGAGAGTGTATGTTTCCTCTATCTCCATCTTGCCCATGGTCGATGTAGCACAGCCAGCAGCAAAAGGGATGACGCTAAATTTCTTCGCACTGTATACACTCACGTGCAGCATCCACCTACTCCGTTATGGGACTGAGAAGCCGTCGACTCCAGAGAGAAGCTCCTCGTCGAGGGGGCGAGACACTCTCCAGCTGGCAGTCACCCTCTTGAATCATTCTGCATTTTTGTGTCTCTCATCCTCGAGGACTGGTGTTCCTCGAGCATGGATATCTATGTATACTTTGTCTGTACATAGAAGTAACGAAAGCTCAGATACACGAAACTCACAAATGCAGAGTGCATTGGGTCCTGACACGACTTACAGCCGGTAAAGCTCGCTTGCACTCCAATGAAAACGCACCTATTCCAGATGGGAGCACGATACGTCCGGAATATATATATGGGATCAGCAAAAGGACCAACTATCCTGCAACCTCGAGGGATATTTTGCTTCAATTTCCACCATTTCCGTCTTTCACTCGAATGCGAGCTGTCTCTCGTCTCACTCACTGTCTTCGCACCAATGCATTTACACTCCCTATTTCCGGCTTCTTCTCCTCCTCCTTGAGTCCTTCTTCGTTTTCTATCTGCTTCGCCTATACTTTTCCTCGTGCGTTTGTGAATCGACTGGAAATCCTTTAGAAAATGTATCTCAAGGAATAGACTTCTAATGTACGTAATCGTGAGCTAAATCTTCTCCACCGGGAATACTTGCCCCTTTTTGTCCCTTCTCGTGTTGATTCCGCTCGCTCCATCTACATATTCACATTCACCTGCACACGCGATCAACCAGTTTTTTTGCGCGAATACAGAAAAAAGATTTATTTGTTTTGAATTAAATCGGTGCCAGGGGCTCACGTGCGAAACACGCACACTCGTTTTCTCGCGGTCTGTCTGCAGAGAGATTCCGGAAGACGATATTATATAGATATGGTCGAGGCGCCAAAAGCCATTTGATCCAACCGACCGAGGAAACCTGGGGTGGAAGAATTTATTCGATATCAGCCAGCACACACGCGTGAATCAATTCACCTGCTCCAAGCGAAGGTTTTCACCTCCGGTTTCACCATATTGGATCGTATCGATAGGATGCAGGGAGATTGAGTCAGCAATGAGATACTCCATAGTCATGGACTTTCCTGTATTCCGATAGACATTATTTTCCGTTTCTTCAAACACAGATTCGTGCGACAAGTTTTTCTTCGTTCGTTTTTTCCGATGGAACCAGAAGTTTCATTGTTTCACAGCACCGTTGTCTATAGTGCGTTTTGTACGCAGCTTTCAAATCTTAGGCGAACAACTGGACTAGGTTTTGAACGAACAGCGTTTGGTCGCGAAAAAAGCTGTTGAATCTGTTTCGAACTCAGCCATTTCGCTGAGATTGTAACGCTCAGGAAAATACACACCAATAGGAGGATACGTTATATCTTGAAAACGCAGCAGTTACTTGTTTCTGTGGAGAAAAATATCGGGAAATAAATTTTCAAGGTCTTTCAGTAACAGAAAGTACTGCGTTATCAAAAACATGCACAGCTCCATTGGAAACACGTTGAAAATACGATATAATTCAACTTCCAATGTTAGTTGAAAGCGTATTTTCATAGGAATTCGGCAAGAGGATATGTCAGTGTCAAAACAAGCGAAAACGAGACCGGTAGAGAATCTAAGTGTGAAAGCAAAAGAGAGAGAGAGAGAGAGAGAGAGAGTTCCGCACAACGGGGTTCAACAGACAGGATATCCCAAGAGCAGAGTGTATATATCGACGCAGGATTTGCCGTGAATATTCAACCAGTTAATGGAATGCAAATGCAACGTATCCGAAAGTGGGAGACTGTCTAACCCCATGAAGGTTCTCTCGTACGAATTTAGATTCGTATCTATGGCTAATGCTTTGAATTCCGAAAATCAGGAAAACACCATGCAACAAAAACCGACCGTGGCATGAAAAGGCATCCGCAGAAACAACGAAAACTATGGGATGGTTGAAAGATTTTACACCGTGGTCAATTCGCAGTGAACCGCATGTTTTTTATTTTGTTTCACGGAGTCTCTCGTGATCTCGAATTTTCCTTACGCTTCCCAGAGAGCCTGCAATTTTTTTTGCTGTTCTGTTTCGCCGCTCACTTATCAGGCAAGACGAAATGAATTCATGACATTTTTGTTACTTTTAAAAATCTCTCGGAAATGCTGATTCCTTCCGGCCTGTCACCCTCCTTGACACTCTGTAATGTATAATCTCGGAGGAGAGATGAGGATTCCGTTACAAATGAAACTGGATCATCGGGTCACGAATCGCAGAGATATAGCCATAGCGAAAAAAAGTGATAATAAAGGAAGCGAGTGATTTTATGGAAGACGTAGGCATATATGTATATCCTTCAAGCAGCGAAGCTGAAAATTTGTAAAGCAATGGTGTCATCACGGATGAAGTAGTCGAGCAAGTCCCACGTACACATTGACGCCGGTATAAAATCTTTTGCTTTTGCCGTTGTCGTCACGTGAGATAAAAGGTACGAGGAGAGCTCTCATCAGTGAACTCGAGTGTTGAAAAATTTCTGTTTGAGATTTTCACACTACGATGAATGTGACGAAGAATTGGTTAGAGGAAAAAAAGCCGAAGGAAATTCGTGGCACATTCGTTAGCCTAGCATGCACTTTTCCTCGACTGGGTGCTTCAATTTGTGAAAAAAAAGGAATCTTGAATAGAACGGATATTATGTGCGATCATTAAGTTGGATGAATTGGAAAGAACAAAATGAAATTAATTGTTTAAGCATCGAGAAGATTTCTTTAAGGGACTCAACTGCGATATAAATTGATTTCTTATGGGGATTAATAAAATGAACACCTTCTATGGTTTCCCAAGGAAAAAGTCTCATGATAATTTTTCAACGATTGTAAAAAATAAGGATAATTGATTGGAAGTGGTACGATCTTCTTTTTTCCCCTGTATATAAGGAATTCATTATTCATGAAGTTTAACACAACGTGAATCGCGAACTGGCGTTGCGAAAGTGTTAAATAGTTGGTGTTTTGTGTTGATCGTTTGAGGATATTTCTATATACATGTGTCTGGGTTCTCTGTGCCATTCTTTTATCAGGTGGTTAAACATTAGCAAAGACAAAGATTGAAGGTCATGCAGTGGAGAGCTAACAGGAGGTTAGGACAAATATTAGCCATGGTCGGTGCGCCGCACCTTTCGGTCCTCTCGCTATTTTGCAAGTCCATTAATTTGCATCACTTTCCGTAATAGCTCTTAGCTCGTGGCGCGAGGGTTGCAACGATCGTTGAACCAAAATAAACAGGGGTATATAGTTCATGTCGACGAAGGAATACGAGAGGCGTTAGGGAACAACGCGGAAGCTGGAGAAAGAAAAAAGGTAAAATAATCGGAGTGCCTCCTATATTTACATATTAGCGTGGCGGATTCCAAGAGCAAATTCTCATTTTCCTCGCTTTCGGTCTCTTCCCCTTGGGCTTTATTTAATATGGCCTGGCGTCGAATGCGCCCTAGGGTAACGGCTCGTTGTGTAGTCGCAATTTCATTTCTGGAAGAGAATAAGAGCAAAGAAAAGAGGAACAGAGAAAGAGAGAGCGAGAGACCAATGCGATAACCCATGCCCGGATCGTGATTAAAGAGACCTGACTGAGCTCAGTATAAAAGCGAGAGAAAAGAGACGAGGAAGTTGGAAACGATGTACATAAGGCCTACCCTGTCGAAGACGGCCTCTTCGCCAACAGCATATATCTGCTATGCAAATGTTTGCAGGGCGTTACAGGAACAAAAATAATAAGGTGTAGCACCTTTTGCTCTCTTCGTCCGATGCCCCCGTCGCTCTTTCTCGACACTCTTTCCCCACGAACTGTACAGTGATATCAACCACCAAAAGCTACCTCAGTGTGCTCTTTAACGAGATGGGAAAATGAAAAAGAGAGGAAGAGAGGAGGCAGTAGAAGAGAAAGTCCAGAAAATATAGATCCAAGCCCTTGGCCGCTTATAACTCGACGATGGTAAAAGTAACATCCGCAGGCATTCATGAAGAGAGACTCTTTCTCTGTCTTTTCACCCTCGCGCATGTACCAGAACACCGCGAACGAATCTGTGCCACTGTGTCTCTTTCGTCTCCGTCAATCTTTCCCTCTTTTCTAACGTCGACATTGTCATCACCAAACAACGTCAACGACGAGAAAAAATCTACCGACGATGTCCACCAAAAAACTGGAAAAAATCTAGAAAAAAATTCCTCCCGCGTTATCGGAGGGCAGAGAACGTCTCAGTACAGATTAGGAATTAAAACGCCTTCACGATATCATCAAAGGGTCTCATGCTAATGATGACAGAATGTTCCTTTCAGACAAAAAGCAAGTGGCGAGCAAGAATTCCTGAATAGTACTCGCTCGTACGCAACGACGTTATCAAACGATTTATTCGTCAACAAGACTCAAAGAGTGGAAAAGAAGACTAATTGTTGCCTCTCATCGAGGACAGTTCAGATTACGTCACTGGTAAATCGTAAAGGAGGCGTCGACGGTGCAGCAGAGATACCGATAATATACCTCAGTACAGATTACGAATCAAAACGCCTTTACGACATCATTAAAGGTTCTCATGCTAATGATGACAGAATTTTCCTTTGAGACCAGAAGCAATAAGTGGCGAGCAGGAATTCCTGAATAGTACCCGTTCATACGCAACGACCTTATCAAACGATTGATTCGTCAACGAGACTCAAGGAGTGGAAAAGAAAAATAATTGTTGCCTCTCATCGAAGACAGTTCAGATTACATCACAGTAATGGTAAATCGTAAAGGAGGCGACGGTGCAGCAGAGATACGAATAATATATACGAGACACGTGTATAAATGGCCGTTATCATAGACAAAAGCCAACAGCTCGCAGTCGGTGTTTCTCTGTTGCATTCGACGTTTCTTGCATCATCGGGCTTATCGAGAAGCCTACGGAGCTTGTCACGCTTCTACGACAATCCTTCTATCTTCTCTGCGACGCTGCAACTATTTGTTGAGACACTTTGTTATAGTTGGATGCATAATGTCAGATGTGTCATTCGCGTTGCCTATTTCTGTTCGAGGCAAGAAACAAAGAGAGAAATAACTCGATACAGTGCTAATTTGCATGCATGTATGAATTCTGACATGAACAGAGCTGATGCGATCCCTTTATCTAACCGTGCTGACATCCCCCAGGAACGCCGAAACGTATGTGTGAGAATAATTACCGTTCACGATCCAAGAGGGAATTTGTCTCGTAGCCAGAATCGCTCGGCTGTGCATCTGTGTGTAAATTTTACGCAAGAGAGCTTTTACCGATGTATCTTAACCCCGCTGTCGTGTGCTGCGTTACTCTGTTACGGAAACGTCTTCCAAATTGTGATTAGGGTTACGAGGCCGAAGGAATCGGAGAATGACTGAGAGACCCTTGTTTGACGAACAAACGGAACTTGTAATGAGAGACTTTGAAAGAGAAACCTTATACAGCGAAGCTTTCCGATGAAGACGAAATTGTGCGAAAAGTTTTCGACTTGCTACGCTGTGTATCGAGAGCTCTGAAGCGCTAGCCTTATGATTTCAATTATTACTTTTCCTCGGTTTTTTCTTCGTGCCGGAAATACGACGTCAAATTATTTGCTGTTTCGTCTGAAATTCTAATTTGCCCTTTTTTTTTGGTCCAACGAAATGAACTGTCTCTGATGAAATCGGGAAAGACGACTTCGTTACCGACACAATCTACTTTGCATAGTCTTGAGTGAAGTCATTTCACTTCGCTGCCTCATTCTCTCATCCGTTTCCGTATATATATACTGGAGCTTTATTATACATAGACATACATTTCTTTCATTCATTCTCGTTATGCATATTTCAGGTTGAGGACGACCTCCTGGCTAACCCAAAAGGCGAAAAAACCACGGTCTCGAAAGCTGGCCGAAGGCTACGGAAGCACCAGAAACGAGGCCGTACTGTAATTATCTTCTACTTCCCACGAGGGAGATAAAGTCACACGGGAACGGCGAAATGCCGAATCGACGACGTGGCGTCCATCCTAATTTTGGGAACCCTCCCGCGATTATATTATTAACCTCAGGAGAGAAACTTCGTTGACTAACAGAGCAACCACGGAAAAGGGGACTGAAGAATAATTCATACCGTGGATCATTCCTCTGATCCACGTAGACTAACGATTCCAACGATTCATAAATTCAACTCTTAATCTTATTATCGCTAACCCACCCAAAAACATCTACTGCTGGACCTCTCGAGGCATTATTTATGTCACATTCGAAGAGAGAGCGTGCTGATCGTTTAACCACCGAATATTAAGCCCAGACGTGTCAGTTTCGTTAGCATCGTCGCGACTCTCTATTCACCAATAAACGATACTGCAGCGCCGTGTAATTATTTATTTGTATAATGCATTAACCTTATCCACACCAGAGACGAAAAGAATTCAATAAATTCTCGCGATGAATTTTCAAGTTGAAACTTGTTCAGGTTTGGTGCCCACTGAGCTGCACATATTTTCAATCATTCACTCGGCGTAATTGACCCAAAATGTATGTTCGATCGACCTCGCCGTTAGATGAAGTGCCAATTAAGCGAGATAATCTTTTCCATCGACAGCCAAAGTAGCATTTCAAATCGAGGTTTCATGCAAGGCCAGCAGACAGACTACTCTGCAAATTTTATGCTTCAACAGAATAGTCTATCTATTGGAATAAATTCATGTTTTGTGACGCGCACGTAGCTCCAGGTTGTTCGATCGACGCTGCGTACACATCGAAACATTCTAAAACTGATCAGAATACACGAGGAAGCATTGGCCGACAATCCACAAAAATGCAAACAACAGCGGGACTAAAAAAAGTGCAGTCTACGACGTTGCAGAGGACTGATAGGAAAATGATATTGAAGTAGTTCATTTTCCATAAGAATTCATAACACGAACCTCAAGTTTCTTACGAGAATTTATTTTTTTTTCTACTAGAATTTTCTCCTGATGAAAAGAGCCGCAGATAAAAGTTTTCGAATACTATTTGCACGTTACCTCATTGTTTTCTTTCTTACCAACTCCCTACTGAGAACAAGTTCATTAATCAATTTTAGCGTCTTCGTAAACTCTACGAAAACTACAGAGGCTATAAAAAAAAATCGCGACATTTTTCTTTAGCTGCTGGAGAATTTTTTTCCGCTTTGATCTTTCAATTAATTATTCAAAACGTCAGCTTCGTATTCGACATGATTTTTTTAAATTATTCGTTGAAAATTAATTTTATACTCACGCTTTATAAATATCTTAAGGGGATGCTTCGATTTGGTGGTACATTTTCATTCAAATTAAGGCAGAAGTAATAAAGCCCCTTCATCCCTTGGTCCCGAGAGAAACTCGGATCTGTAAGCCGCACCTCAGGATTTGAATATTTCTCGAATATTGATTTAAACTGATCTCTCGAAATTTATGGAAACAATACTTTTTTTCGTCATGATTAAAATTGTCGCTCTTGTCGCTTTGAGACGTTTTCAACAGATTTCTGTACTGAAAACGAAGCATACGACTCGGCTAGTCCATCATCAATGGAACCCTCGAAATTTTCAGAAATCAAGACCAAACTATAAATCAAAATAAACGAACGAAACGTAACGATTTCGTAACGTATGAACGACTGGGGTTGAAATTTGTGGTGACGGGGTAACTCCGTGTTATGTACGGAAATAATTAAATTCAAACGATTCTATAGTCAACGTTTTGCAGGTTGAAAACCAAAGAATTTGTATTTGTTTATTCGAAAACTTTACAATAAAATGATTACTTGATGGAACCAAGTCACGAGCGTTAGTATTTATGTTGCACCATCGTGTAAAAATTTCAGTGAGAAGAGGACAGAGTGGAAACTGGAAAGTAATGCCCGGAGTGGAATTACAAATTACATGGTGTAAACCACGTAGGCCGAAAGTAGGTATATACGGGAGGATGAGAGGAAGCACGGGGAATTCCCGGGTGCGCAAGCCTGGCTGAGGCTGGCCAATGTAACTGCTGTGGCCGCGGCTAATACTTGGGCGAGAGCGAAGGGCTCGTTTCTCGTTCGTTTCGTTGATTATGCAAACAGCGTACCGTGGGCGGGATGTATCACACGCGTTACGCACACTCGTTTTATTTCTCATTCCTTATTCTTCTTTCTCCTCCCTCTCTTTCACTTTCTCTCCCCATATTTGCCCACAAACTGACGACAAAAAGACTCCTATTAATCTTTATTACGAGCGGTTCTGCGGATTAGTTTCCATCCTAAATGGCTCGTGTGTGCTATTCGAATTTACGAAATGAACGTCTTTGGCAAAATAATTGAGTGTTCTAAACTTTTCTTTGCACTTTTATTCGATCGATGATTACAAACAAATCATTTTTAATGCAATTTTCAAAAATCTTGATTATGTTCCAGATTGATTCAAACAGAATAATTTTTGGCAACGAATGCAATCGTCCAATCATCCATTTTCGCTTGCTCAGCGTACGAGGGTGCCCACAAAAGTTTTTCAGTTCAAAAACCGATCGGCGTCGCAGGGTGCTGAACATCTGTCGATTGTTCATATTCAAATTCCATATTTCGAAAAATTGTATGAGTCAAGTTTTTGAAATTCTTTGCATACCTGAAGGTTAAATATTTTGGAGGCAGTCATAATTTCTTTCTCTTGATATTGTCAGCATGGTTATCACATGTTTCGGTTCATGAATATTGCTTCCATCACGCAGGAGTATATCGACGATAAATAAAAATAGTAGATGCCAGGAAGTGGCATACGAAATAATGTTATGTAGATTGGAGCGAGGTGTGTTATAAATAATATAATTTTGTCGTCCTCGTCGTTGCGTGACAACAAGACCTCGTATTTTCTAGCTTCTCCATTGAAGTGCAAATGTAATTTCGATAAAGTTCGCATCACCGGGGAAGCTATTGATTTGATGGAGTGGCAGTAAAATGAAGAATAAAAGCATGTCGGTGACCTCTCGTCGAGGCGGCCCTTTTTCTGTCAATACGACAGTGCATGGGCTATCCGAACGTAGCATATTGCGAGTGAGGCTTTTATTTTTTTCTCGTGAATCGAATGGCGAGCTCTGGATAGAGATAATGAGCGTCTGGGCGCCTGGCAGAGAGCTGCCCCTCTGGCCGCTGTGACATTTGACACGAAAGCTGCGAATGATGCCCATAACTGTATCTATGCTTTATGTATATAGATACAATACGTATTTCTGTGCAGCGACATGGGGGATGATGGGCGAATGCGATGAGGCGAAGATTTTTCCAATCGTCCATTCGTGACCGGGGAACTCGCAGTTCTCGGAGATTTCCTCCTGGAAAGCTCTTTCCCGCTTTCCGGATCAATGAGAAGTGGAAAAGGACATATTTGTTCTCTTTTTTTTCTCTCTCTTTCATATCCGCTTTTTTGTTTCTCATACACTCTGCTTGACTGGCATCAAACGAGCTGTAACGTTGCTCCTATATATTTGACCTCATTTAGCGAGCACTATGATCCGCCATACAATTCTCTATATCAATTGCTGTCCTCCAGCAGTTCCCAACCCTGGCATATACACCTGCAACGCAAAAGCCTTTCTCAATTGAGTGAAACACGCACGAATGTTCATCCGGTTGAATTTTTCGTTGGTATATTAATAATTACTTGGCTTCCAAGAAAATGACAAACAGAGAGATGGCAGACATATTCTTCAATATATTCATTCAAAGGATAAAGGAGCTTTGCCTCGTTCTTCAAACTCTTATTCATCCCTCGGCTCTCGTATCCCACACTTTCTGCATTTTCCTCGATTATGTGTACGCAAAGGACAACGGATATAGCGATCCTCTATAGTTTCACCGTGTATTCTCGTATATCTGCTTATTTCCACGCCCAAGACGGATAATCCACGATGATAAGCTTTTGCGCGATCGCAAAAGCACACGGACACATAGAGACACACACCACGCCAATTGCAAGTGCCTAGAGGGCCATTCTTGTGGAATCCTTCATACCATTCCCTTTTTGTTCTTTGATCGTTTGAGAAAAGAGAACGTTGTTCATGACGTAATTTTACTAGCTCGTGTGTGCGTTTGAGTGTTTATTCGCTATGCAGTGTACGTTACAGAACCCAATGCAAATTTGATGCTCGAGCTCTCTGCCTTCCACTCCCCGTAGCCCCTTAGAATTAAGTAAGGCGTATACATTTCCTTTAGGATTATCGCGCGAATGGCTAGCGGCTATTTTCCGACAAATAACAGTGCGCAGACGACTCAAATGAACGCGCAATCCTAATAAACGTTACCATCATACGAAACTGAATTTCCCCTGTGAGCGATGCATCTCGTAAAATACAGCGAGTTCCAATTACGCAGGAAATTCCATTAATCATGTTAACATTTCAGCTGCACACCGCCGCAAATCCGAACCTTTATAATCGCTTTATTTTCCTGAATTTTTTGTAGAATCCGGTTCCTGATCAATGGCGATTCGCTATCCAGGCAGGAGACAGCAACGTTTTTAAAAAGCGACGCATGGTGAACGAAGCTGCACGTGCAGCTGAAGGCAATCGTGCAAAATTTACGATCAGTTTGTGGAAACTTGATTCTCATTATGGAAACTAAGTTTTCGAGCTTAAGATTAGTTCGATAACAATGAAGCCCAGCGCAATGTCGGGGTTTCAATTCGTGTGACTGAATATCTGGAGTGATCCGGACATTTTTCCGTACGGCAGCAGTGATAAGAGGGAATCAGCATTATGAAAATTTATTGGAGACTGGATTGCACAAGTACGTCTTGGAAGTCAATCGTTCTAAACAAGGTTTTAAAATTCAGATGGTTGAGGTCTATCAATTGTTCAAATACACATGCGATTGGCCACGATCAACGAAAACGATTTTTAAAGCGGAAGCATCATCTTTTCCAATTGGGAATGTGGAAAGCATTTTTGTCGAGTTCCACCCACCATTTCTTTCGTCTAGTGAAATTTCTAGGAGAAGAACGCAATCTACGACGTGCGGTTCGAATATTCTGGAGGAGGTCAAACAATGCGGTCTCTGTGGCAAATTCAACGTTCCTCGCGTTCGGTCACGTAGAGATGGAGATTGGAGCAAATACGTGAGCATCTAATTTTTGCTTAATATGGGAGAAAATTGAATATTTTTCTTTTTTACTGTGGATATAAAATGCAACATCGATGAAAGGGTCAATAGGGACGATTTAGCCTTATGATGAATTGTAATGGATGCAGCGGGTTATGTGGTGATTGGAATTGATAATCGACACCTCTGTGCTGCAGATCGCGTATGGCATTCCTCAGGTAGCTGTCCAGAGGGATATCGCGGTGCAGTGACGTCCGGTTTCCATTAACTCTGTTCTACCAGAACGAGAGTCAGTTGGATCTCCCGATTGGGTTCAAACTCGATTCTCTCTCTCTCTCTCTCTCTCTCTCTCTCTTTCTCTCTCTCTCTCTCGCTCCCTCACTGGCTTCTCTTTTGTTCGATTTGGACAATCACACATGGAGGAAAGAGGAGAATAGGTTGCGGGGATGAGAGAAATCGCTCGTTATCGTTGGCTGGTCGATCGGTCCATCCGAGCGCCTAAATCACCCGCGTGATTTCGACGCTATGCGCCGGTTGCGCCATCACACGTTGGGACGCTTTGGTCATCGCGCGACCCTCCTCCTACATCGAGCATGGCTCATGGCCGCAACTTGGAATCCTCGCTCGCTCTCCATCCTCGTTTCCACTCGTTCCCAATACACCTTGCACGCTAGGATCGAAATTCCACGGTTCCCTCTTTCTGCTACGTACGCCGCGATAAAACGCATCGATCCTCGATCCGTCCATCTCTTTCGTTTTTTTCGAGGGATAGTTTCGCTAGCTGCGAAATAAATCGTTTGCATCGGACCATCGACTCGTGCACAAGCCATTCTCGTGCTCTTGACGTACGCGTGAGCGCGGCTCCATGTGTGTGTTGTGTTTGTACGTCATGATGGCTCAATACTCGTCCATTCATCCCGGCGCATCGGCTATCTATATGTATGCATGCGTATGCTGTCCATATACGAATAAATAAGCATCGATCCCACTCTGAAAAAGCCACGGATTTGCAAGAATTTTTTTGCCGGAAAGCCGAGAGTGACGGACTGCACCCATCGTCAAACACTCGGCGTGATCCACACTTTTTTATTGTCTCCCGCCCTCCACGCTTACTCGCACAAACTTTCTTTGTCTGTCGTTTCCAGGATTTCATAGCCACAAATCCTGATGGAGGATTTCCACGTAGCCGTCCATCGAAACGCGCTCCTCAGCTCCCATCCGCGGCTTTTTTTTCTTCCATTTTCAACCATAACCCGAGCAATTGCAATTCTCCGATTCAACCCGCCGCCACTATATATTGTCCTCGCTCTCTCGTTCCCTCTGCCCCTCTCTCTCACTTTCTCGCTCTCTCTTGCGCTGCAGGCGAGAGTGAATGACGGCAAACCCGACCATTTGTAATGTGCGCTGCCTTCATTGGATGCAGCCACAGAAAAGCAGGCAGGAAGATGAGCGCGACTGCGAATGAGATGAAAATAGGAATTTCTATGACACCAACGATGCGCGTGTGATGCGCGATCGTACGGAAGAAACTATCGCGTCTCTGATGGCTTTTCACTTCCTCCCCTCCGTCTGTTTTTATAAAGACTAAACATTCGCCATTGTTATGAGCGCGAAATCCCGCACAATCAACGCCAATGAAGCCAGCAGCACGTGCAGCCATCGGTTGAACGTTTTTATAGAACCTTCGTTACAGAACGTGCGTACAAACAAAAAAACTTCTCGGGGTTCCTTTTTGAAATATCACGCCGAAGCAATTGACGAAAATTCATAAAAGCATTTTATTTCGTCGCTCAAGTTCGTCTTAAGGGAGGAAAAATGGGAAAACGATCGATAACGACTGTGAATATAAAAGTCACGAAGGGTAAGAAAGAAAAGTTGAACGCAGATACTTCCAGTTGGGCGACCACATCGCTTTCGTAGAAAGGTGTGGAAAAGCAGTATAATGGTATTTTACTCACGGCAATGTCTGGCCTTTGGGAATAAACTACTTCACGGGGATATACATATACAAGTATATATACGAGGGCGACAACCAGTTGAGAAACTGATATCCTCCGACCGTTGAGGGATGAAGTTTTAAGGGGAGACAGAGCCATCAAGGGCATGCTGGTAAGGCTGTTGACACTGTCAGTGGGTTTGTTGTTGTATGAAGAGCGAATATATATACGCAAAGAAAAAGGTAGTGTGTTACGTATTTGAATATATACATACATAGACATTATCCCTGTTTCAACATCTCGACAAAGTTGACGCGCGTGACCGAAGAATCAACATTTCGATTACTTTGGAATCCGAATAATGGCTTCTGCATGTCACGTTTTCCCAATGTCCACCGCGACAGCGAAGGGCGAACTAGTCCTCTACAATTAATTTTCTTCTAATTATTCAACAAGAAGATTGCCCCGAAAGATTGTTCGATTGAGTCATTGATAACGAAAAATAACTAGGCACGAAGTGTACACGTGTACACTAATTTCCCACTGTCGTATCACATTCATTCCATTTATTCAACGGATAGAAAATTTAGAGGAATTACGACTGCTAATTATTTCTTGCCTCGAGGTGTAGATCGTATCTTTTAATCGAGGGATCGTTTTCGAGTCTCCATGGGGCTGAAGTCAAATAAAACCTGAATAAAGAACCTTCACTTCCTTTTCCACATCGGCAGATCTTAAATCTATTCATGGAACAAAATGGACTGTAAATTCACGGTTTTTCTATCAATAGTGCCTCCTGAAGGGATGAACGATTACGTCGAGTATTGGAAACTGTGTCATGCTATCAAATCCTGCGGTGCGCTTGTGATGAGCCCAGAAAACTTTGCAGTTGGTTTTATTTTTTTTTTTACAAGCGATTTGAAAATTTCTAGTTTGTGACTGAAATCATTTTTTCCCAAGATCGTTGCGGATAATCTTCATCCATTGTAATTATATATTTTCATGCACATTCTTCAACATTTTCGCGAATTTTCTATCTCATCAAAGCTGTGGTGGTGGATTCATTTCCCCATGGAACTCAAATATTTATTTTTGGGCATTATAAATTTTGAATTTCTCTAATATCATTTTGTGCTTCGGTCGTTGAGTTCCTGACGATCCAAATAATCATTCAGAATCATTCGAACGTCCTGCAAATCACTGTTTTCCGCGTGACTATAGAAAAATGAGCGATGCACAGTAATAAATACGAAAAGAAACGACTTCAAATTGAATTATTGAAAAATTTGGTTTTCAGTGTCTCGCAGTAAAGCGATAAAATTTCTTTGGATTTTATTAAAACGATTTTTGGTGTATCAGGGAAAAACAAGTGGGACGTAATAGAAAATGTCTACAAAGCTCGTATACATATGCACGTGAGCAGCAGGGAGAAAATGGAGTAAAAATACGATTCCTATGTCAACGGAGCAGAAAGCAAAGGTAGGGAATGAACCATTCGCGGTTGGAGGTTCCAGGCGAACGAGGTGTTCAATAAATATCAGGAATGAGATAGCCGGTACAAAATACAGTGACGGTATGGCTGAGACACGGTTTGTTGCGCGGAGTGCACAATGTATACGGCGTATATTATACATACGGACCCTTTTCGCTTGCATCTCGAGCATCTGGTACGAGATAAGAGAAGGAGGCCGTAGAACAGCAAAACAGAGACACGAGGCTAGAAGTATAGAGATCTGAATAATCGAGGACATCGAGAGTGGGAGGTTGAGGGGTAAAAGGTCCGTAGGAAAACTGGGGAAAGTGAAGCAACGATGGTCGGAGAAGCAAGCTGCTAGAGGCCCGAGAGACAAAGACGAAATAAGTTTTGTCCGTCTTGCGCTTTCACACGGTTGCTCGTTTATAAGGACGGAGGATACAATGGAAGGAACGAGAAGCAAGTTTTGGTCTACCGCAGTGCTGCTGGTTCCTCTCTGTTCTTCGTGTCTGGCTCTACTGTCCTCTACGGTGTCTTTATGCTTCTGGAACACACGTACTACCATTCTCCACTCCACCTCGCTTTTTTCCCCGTAAAACGTATACAGATATATGTTTATTTTTATTTATATCTATGTGTGGCGCAACTCGTCTCTTTCTTTTCTCTGCCACAGCCCCCGGACTCAAATTTTCTTCGTGCTTGTTCTCTTTCTTGCAGGGTCTTGTCGCATGCCCGTAGCCCTGTTAAAGCCCCGTTTCACCTCCTTTTGCCCAACCGTGAACGGCCAACCCGCAAACGCAGCTCACTGGCATAAACTATGCAAATAAATATGTCTCGTATTCTTTTCTAAGGCATTGTAGTCGACGCTCTGCTTGCTGAAATACCGCCTATTTATACATATCATATGAGTTTTTCAGCGCACCTCCGACGACCTGTGGTTCCTCTTATGTACTAAATTTTATATCTGTATGGAAAATTTGTGAATAAATTCGCTCGACGTCGGTAGAGAACAATTTTTATATATAAAGAGGCAGCTAGCCACTATCCCGACGCAGCAAACTCGCGTTAATGCTTACTCTGTCTGGCCGCAGTTTCATATCACTTTTTCTGTGGTTTAACCAGAATGCTCGGGCCAAGAAATGTTAGCAACGAGATTTTCTCTGCCCGCCCTTCGCCACCGACGACGACAAAGAGGAAAGCGAAATCCGCTCAATTTTATAGTCGCTCTCATGGCTCGGCCCAAAGTGGACGGAGAGAAAAAAATTCATTTTCGTTCTAAGAATACAAAGTGAGCATCATGCTGCGAATTTTTTCCGTTGCAAAGAAAGCCAGATTTGTTTTTTTTTTCTTTCCTCGGGAACGTCACTTGTTACCGCATTATTTTGTTTTTCCTTTCATCCTTAATTTTGGACGTGGATCGCGGTAATACGGGACATTGATAAGAGGATTCTCAATGCATTCTCGTCTTCGAGCTCATCCCTTCCTCGTTATAATATCGTTGAAGGCTATTACGTAAGAGGCTTATCAACTCTGCACCCGATACTCGACGTAGCTAATCCTATTGACATTCATCGATTGCTCTATATGTATATGTTTTGACATTATGTCGGTGACGTTGTCAACGTAATTTGACGATCGGAATCTCACAATTCCCCGAATTTTTCAATCATTCTTGCCATTTTTTCCGACCAATTGTAATTAGAAATAAATTTCCAAAAATGAGAACGACTGAAATTCCATCCTCACCAGGTCAATAGAATTCAAATTACTTTTCCAAAGTTCACGATTCATGCAGAACAGAACTCGACAACCGAAAATGAATAACATGAAAGTTCCGTGTGATCGTGACCGAGTAAAAAAAAATCCTAATCGTGACCTCATGAGGAAATCTTCACCATTCGTTTTGATGCGGTAAGAATTCATTTCTTCGGCTAGATTGTGTTGTTGGGCAGATAAACAATGATAATTCCTCTGGCAATCAACAATGGTTCAGTCCATAGAATGTCAAGAATGATTTGGAAAACGAAAATATTTGTAGCTTCCAAGCCTTTGCCTATACGAGGAGAACGGTTGAGAACAAAGAATGAATTCTCATATTCTTCATGGCAGTCACAAACGTTGGTAATAGTAAAATGAAAACAGTGGGTTCAGCCGAAAGGTTTTGCTGTTTTCGTATGACTGGCGTACCAGTAATAGTCTCTTTGTTTGCGCATCTCTCGCACGACTTTGTAATACGTTTATTCTCGGAGTGATTCACGTTCACCAAGAATGAAAGCATGAATAAAGTAATTTCGCATTTTCCAATATAATATTATCCAAAAATGTTGCGTATTCCACGGAATTGAGCTTTCGCAAAGTAAACTCTGTGTAAACGTTATTACAAATTCGTAGCATTACAAATGATAACGTGTATAAAATTAGGAATATTCGAAACACCAGCTAAAGTCGAGTTTGTGCAAAAAAAAACTCGTAGACGATGAGAGCCGTCTGTATAAATCGAAAAATAATTGATTTTCTCTCTCACTAATTGGAGGATTTCTAACGCTTATCAAGATTTGAATAGTTCTCAGTAAAAAGTGCTTTCAATTTGGAATAATCTTTTTATTTTGCTGCCGTAGCGACACGTGAATTTTTAGTGTTTTCTCAACGTTTTCCCGGACAAGCGGATATTGTGGATCGCGGAAAGTAAAGTAATTTCTTGCCTGGCAATAGCAATTAAATTTCCTGGGTTTTCTGTATTTGACATCCGAGCAGCTAGTTCGTATTGCAATATCATATAGGGTACAGCTGGGATTCAGTTAATAAAGGTCGGACGTTATTAAGGTCGCCGACGGGTGTATTGACCGTGGCCGTATCCACGTAATGGCCTCTTGTACGCGCAAAATCCACCCTAATATTACACAACCGTGTGCATATACGTGTGTATATAAATTTTTCTTTAATCCCGGACGACAGGAAGCTGTAGGTCGCTTTTTGTTCTATTCAACTTTACAATCCCCATAACACTCAACATGCTGTGATCCAGTTTCGATAGAATTCTAACTACTTGTATTCTCTTTGAAAACTGTGTGAAGCACAGCATTTTTTTCAGAGCGCCCAATTCACTCTAGTGGCTTCGTTGTTGGAACTCTATTTTGTATCCCGAGCAGCAACAGAATGCAAACTGAATAATAAGAAGGAAAATTACTTAAAAACCATAGGAATGAACGAGGGATCAAAATATATCCACGATTTTTCTGGAGCATAAATAAAAATTGGAAAAACGTTTCCAGAAGTTTTTCGAAAACGAACTTTTAATCAGATTCATCGTCATTCCAACGTTGCGCTCCGTAACGCGTGTGCAATGAATAACGAAACTGCATAATCGTATTGTACTTAGTTTTTACAGACTCAAGTCCATGAAAAGTTTAGCGAATGCAGGCTCAGGCTTATTTTAGTAAATTTATGTCGAATTAAATGATTCGATCAATTCGCTTAAGCTCGATGACATCGTCGAAGTCACCCCCGTTTATCTAACAAGACGGAGTCTACGTTCATGGATGAAAATATTTTAAAATCGAATCTTTGACCTTTTGTGTTCGCGGAGGGATTATCGAGAGACTGACTGTTTCAAATTGGAATGAGGGCAGCAACCGTACAAAAATACGAATGGCCATGATAATTATCTCACGTTCTGGACAGTCTGGAAATTTAACTAATGAGATTTTTTCAAATGTCAGTAGACACGTTAATTCGTGACCGTCCTGAGGACTTTTTGTTGTTTGAAAATTATTTTGTGCTGCAGCTGAAGTAATTGCATATAGAAATGTTCCGTATGGACTTTCCATTGAGGAGCATGAAACTTTGATTATTCAAGGCACGTTGCTAATGAGACATGAATTTAATAAGAGCGAGATAAAACATCGGTCCGACGGAAAGAGCACTTGACGGGGTGAAAAAGAGGTGTACCAGGCAAAGACGAAGGACTAACGAGAGAGGACTCAACGTACTTACTGATAAGGGGATTTCGTTAGGGTAAGTTTTCCCATTGCAGTTACTCTTGCCACTAAGACCTTGACAGTCTTCATCCGAGAGGCGGAAAGCACACAAATGCGGCAGTTCCTTTCTTCATTCACTTTCTTCAGACCTATTTTATTATCAACGTCGTATCTCTCCACGGCCTTTCTACCGAAGAATCCTTAGCTTGCTAATGAGGCAGTACACGTACGTAACGTTTTTTGCAATTGAAATAACGAGGAGAAAATCATCATTAACGGTTTTTTGAAAAGCAATAAAAACACTGGAATTCTTTCGACAAACTCTACGAAGAAATTCAGAGTCCAACTAATCCTCTCCACATTTCCCAACCGTAAGTGAAGATTACTGAACAAATTAGCTGCAAATTTAATAATAAACGTTTTTCCGTATCGTACGATCGGAATCGGAAAGTTCAAGGTTTCTTTGCCACTTGTCCACGTGGATTAAATATTTTTTTCTAAAATCCAATCAGCCAATCACTGTCGAAAAATGTTGCTTTAGAAATCTGCAGGTGCCCTGGAAATCCATAGCCTCAGAGTCAAATAGATGTGGGTCATGAATCGAATAATAAGCGAAAGTGACTTGTCGCTAATTAGAGAATCCTGCAAATACATTTACTTTTCTGTAGGGTTCACGCGACGATAAATTATCATTCGAAAGTGTGATTTCCGTCAATCTCGTTAATTTTGCTCCCGCACGAAATACTGCTGGTAATGGGACATAATTCCATTCGAGATCAAACACTCAATTGACGTGATTCAAGGTCGGCGAATTTAGAGATTCGTGGATTAGGGTGACACGCTTATCGGACGTAGAAGGTATATTTGCCTCGTCAGCCGAATGCTCTCCTTAAACTTGGATCGGATATATTCATGTTGCGCGATATTCTCTATCTCTCAATTTCACATACATGTATAGAGATATATATCATCGAGCGACAGTCAAGCGTTATACCATTTACTGTCGAGGATCACGCTATTCCCGAAGGATTCGAACTGGCTTTCTATGCAAAGACAAAGCACGAACCAGCATGTTGGTCCATAAACTACGTATTGTTTCTGAAACAAAGCTGTCTTGGACGTTGTAGATTGAGTTAGAACTACTACATAGGATAACACATTGTGTTTCGATCTGCATATACGATATGGAAAATCAACTTGTGAAGAGCGATACTACGGGGATTTGATAAAAACTAGAAAACCGTTGATTCTTTGTTTGAGAAACTGGCTTCATGACGAGATTCATTTACTATGGTTCTGAAATGCACGTAAGAATCTATTTTCGATCGAATGTCTGGAACCGACGATTAATCGAGTGTTCCAAAACATTGAGGGTAACGAATTGGTTTTTTTTGGCATTATCGGAAATTTTCATTCTTCAAAAAGGAATATAGTCGGCGATGGGAAATTTGTGACGATTTTTCGTTCAATATCCTCTATCGATAATTGAGTTTCTGTCTTTTTACTGCTGGGTGTTGGAATGGCCGCTTTTTAAGAGTCAAAACGAGATGGACGTGGGGCTCAGCTCGTCGCAGCAATGTTGAACATCCCGAGAGATGTGGCGAGTATAATGGCACTTGCGTACAACCGGAAGAGAGCACGTACAAACATTATCGGG